>CM063146.1:12552938-12694759 GCA_031885435.1 Passerculus sandwichensis
TATTCCCTGCTGGAACGTTCTGGAACACCCTGGTGGAACGTTCTGGAAAACCCCCCCAATTCCCTGCTGGAACGTTCTGGAACGCCCTGGTGGAACGTTCTGGAACTCCCTGGTGGAACGTTCTGGAACGCCCTGCTGGAACGTTCTGGAAGGCCCTGGGCACCAGCAGCGCCCCGACCCCGCCCGTCCCCGCAGGGCGACGCCGAGTTCCAGCGCATCATGGCCGTGGTGGATCCCAACGGCAGCGGCAGCGTCACCTTCCAGGCCTTCATCGACTTCATGTCCCGCGAGACCACGGACACGGACACGGCCGAGCAGGTCATCAACAGCTTCCGTGTGCTGGCCGGAGACAAGGTGGGCACAGGGGGCTTTGGGGGGCTGGGAACGGGGAAAACGGGGTTTGGGGGGCTTGGAAACGGGGTTTGGGGGTCTGGGAATGGGGGAAACGGGATTTGGGGTGCTTGGAATGGGGGAAACGGGGTTTGGGGGCTTGGAAACGGGGTTTGGGGGGCTCGGGAACGGGGAAACGGGGTTTGAGGGGCTTGGGAATGGGGGAAATGGGGTTTGGGGGGCTGGGAATGGGGAAACGGGGTTTGGGGGGCTTGGGAACGGGGGAAACGGGGTTTGGGGGGCTTGGGAATGGGGAAACGGGGTTTGGGGGGCTGGGAACGGGGGAAACGGGGTTTGGGGGGCTCGGGAACGGGGAAACGGGGTTTGGGGGGCTTGGAATGGGGGAAATGGGGTTTGGGGGGCTCGCAATGGGGGAAATGGGGTTTGGGGGGCTGGGAATGGGGGAAATGGGGTTTGGGGGGCTGGGAATGGGGGAAATGGGGTTTGGGGGCTCAGGAATGGGGGAAACGGGGTTTGGGGGGCTGGGGAATGGGGGAAATGGGGTTTGAGGGGCTCGGGAATGGGGGAAATGGGGATTGGGGGGCTTGGGAATGGGGGAAACGGGGTTTGGGGGGCTCGGGAATGGGGAAACGGGGTTTGGGGGGGCTGGGGAACGGGGAAACGGGGTTTGGGGGGCTGGGGAATGGGGGAACAGGGTTTGGGGGGCTGGGGAATGGGGGAAACGGGGTTTGGGGGGCTGGGGAATGGGGGAAATGGGGTTTGGGGGGCTCGGGAATGGGGGAAACGGGGTTTGGGGGGCTGGGAATGGGGGAAACGGGGTTTGGGGGGCTGGGGAACGGGGAAAATGGGGTTTGGGGGGCTCAGAATGGGGGAAACGGGGTTTGGGGGCTGGGGAACGGGGAAACGGGGTTGGGGGGCTGGGAATGGGGAAACGGGGATTGGGGGGGCTCAGGAATGGGGGAAACGGGGTTTGGGGGGCTCAGGAATGGGGAAACGGGGTTTGGGGGGCTCGGGAACGGGGAAACGGGGTTTGGGGGGCTCGGGAATGGGGAAACGGGGTTTGGGGGGCTCGGGAACGGGGAAACGGGGTTTGGGGGGCTCAGGAATGGGGAAACGGGGTTTGGGGGGCTCGGGAACGGGGAAACGGGGTTTGGGGGCTGGGGAACGGGGAAACGGGGTTTGGGGGGCTTGGGAATGGGGAAACGGGGTTTGGGGGGCTTGGAATGGGGGAAACGGGGTTTGGGGGGCTTGGAATGGGGGAAACGGGGTTTGGGGGGCTCGGGAATGGGGGAAACGGGGTTTGGGGGGCTTGGGAATGGGGGAAACGGGGTTTGGGGGGCTCGGGAATGGGGGAAACGGGGTTTGAGGGGCTCGGGAATGGGGGAAACGGGGTTTGGGGGGCTCGGGAATGGGGGAAACGGGGTTTGGGGGCTGGGGAATGGGGGAAACGGGGTTGGGGGGCTTGGGAACGGGGGAAACGGGGTTTGGGGGGCTGGGGAATGGGAAACGGGGTTTGGGGGGCTTGGGAATGGGGGAAATGGGGTTTGGGGGGCTGGGAATGGGGAAACGGGGATTGGGGGGGCTCAGGAATGGGGGAAATGGGGTTTGGGGGGCTGGGAATGGGGGAAATGGGGTTTGGGGGCTCGGGAACGGGGAAACGGGGTTTGGGGGGCTCGGGAACGGGGAATTTCCATTTCCACCCATTTTCCACCCATTTCCCCCCTCATTCTCCCATTTTCCCCCATTTACCCCCCATTTTCCCAATTCTCCCCCCATTTTCCCATTTCTCATTTCCCCCATTTTTCCCCCCTGATTTCTCCCCCATTTTTCCCCCATTTCCCTCATGTTTTTTCCCCATTTTCCCCCATTTACCCCCTGATTTCTCCCCCCTTTTTTCCCCATTTTCCCCCATTTACCCCCGACTTCTCCCCCATTTTCCCCCATTTACCCCCTGATTTCTCCCCCATTTCTCTCCATTTACCCCCTGATTTCTCCCCCATTTTTCCCCCATTTCCTCCTGTTTTTTCCCATTTTCCCCCATTTACCCCTTGATTTCTCCCCCATTTTCCCCCTGATTTCTCCTCCCTTTTTTCCCCATTTTCCCCCATTTACCCCCTGATTTCTCCCCAATTTTTCCCCATTTTCCCCCATTTACCCCCTGATTTCTCCCCCATTTTCCCCCGGATTTCTCCCCCATTTTCCCCCCATTTTCCCCCGTTTCTCCCCCCGTTTTCCCCCCCAGAACTACATCACGGCGGCGGAGCTGCGGCGGGAGCTGCCGGCGGCGCAGGCCGAGTACTGCATCGCGCGCATGGCGCCCTACGCCGGCCCCGACGCCGTGCCCGGCGCGCTGGACTACAAATCCTTCAGCACCGCGCTCTACGGCGAGAGCGACCTCTGAGCGGATCCCCGGGATCCACCGGGGCCCCTCAGGATCCCCCGGGTCCCTCAGGAACCCCCAGGAACCCCCCAGGATCCCCCAGGACCCCTCAGGATCCCCAGGGATCCCAAATCCCCGACGGTCCCGCATCCCCAAGGGTCCCCGAGGATCCCTGACGATCCCCGAGGATCCCAGATGCTCCCAAATGCCTGAGGATCCCCCAGAATTCACAGGGATTCCACCAGGATCCCTGGGGATCCCGGAGCCCCGACAGTCCCGGGTCCCTCAGGATCCCCAAGGACCCCCCAGGATCCCCCAGGACCCCCCAGGATCCCCCAGGACCCCCCAGGATCCCCGAGGGTCCCCAAGGATCCCAAATCTCCAACAGTCCCAGGATCCCCAGGGATCTCGGATCCCTGACAGTCCCGAATCCCTGAGGATGCCCCAGAATTCCCGGGGATCCCGGATCCCTGACAGTCCCAGATCCCCCAGGATCCTTGAGGATCCCAGATTCCCAACAGTTCCGGGTCCCCCAGGATCCCCAAGCATCCCTCAGGATCCCCAACAGTCCCAGATGCCCCAGGATCCTCCAGGATCCCGGATCTCTGACAGTTCCTGATGGTCCTGGATCCCTGAGGGTTCCTGATGGTCACGGATCCCCCAGGATCTCAGATTCCTGATGGTCCCTGATGGTCCTGGATCCCTGAGGGTCCCCCAGAATCCCTGAGGGTCCCTGATGGTGCCAGATCCCCCAGGATCCCGGATTCCTGATGGTTCCTGATGGTCCTGGATCCCTGAGGGTCCCCCAGAATCCCTGAGGGTCCCTGATGGTCCCGGATCCCCCAGGATCTCAGATGGTCCCTGATGGTTCCTGATGGTCCTGGATCCCTGAGGGTCCCTGATGGTCGCGGATCCCCCAGGATCTCAGATGGTCCCTGATGGTCCTGGATCCCCGAGGATCCCCAAGGATCCCCAAGGATCAAGGGTCCCCAGTGGTCCCAAATCCCCGAGGATCTTGGATCCCTGATGGTTCCAGATCCCCAAGGATCCCCCAGGATCCCTGACGGTCTCAGATCCCCGAGGGTCCCCCCAGGATCCCCGAGGATCCCCCAGGATCCCCTCCCCGCCTCCTACTATGCAACAGTTGATTGATCTTGGGATATTTCGGGATGCAATTCCCACTTTTCCTCGGGTTCCGCCTCCCGGAAATGGTTATTTTTGGTAACGAGACGCAGAAGAAGAGAGAGAGAGAAAGAAAAAAAGAAATTTTCCCACTGTTTTCCACGGGATCAGCGGCGCAGCCCGAGGGTTCCCTCTCCCCCTCACGTTGCCCCCACTTCTCACGTAATTTATGGGGAAAAATTTCGGGGTTTTAGGGGGGGTTTTTTTAGGTTTTTTTCACTCACATTCCCACCTCGGAGCAGCGTTTTGTGGACCAAAAAAAAATAAATGGGGGAAATAGCGGGGGGGAGTGGGGAAAAACGGCGAGAAATGAGAAGCACAGAGGAATTAAAATTAGGAAAAAAATAGGAGGAAAAATGTGGATAAAAATGTGGAGAGAAATGGAAAATTAGGAAAAAAATAAAGAGAAATGAAAAATGTGGAAAAATTAGATGAGGAATGAGGAAAATCATAGAGAAATCTGGAGGAATACAGAAAAATACGGGAAAATAATGATAAATAAAGAAGAGTAAGGAGAAAAATCAAGAGAAAAATAAGGAGAACTGTGAAAAAGTCTTAAAAATTAAGAGAAACAAAGAGGAAAATTATGAGAAATCCACCTAATAAAGCGCCTGATCCTGGAAAATTTTGACGGGAAGCAGAAAATTCCGGTTTCCTTTATAACTTTACGGATTTATTATATAAATATATATTCACGTAGCAGCTTCTTTGTCCTGTAATTAAAATATTGCTGGAAAAAAAAAAAACCTCTGAGATCTTGGAGTTTTTCCTCACTTTTTCCCCAGGTACAGCCAATCTTGAGGGGAGAAAATGACCATTTTGAGGTAAAAATGAGGTTGTTGGGAGGGGACATTTTGGGGGTAATATTGAGGTGATTTTTTTGGACGGGTCAGAAAAATTGTGGGGGTAAAACCTGAGATATCTATAAGTGATGGAAGGAATATTTTTGGGGTAAAATGTGAGTGCAGGGTCCCTAAGTTGTATTGGGGGATTTTCCCCGTGTTCACCGTCCTTTTTTATCTCCCCTTTCCCACACTTTTTCTCTCACTTCTTTTCTTTTTTCCCCTCACATTTTCTGTTTTCTCCTGCCCTTTTCCCCTCACATTTTCCTCTTTGTTCCTATCACATTTCCCTCTCTTTCCCCCTCATATTTCCCTTCCTTTTCCCCTCACATTTCACTCTGTCTTCTCCTCACGATTCCCACTCTTTTCTCCCCTCACGATTCCCGCCCTTTTCTCCCTTCACATTTCTCTCTTCTCCCCTCGTTTCCCTCCCTTTTCCCCTCATGTTCCCCACCCTTTTCTCCTCACATTTCTCTCTCTTCTCCCCTCACGTTTCCCGCCCTTTTCTCCCTTCACATTTCTCCCCTTTTTCCCCTCACATTTCCCCTCTTTTCTCCCCTCACATTTCCCTCCCTTTTCCCCTCACGTTCCCTGCCTGTTTCCCCCTCAAGATTCCCGCCCTTTTCTCCCCTCACGATTCTCTCTCTTCTCCCCTGACGTTTTCCCGCCCTTTTCTCCCCTCACATTTCCCTGTCTTCCCCTCCTGTTTCCCCCCCCTTTCCCCCTCACTTTTTTCTCTCTTCTCCTCTCACGTTTCCCTTTCTTTTCCCCTCACATTTCCCTCTGTCTTCTCCTCACGTTTCTTTCCCTTTTCCCCTCACGTTTCCCACCCTTTTCTCCCATCACGTTTCCCGCCCTTTTCTCCCCTCCGTTCTCCCCTTTTCCCCCTCACATTTCCCTCTCTTTTCCCTTCACACTTCTCTCTGTTTTCCCCTCACATGTCCTCGCCTTTTCTCCCCTCACATTTTCCTCTCTTCTCCCCTCAGGTTCTCCACCAGTTTTCCCCTCACATTTCCCCGCCTTTTCTCCCCTCACGATTCTCTTTTCCCCTCACATTTCTCTCTCTTTGCCCTCACGTTTCACCCCCTTTTTCTCCCCTCACATTTCCCTCCCTTTCCCTCTCACATTTCCCCCCTTTCTCCCCTCACATTTCCCCCCTTTCCCCCTCACGTTTCCTTCTCTTTTCCTTTCACATTTCCCCTCCTTTCTCCCCTCACAATTCCCTCTCTTCTCCCCTCATGATTCCCTCCCTTTTCTCCCTTCACATTTCTCTCTTCTTCCCTCACATTTCCCTCTCTTTTCCCCTCACATTTCCTTCCCTTCTCCCCTCACGTTCTCCACCCATTTTCCCCTCACAATTCTCGTCCTTTCCTCCCCTCACAATTCGGGCCTTTTTCTCCCTTCACATTTCCCTCCCTTTCCCCTTCACATTGCCCTCCCTTTTCCCCTCACATTTCTGTCTCTTTTCTCCTCGCATTTCACCCCCTTCTCCCCTCACATTTCCCTTCCTTCTCCCCTCACGTTCTCCGCTTGTTTTCCCCTCATGATTCCCGCCCTTTTCTCCCTTCACATTTCCCTCTTCTCCCCTCACGTTTCTCTCCCTTCTCCCTTCATGATTCCCACCCTTCTCTCACATTCCTTTCTCTTTTCCCCTCACATTTCTCTCTTTTCTCCTCACATTTCTCTCACTTTCCCCCTCATATTTCCCTTCACATTTCCCTCCCTTCTCCCCTCACGTTTCTCTCCTCCCCTCACGATTCCCGCCCTTTTCTCCCCTCACGATTCCCGCCCTTTTCTCCCCTCATATTTCCCTCCATTTTCCCCTCACCTTCCCCACCCATTTTCCCCTCAGTCTCCCGAGCTGCAGCAGGAACAGCTTTATTGAGGTCAGTGTTTGGAGAGGACATTTGGGGAGCATTTAAGGGGGACATTTATGGGGCAATTGCAGGGCATTTATGGGGTTGTTCCAGGGCACTTATTTTGCAGCGACAGGACACTTGTGGGTCAGAAATGGACATAGGACAGGACCACATCGTCGGTGATCTCCAGCACGTCCACGTGGGGCCCGGCTGGCACCCGGTGGTGGAAATCGAAGAGCGGCTGCCCATTGGCGAACGCCTTGAAGCGATGGTTGCCGCAGCGGATTGAAAGCTGGAGGGGAATAACGGGGAACAAAGAGGGGGCTGTCACCTCAGAGACCCCCGAAATCACCTCAGAGACCCCCAAAATCACCTCAGAGACCCACAGAGTCACCCCAAGGTCCCCCAGAGTTACCTCAGAGATCCCAGAGTCACCTCAGATCCCAAATCCCACCCTGTGCCCCCTTCCCAGGACCCCAAATCCCACCCAAACCCCTCTGAGCGCCCCAAATCCCACCCAAACCCACTCTAAGGACCCCAAACCCCCTCCCCAGCACCCCAAACCCCCTCAGGACCCCAGACCCCCCCCTCACATCGAAGTAGCGGCCGCGCTGGAAGGGGCTGCAGCAGGGCAGCTCTCTCTCCTCGTGGCCCCAGCCGCCCCCCAGGCAGGAATTCCGCACCACGGCGTCGCCCTCGTCCATCCTCAGGCTCATGTGCAGCACAATGTCCCCCCCGGGGCCCGCCCGGAGGTTGATGTGGAACCTGGGGGGGATTTTTGGGTGATTTTGGGGGTGATTTTGGGGGCTGGGGGTGTTTGGGGGGGATTTTGGCGTGTATGTGGGGCATTTTGGGGTGTTTAGGGGAGGATTTTGGGGGATTCGGGGGCGATTTTGGGGTGTTTGGGGGGGATTTTGGGGGGTTTTTGGGGAGTTTGGATGTGATTTTGGAGTACCTGTTGGCGTCGTGGGGGACGAAGCCCTTGATGATGATGGTTTTTTTGGGGATCAGCCCCCCCGGGATGGTGGCAATGAAGGGGACGGGCTGGGGGGGGCACAAATGGGGGGCTCAGAGTGGGGTGAGACCCCCCCCGGGAGCCCCCAAATCACAACAGATCCCTCTGAACCCAAATCCCACCCTCCAGACCCACTCAAATCCCACCCCAACACCCCCTAAAACCCCCCCGGGACCCCCAAATCCCCAAAATCCCACCCCAAAACCCCCCCAAATCCCTCCTTGAGTCACCCCAAACCCCCCAAATCCCTCCAAACCACCCCAAAACCCCCTTAAGCCACCCCAAAATGCCCCAAATCACCCCAAAATCCCCTGGGACCCCCTTAAGGCACCCCAAATCCCCCCCCTAAGCCACCCCAAAACCCCCCGAGACCCCCAAATCCCCCCTAAGTCACCCCAAATCCCCACAAATCACCCCAAAACCCCCCGGGACCCCCAAATCCCCTCTTAAGCCATTCCAAACCCCCCAAATCCCCCCTTAATTCACCCCAAAACTGCCAAATCCCCCCTTCATTCACCCCAAATCACCCCAAAACCCCCTCGGGACCCCCAAATCCCCCCTAAGTCACCCCAAATCCCCCCTTAAACCACCCCAAACCCCCCTCAGCCACCCCAAATCCCCACAAATCACCCCAAAACCCCCTGGGACCCCCAAATCCCCCCTTAAACCATGCAAATCCCCCCTTAAACCACCCCAAACCCCCCTCAGCCACCCCAAATCCCCACAAATCACCCCAAAACCCCCTGGGACCCCCAAATCCCCTCTTAAGACACCCCAAACCCCCCAAATCCCCCCCTTAATTCACCCCAAAACTCCCAAATCCCCCCTTCATTCACCCCAAATCACCCCAAAACCCCCTCGGGACCCCCAAATCCACCCCAAAACCCCCTGAGTCCCACCCCAAAACCCCCTGGGACCCCCAAATCCCCCCTTGAATCACCCCAAAACCCCCTGGGACCCCCAAATCCCCCCTTAAACCATGCAAATCCCCCCTTAATTCACCCCAGATCCCCCAAATCACCCCAAAACCTCCATCGAACCCCCAAATCCCCCCCCAAACTCACCGGGTGCAGGGTCGGGGGCTGCTCGATCACCTGTGGGGGACAATTTGGGGGTCCATGAGGTGGGGGGGCCGCACCTGGGGGACCCCCCCCAGGGACCCCCCTGAGGGGTGAGGGGGGGAATTTTGGGGGGACCCCTCCCCACTTACCGGCAGGTTACAGTCGGGGTAAATGGGGATGACCTGGGGGGCGTCCTGAGGGGGGGAAACAGAGGTCAGGGGGTCCCCCAAAATCCACCTGGGGGTCCCCAAAATCCACCTGGGGACCCCCGAAATTCACCTGGGAAACTTAAAATCCATCTGGGGATCCCCTAAATCCATCTGGGGACCCCCAAAATTTACCTGGGGACTCCCAAAATTCACCTGGGAAACTCAAAATTCACCTGGGGACCCCCAAAATTCACCTGGGGACCCCCAAAATCCACCTGGGGACCCCCTAAATTCACCTGGGGACCCTCGAAATTCACCTGGGAAACTTAAAATCCATCTGGGGATCCCCTAAATCCATCTGGGGACCCCCTAAATCCATCTGGGGACCCTCGAAATTCACCTGGGAAACTTAAAATCCATCTGGGGATCCCCTAAATCCATCTGGGGACCCCCAAAATTCACCTGGGGACCCTCTAAAATCACCTGGGGACCCCCAAAATTCACCTGGGGACCCTCTAAAATCACCTGGGGATCCCCAAAATCCACCTGGGGACCCTCTAAAATCACCTGAGGATCCCCAAAATTCACCTGGGGACCCCCAAAATCCATCTGGGACTCCCCAGAATTCACCTGGGGATCCCCAAACTCACCTGGGGATCCCCAAGATTCACCTGGGGATCCCCAGAATTCACATGAGGACCCCCAAAATCCATCTGGGACCCCCCCAAACCCACCTGAGGACCCCTCACACCCACCTGGGGATCCCCTAAATCCACCTGGGGACCCCCCAAACCCACCTGGGGACCCCCCAAAAAATCATTTGGGCACCCCCCAGACTCACCGGGACGCACGGGGGACACACGCCCTGCAAGGGAAGAGGGGGTGTCAGACGGGAAATTTGGGAATTTTGGGGTTCAGTTGTGAAATTTTGGGGTCTAGGGGTGGAATTTTGGGGTCGGGAGTTGTTTTGGGGTGCAGGGGTCATTTTTGGGGTGCAGATTTTGGGGTTCAGGGCGTTTTTGGGGTCTCACCCCTCCGCCCAGCACCGAGGCCGAGAGCAGCTCCAGGTAAGGGGGGGTTCCAGGTTTGTTTTGGGGCCATTTTTTGGGGTCCTGGGTTGGTTTTTTTGGCCGTTTTTTGGGGTCAGGGGTCATTTTTGGGGTCCGGGATCATTTTTAGGGTGCAGATTTTGGGGTTCAGGATATTTTTTGGGGTTCAGGTCTCACCCCTCTGCCCATCACCGAGGCCGAGAGCAGCTCCAGGTGTGTTTTGGGGGCGGTTTTTGGGGACACAGGGGCGGTTTTAGGGACACAGGGGTGGTTTTGAGGGCTGATTTTGGGGTCCAGGTTTGTTTTTGGGGTTCAGGGCTGATTTTTGGGGTGCAGATTTTGGGGTTCAGGATATTTTTTGGGGTTCAGGTCTCACCGCTCCGCCCAGCACCGAGGCCGAGTGCAGCTCCAGGTCCCCGTCCACGGTCACGGCCGTCACGTGCTCCGGGGGCAGCCGGTGAGGGAACTCCTCGTAGAAGGTTCCGTTCACCAGGATCTGGGGGGGGAAAAGGGGGATCAGGGACCCCAAAATACCCCTGGGACCCCAAAATGCCCCATTGGGAGCCCAAAATACACCCGGGATACCCCAAAATACCCCAAATACACCCTCAGGACACCCCAAATACCCCGTTAGGATCCCAAAATATCTGTGGGATACCCCAAAATACACCTGGGAAACCCCAAAATACCCCTGGGACCCCAAAATGCCCCATTGGGAGCCCAAAATATCCCTGGGACACCCCAAAACACCCCTGGGACCTCAAAATGCCCCATTGGGAGCCCAAAATGCCCCATTGGGAGCCCAAAATATCCCAAGGACACCCCAAAATACACCCCAGGACACCCCAAATACCCCATTGGGACCCCAAAATGCCCCATTGGGAGCCCAAAATATCCCTGGGATACCCTAAAATGCCCCATTGGGACACCCCAAAATGCCCCATTGGGAGCCCAAAATATCCCTGGGATACCCTAAAATGCCCCATTGGGAGCCCAAAATGCCCCATTAGGACCCCAAAATATCCCTGGGATACCCCAAAATATCTGTGGGACACCCCAAAATACCCCGGGACACCCCAAATACCCCATTGGGACCCCAAAATGCCCCATTGGGACCCCCAAAATACACCCGGGATACCCCAAAATACCCCAAATACACACCCGGGGACCCCAAAATAGCCTTGAAATTCCAAATACCCACCCAGGACACCCCAAATACCCCATTGGGACCCCAAAATACCCCATTGGGACCCCAAAAGATTCCTGGGATACCCCAAAATACCCCTGGGACACCCCAAAATACCCCATTGGGACCCCAAAATACCCCTGGGACACCCCAAATACCCCATTGGGAGCCCAAAATGCCCCATTGGGACCCCAAAATATCCCTGGGATACCCCAAAATACCCCTGGGATACCCCAAAATACCCCATTGGGAGCCCAAAATATCCCAAGGACACCCCAAAATACACCCCAGGACACCACAAATACCCCATTGGGACCCCAAAATGCCCCATTGGGAGCCCAAAATATCCTTGGGACACCCCAAAACACCCCTGGGACCCCAAAATGCCCCATTGGGAGCCCAAAATATCCCTGGGATACCCCAAAATACAGCTGGGACACCCCAAATACCCCATTGGGAGCCCAAAATGCCCCATTGGGAGCCCA
This sequence comes from Passerculus sandwichensis, assembly GCA_031885435.1. Lineage (NCBI taxonomy): Eukaryota > Metazoa > Chordata > Aves > Passeriformes > Passerellidae > Passerculus > Passerculus sandwichensis. Next base: position 12,564,498 of record CM063146.1, read on the forward strand.
AAATATCCCTGGGATACCCCAAAATATCCCTGGGATACCCCAAAATATCTGTGGGACACCCCAAAATACACCTGGGACACCCCAAAATACCCCTGGGACCCCAAAATGCCCCATTGGGAGCCCAAAATGCCCCATTGGGACCCCAAAATATCCCAAGGACACCCCAAAATACACCCCAGGACACCCCAAAATGCCCCATTGGGACCCCCAAATATCCCTGGGATACCCCAAAATATCTGTGGGACACCCCAAAATACCCCTGCGACCCCAAAATACCCCATTGGGAGCCCAAAATGCCCCATTGGGAGCCCAAAATATCCCTGGGATACCCCAAAATATCCCAAGGACACCCCAAAATACACATGGGACACCCCAAATACCCCATTGGGACCCCAAAATGCCCCATTGGGAGCCCAAAATATTCCTGGGACACCCCAAAATACACCCCAGGACACCCCAAATACCCCATTGGGACCCCAAAACAGCCCTGGGACACCCCAAAATACACCTGGGACACCCCGAAATACCCCTGGGACCTCAAAATGCCCCATTGGGACCCCAAAATGCCCCATTGGGAGCCCAAAATATCCCTGGGATACCCCAAAATATCTGTGGGACACCCCAAAATACACCTGGGACACCCCAAAATACACCTGGGACCCCAAAATACTCCCGGGACACCCCAAATACCCCATTGGGACCCCCCAAAATGCCCCATTGGGAGCCCAAAATATCCCTGGGACACCCCAAAATATCTGTGGGACACCCCAAAATACACCTGGGACACCCCAAATACCCCATTGGGACCCCAAAACAGCCCTGGGACACCCCAAAATACACCTGGGACACCCCGAAATACCCCTGGGACCTCAAAATGCCCCATTGGGACCCCAAAATGCCCCATTGGGAGCCCAAAATATCCCTGGGATACCCCAGATACCCCATTGGGACCCCAAAATATCTGTGGGACACCCCAAAATACACCTGGGAAACCCCAAAATATCCCTGGGACACCCCAAATACCCACCCAGAAATCCCAAAATGCACCCAGGACACCCCAAATCCCCCCTTGGGCCCCCCAAATCCCTTCCTAAGGACCCCAAACACCCCCAGAGACCCCTCAAATCCCCCCTTGGACCCCCCAAATCCCCTCCTAAGGATCCCAAACCCCCCCAGGACCCCCCAAAGACCCCCGGGACCCCTCCCCTCACCCGGTATCCCTCGGGGGTGGCACTGATGATCATCTCCAAGGGTCTCCCAAACCCTTAAGGACCCCCAAGGACCCCCCAAATCCCCCCCTAAGGACCCCAAATCTCCCCCCAGTGATCCCAATTTCCCCCCTAATCACCCAAACCCCCCCAGGACCCCCCAAATCCCCCCGGGACCCCTCCCCTCACCCGGTAGCCCTCGGGGGTGACGCTGATGATCATCTCGAAGGGGGCCCCCGGGCACAGGGGGTGCAGGTCCCGTCTCTGCTCGTCCCCCCAGCACCCCCCGCGGCGGCTGTTGAGCACCGAGACCCCCGACCCAAATCGGGGATTGACGTGCAGGGCGACGTCGGCGTCCTCGTGGGGACCCATGGCCAGGTTAACGTGGAACCTGGGGACAGGAGGGGCACCTGAGTGTCACCTGTGTCACCTCAGTGTCACCTGTGTGTCACCTGTGTGTCACCTGTGTCACCTCAGTGTCACCTGGGTGTCACCTGTGTGTCACCTGTGTCACCTCAGTGTCACCTGTGTGTCACCTGTGTCACCTGTGTCACCTGTGTCACCTGTGTGTCACCTGTGTGTCACCTCAGTGTCACCTCAGTGTCACCCAATGTCCCCCCGGGACCCCCACCCCAGCCAGGTAAGCCTGAACCTGAGGACAGGAGTGTCACCTGTGTCACCCCAGTGTCACCCCAATGTCACCCAGTGTCACCCAATGTCACCCAATTCCCTCCCAGTCCCTCCCAGTGCCCCAAATCCCCCCCCCAAATGTCCCCAATTCCCTCCCAGTGCCCTCCCAGTTTATCCCAGTCCCTCCCAAATGTCCCCAAATCCTATCCCAGTGCCCTGCCAGTCCCTCCCAGTCTATCCCAGTTTCCCCCAATCCCCTCCCAGTTCCCTCCCAGTGTCCCCCAATCCCATCCCAGTCCCTCCCAGTCCCTCCCAGTGTCCCCCCAATCCCATCCCAGTCGCTCCCAGTCCCTCAAATCCCCCCTTAAATGTCCCCAAATCCCCTCCCAATCCCTTCCCAGTCCCCCCCAATCCCCTCCCAGTGCCCCAATTCCCCCCCAAATCCCCTCCAAAATGTCTCCAATTCCCTCCCAGTGTATCCCAGTCCCTCCCAGTCCCTCCCAATCCCTCCCAATCCCCCCCAAACCCCCTCCCAGTCCCTCCCAGTCCCTCCCAGTCACTCCCAGTGCCCTAATTCCCCCCCAAATCCCCTCCAAAATGTCCCCAATTCCCTCCCAGTCCCTCCCAGTCCCTCCCAGTCTATCCCAGTTTCCCCCAATCCCCTCCCAATCCCCTCCCAGTCCCTCAAATCCCCCCTTAAATGTCCCCAAATCCCCTCCCAATCCCTTCCCAGTCCCCCCCAATCCCCTCCCAGTGCCCCAATTCCCCCCCAAATCCCCTCCAAAATGTCCCCAATCCCCTCCCAATCCCCTCCCAGTGTATCCCAGTCTATCCCAGTCCCCCTCAATCCCCTCCCAGTCCCTCCCAGTGCCCCAATTGCCCCCCAAATCACCCCCAAAATGTCCCAAATCCCCTCCCAATCCCCTCCCAGTGTATCCCAGTTTATCCCAGTCCCCCCAAATCCCCTCCCAGTCACTCCAAATCCCCTCCCAATCCCCTCCCAGTCCCTCCCAGTCCCTCCCAGTGCCCCAATTCCCCCCCAAATCCCCTCCAAAATGTCCCCAATTCCCTCCCAGTCCCTCCCAGTCGCTCCCAGTCCCTCCCAGTCTATCCCAGTCCCTCCCAGTCCCTCCCAATCCCACCCCAGTCCCTCCCAGTCCCTCAAATCCCCCCTTAAATGTCCCCAAATCCCCTCCCAATCTCCCCAAATCCTCTCCCAGTCCCTCCCAGTCTATCCCAGTCCCCCCCAGTCCCTCCCAGGGCCCCAATTCCCCCCCAAATCACCCCCAAAATGTCCCCAATCCCCCGCAAATCCCCTCCCAGTCCCCCCCAATCCCCTCCCAATCCCCTCCCAGTGTATCCCAGTTTATCCCAGTCCCCCCAAATCCCCTCCCAGTCCCTCCTAGTCGCCCCCAATCCCCTCCCAGTCCCTCCCAGTCCCTCCCAGTCCCTCCCAGTCCCTCCCAGTCCCTCCCAATCCCCTCCCAGTCCCTCCCAGTCCCTCCCAGTCTATCCCAGTCCCTCCCAATCCCCTCCCAGTCCCCCCCAGTCCCCTCCCAGTCCCCCCCAGTTCCCCCCAGCGTTACCGCTCCGCCTGCACTCTCGCCACGCCCTGCACGCTCACGGCCATGCCCGGCCTGAGCCCCCCGGGCACCGGTGCCGAGTAGGGCAGGGGCTGGAGGGGCACAGAAACGGGGGGTCAGGGGGCACAGTGGGGACAGGGACCCCCCAAAATGGGGACAGGGACCCCGAAATGGGGACAGGGACCCCCCAAATGGGGACAGGGACCCCCTAAAATGGGGACAGGGACCCCCCGAATGGGGACAGGGACCCCCCAAAATGGGGACAGGGACCCCGAAATGGGGACAGGGACCCCCCCAAAATGGGGACAGGGACCCCCTAAAATGGGGACAGGGACCCCCCGAATGGGGACAGGGACCCCCCAAAATGGGGACAGGGACCCCGAAATGGGGACAGGGACCCTGAAATGGGGACAGGGACCCTGAAATGGGGACAGGGACCCTGAAATGGGGACAGGGAGCCCAAATGGCACCGGGGACCCCGAAATGGGGACAGGGACCCCCCAAAATGGGGACAGGGACCCCAAATGGGGACAGGGACCCCAAAATGGGGACAGGGACCCCCCAAAATGGGGAAAGGGACCCCGAATGGGGACAGGGACCCCCCGAAATGGGGACAGGGACCCCGAAATGGGGACAGGGGGGCCCCAAAATGGGGACAGGGACCCCCCAAAATGGGGACAGGGGGCACAGTGGGGACAGGGACCCCCCAAAATGGGGACAGGGACCCCGAAATGGGGACAGGGGGGCCCCGAATGGGGACAGGGACCCCAAATGGGGACAGGGACCCCAAATGGGGAAAGGGACCTCAAATGGGGACAGGGACCCCCCAAAAATGGGGACAGGGACCCCGAAATGGGGAAAGGGACCCCCCGAAATGGGGACAGGGGGGCCCCGAATGGGGACAGGGACCCCCAAAAATGGGGACAGGGACCCCCCCAAAATGGGGACAGGGGGCCCCGAATGGAGACAGGGACCCCAAAATGGGGACACGGACCCCCCAAAATGGGGACAGGGACCCCGAAATGGGGACAGGGACCCCCCAAAACCCCCTCCCCCCGGTTTTTGGGGTCAGGGGGTCCCCAAATGGCACCAGGGACCCCAAAATGGCACCGGGGACCCCAAAATATCACCAACAGGGGGTCAGGGAGGCCCCAAAATGGGGACAGGGACACCCGAAATGTGACAGGGACCCCCCAAAATTCCCCCCGGTTTTGGGGGACATGGGGACCCCCAAATGTCCCCACAAGGGGGGACAGGGACCCCAAAATGGTGACAGGGACCCCCCCCCCAGACCTTTTCCCACCTGGTTTTTGGGGGTCAGGGGCACCCCAAAATGTCCCCAGGGACCCCCAAAATGTCCCCATCAGGGTGACAGGGACCCCTCCCCAATCCCTCCTCATTTTCAGGGTGCCCCCAGCCCCATTTCGGGGTGCCAGAGACCCCCAAGTGTCTCAGAGACCCCTCCCAAAACCCCTTCCCCCCATTTTTTGGGGTGACAGGGACCCCCAAATGTCCCCACCAGGGTGACAGGGACCCCAAATTGTCCCTCCCAAGGACCCCCCAATGTCCCACAGACCCCCCCCCCAGCCCCATTTCGGGGCGCCCCCTCCCCAATTTTTGGGGTGACAGGGACCCCGAAATGTCACTGGCATGGTGGCAGGGACCCCAAACGTCCCCAATTGGGGGTCAGGGGGTCCCCAAATGTCCCCTCCAGGGTGACAGGGACCCCCAAAATGTCCCACAGACCCCCCCCAGCCCCATTTCGGGGCACCCCCTCCCCAATTTTTGGGGTGACAGGGACCCCAAAGTGTCACTGGGATGGTGACAGGGACCCCAAACGTCCCCTCACCACAATTTTCGCGGTGTCAATGTCCCCAAATTGTCCCTCCCAAGGACCCCCCCAATGTCCCACAGACCCCCCAGCCCCATTTTGGGGCGCCCCCTCCCCAGTTTTCGGGGTACCCACCGGGTTGTAGTAGGACTGGTAGCCGGGCGGGGGCACGAACGCCATGGTGACAGCGAGGTGGCAGCGGTGACAAAGGTGGCACAGGTGACAAAGGTGGCACAGGTGGCACAGGTGGCACCGGGGTCCCTTTATAGCCCCGCCCCCCCCCCCAGTTCCGGCCCCTCCCAGGGCGGGGTCCGGACGTTGATAAGGGACTGATAAGGGACATTGTGTGTGGGGGGGGTTGGGGACACTGGGGACACACCTGGCACAGGTGGCACCGCCCGGCCTGGACTCTGCCCCGGGTGGGGACAGCGGGGAGGGGACAGCGGCGACCTTGGGACACCTGGTGGCACCACGGGGACACTCCCAGGGCCATGGTGGCACCACGGGGACAACTGGTGGCCCCTTGGGGACATCCCTGGAGGGGTGGTGGCACCTTGGGGACACCCCTGGGGTGGTGGTGGCACCTTGGGGACATCCCTGGAGGGGTGGTGGCACCTTGGGGACACTTTGGGGACACCCCTGGGGTGGTGGTGGCACCACGGGGACACCTTGGTGGCACTTTGGGGACACTTCCTGACCCCTGGTGGCACCCTGGGGACACTCCCAGAGCCCTGGTGGCACTTTGGGGACACCTTGGGGACATCCCTGTAGGGGTGGTGGCACCTTGGGGACACCTGGGGGGGTGGTGGCACCTTGGGGACACCTTGGTGGCACCTTGGGGACACTTCCTGACCCCTGGTGGCACCTTGGGGACACCCCCAGAGCCCTGGTGGCACCTTGGGGACGCCTTGGGGACATCCCTGTAGGGGTGGTGGCACCTTGGGGACACCTTGGTGGCACTTTGGGGACACTTCCTGACCCCTGGTGGCACCACGGGGACACTTCCTGACCCCTGGTGGCACCAAGGGGACACGCCCAGAGCCCTGGTGGCACCTTGGGGACACCTGGGGGGGTGGTGGCACCTTGGGGACACCTTGGTGGCACTTTGGGGACACCCCTGGAGGGGTGGTGGCACCTTGGGGACACTTTGGGGACACCTTGGGGACACCCCTGGGGTGGTGGTGGCACCTTGGGGACACCTTGGTGGCACTTTGGGGATACTTCCTGACCCCTGGTGGCACCTTGGGGACACCCCTGGAGGGGTGGTGGCACCTTGGGGACATCTGGTGGCCCTTTGGGGACGCCTTGGGGACATCCCTGTAGGGGTGGTGGCACCACGGGGACACCTGATGGCCCTTTGGGGACACTTCCTGACCCCTGGTGGCACCCTGGGGACACTCCCAGAGCCCTGGTGGCACCACAGGGACATCTTGGTGGCCCTTTGGGGACACCTTGGGGACATCCCTGTAGGGGTGGTGGCACCTTGGGGACACCTTGGTGGCACTTTGGGGACATTTTCTGACCCCTGGTGGCACCTTGGGGACACGCCCAGAGCCCTGGTGGCACCTTGGGGACATCTGGTGGCACTTTGGGGACACCTTGGGGACATCCCTGGAGGGGTGGTGGCACCTTGGGGACACCTTGGTGGCACCTTGGGGACACCCCCAGAGCCCTGGTGGCACCTTGGGGACACCTGGTGGCACTTTGGGGACACCCTGGGGACATCCCTGGAGGGGTGGTGGCACCTTGGGGACACTTTGGGGACACCTTGGGGACACCCCTGGGGTGGTGGCACCTTGGGGACACCTTCGTGGCACTTAGGGGACACTTCCTGACCCCTGGTGGCACCACGGGGACACTCCCAGGGCCCTGGTGGCACCTTGGGGACATCTGGTGGCACCTTGGGGACACCTTGGGGACACCCCTGGAGGGGTGGTGGCACCTTGGGGACACTTTGGGGACACCCCTGGGGTGGTGGTGGCACCACGGGGACACCTTGGTGGCACTTTGGGGACACTTCCTGACCCCTGGTGGCACCTTGGGGACACCTGGTGGCACTTTGGGGACACCCCTGGAGGGGTGGTGGCACCTTGGGGACACTTTGGGGACACCTTGGGGACACCCCTGGGGTGGTGGTGGCACCTTGGGGACATCTGGTGGCACTTTGGGGACACTTCCTGACTCCTGGTGGCACATTGGGGACACTCCCAGAGCCCTGGTGGCACCTTGGGGACACCTGGTGGCACTTTGGGGACACCTTGGGGACATCCCTGGAGGGGTGGTGGCACCTTGGGGACATCTGGTGGCCCTTTGGGGACATCCCTGGAGGGGTGGTGACACTTTGGGGACACCTTGGGGACACCCCTGGGGTGGTGGTGGCACCACGGGGACACCTGGGGGGGTGGTGGCACCTTGCGGACACCTTGGTGGCACTTTGGGGACACCCCTAGAGGGGTGGTGGCACCTTGGGGACACCCCCAGAGATTTTTGGGGGGAGGAAATTAAAAAAAAAAAAAAAAATTCCAGAATTTTCCGTGGGATTTTCTCTATTCCAACAGGGCAGCACCGACGTCCCCCCCAAAATTCCCATTTTCCTGCCCCCCAAAAAATTCCCATTTTTCCCCAAAAAATTTCCCGTTTCCCCCCCAAAATTCCCATTTTCTGCCCCCCAAAAATTCCCTTTTTCTGCCCAAAAAAATTCCATTTCCCCCCCCAAAAAATTTCCATTTTCCTCCAAAAAATTTCCCATTTGCTCCCAAAAAAATTCCCAATTTTTCCCCCCAATTTCCCCCCCCAAAATTCCCATCTTTTAAAAAAAAAAATTCCCTTTTTTTTCCCAAAAAACCCAGTTTTCCCCCCAAAAATTCCCATTCTCTCCCCAAAATCCTGTTTTTCCCACAAAAACATTCCCATTTTCCTCCAAAAAATTTCCCATTTTCTCCCAAAAAATTCCTCTTTTCCACCAAAAAAATTCCCACATCCCCCACAAAAATATTCCCAGTTCTTCCCCTGGAAACTTCCCATTTCTTCCCCAAAAAATTCCCGATTTTTCCCGCCCAAAAATTCCCATGTTTCCCCCAAAAAATCCTGATTTTTCCCCCCCCAAAAATTCCCATTTTTTCCCCAAAAAATTCCCGATTTTCCCCCCCAAAAATTCCCGATTTTTCCCCCACAAAAAATTCCCATGTTTTCCCCCAAAAAATTCCCATTTTTTGCCCAAAAAATCCCCGTTCCCCCACAAAAAATTCCCATTTTTCCCCAAAAAATTCCCAATTTTCCCCCCAAAAATTCCCATTTTTTGCCCAAAAAATCCCCGCTCCCCCCCAAAAAAACCCTCGCGTAGAAAAACGTGGAACCCCCAATTGTACAAAAACGGGAGGAACCCGCCCCAGACTCGCGGCGCTCCGGAACCCCGGAAATTCCCGAAATCCCCGAAATTCCCGAAATTCCCGGGATTTTTGCCCGAATCCGGGGGAATTCTCCCCGATCCCGGGCTCAGGCGCGCTCGCCGCGGATCCGCCGCGCCAGCTGGATGTCCTTGGGCATGATGGTGACGCGCTTGGCGTGGATGGCGCACAGGTTGGTGTCCTCGAACAGCCCCACCAGGTACGCCTCGCTCGCCTCCTGGGGACAGGTGTGACACAGGTGTGACACAGGTGTGACCTCCATGGGGTCACCTGTCCATCCGTCCCACCCCCGTGTCCGTCCGTCCCACCCCCGTGTCCGTCCGTCCCACCCCCGTGTCCCCGTGTCCTCCAACAGCCCCACCAGGTACGCCTCGCTCGCCTCCTGGGGACAGGTGTGACACAGGTGTGACACAGGTGTGACATCCGTGGGGTCACCTGTCCGTCTGTCACACCCCCGTGTCCGTCCGTCCCACCCCCGTGTCCCCATGTCCTCCAACAGCCCCACCAGGTACGCCTCGCTCGCCTCCTGCACAGGTAAGGGACAGGTGTGACACAGGTGTGACATCCATGGGGTCACCTGTCCATCTGTCCCACCCCCGTGTCCGTCTGTCCCACCCCTGTGTCCCCGTGTCCTCCAACAGCCCCACCAGGTACGCCTCGCTGGCCTCCTGGGGACAGGTGTGACATTCACAGGTGTGGCATTCGCAGGTGTAACATTCACAGGTGTGTCGTCCATGGGGTCACCTGTCCGTCCGTCCCACCCCCGTGTCCGTCCGTCCCACCCCCGTGTCCGTCTGTCCCACCCCCGTGTCCCTGTGTCCTCCCAACAGCCCCACCAGGTACGCCTCGCTCGCCTCCTGCCGACAGGTAAGGGACAGGTGTGACACAGGTGTGACCTCCGTGGGGTCACCTGTCCGTCTGTCCCACCCCTGTGTCCGTCTGTCCCACCCCCGTGTCCTCGAACAGCCCCACCAGGTACGCCTCGCTCGCCTCCTGGGGACAGGTGTGACACAGGTGTGACACAGGTGTGACATCCGTGGGGTCACCTGTCCGTCCGTCCCACCCCCGTGTCCGTCTGTCCCACCCCCGTGTCCCCGTGTCCTCGAACAGCCCCACCAGGTACGCCTGGCTGGCCTCCTGCACAGGTAAGGGACAGGTGTGACACAGGTGTGACCTCCATGGGGTCACCTGTCCGTCCGTCCCACCCCCGTGTCCGTCTGTCCCACCCCCGTGTCCGTCCGTCCCACCCCCTGTGTCCCCGTGTCCTCCCAACAGCCCCACCAGGTACGCCTCGCTCGCCTCCTGGGGACAGGTAAGGGACAGGTGTGACCTCCGTGGGTGACAAGTGTGACACAGGTGTGACCTCCATGGGGTCACCTGTCCGTCCGTCCCACCCCCGTGTCCGTCCGTCCCACCCCCGTGTCCGTCTGTCCCACCCCCGTGTCCTCCAACAGCCCCACCAGGTACGCCTCGCTGGCCTCCTGGGGACAGGTAAGGGACAGGTGTGACATTCACAGGTGTGACATCCGTGGGGTCACCTGTCCGTCTGTCCCACCCCCGTGTCCCCGTGTCCTCCCAACAGCCCCACCAGGTACACCTCGCTCGCCTCCTGGGGACAGGTGTGACACAGGTGTGACCTCCACGGGGTCACCTGTCCGTCTGTCCCACCCCCGTGTCCGTCTGTCCCACCCCCGTGTCCTCCCAACAGCCCCACCAGGTACGCCTCGCTGGCCACCTGTGGACAGGTGTGACATTCACAGGTGTGACATTCACAGGTGTGACATTCACAGGTGTGTCGTCCATGGGGTCACCTGTCCGTCCGTCCCACCCCCGTGTCCGTCTGTCCCACCCCCGTGTCCCCGTGTCCTCCAACAGCCCCACCAGGTACGCCTCGCTGGCCTCCTGCACAGGTAAGGGACAGGTGTGACATTCGCAGGTGTGTCCCAGGTGTACCCAGTTGTCCCCAGGTGTGTCCCTCACCTGTCCAGGTGTGTCCCTCATCGCGGTGCTCTGGAAGCCACGCCTACATTTCCTTATTTGGGTGTAGCCACACCCACAATTCCCTTATCTGTGGTTAGCCACACCCACTTTCTCACATTTGGAATAGCCACACCCACAATTCCCTTATTTGGGTTCAGCCCCGCCCACAATTCCCTTATTTGGGCTGTCACTGTTGGTACCCAGGTGTCCCCAGGTGTGTCCCAGGTGTGTCCCTCACCTGCAGCGCCCCGATGGCCGCGCTCGGTGTCCCTATCCCAGTTTGGGCTGTCCCTGTCAGTACCCAGCTGTACCCAGGTGTGTTCCCAGGTGTCCCCAGGTGTGTCCAGGTGTGTCCCAGGTGTCCCCAGGTGTGTCCCAGCTGTCCCCAGGTGTGTCCCTCACCTGCCCAGGTGTCCCCAGGTGTGTCCCAGGTGTACCTGGCTGTCCCCAGGTGTCCCCAGGTTTCCCTCACCTGTCCCAGGTGTGTCCCAGGTGTCCCCAGGTGTGTCCAGGTGTGTCCCAGCTGTACCCAGGTGTGTCCCAGGTGTCCCCAGGTGTCCCCAGGTTTCCCTCACCTGTCCCAGGAGTGTCCCTCACCTGCAGCGCCCCAATGGCCGCGCTCTGGAAGCTCAGGTCGGTTTTGGGCTGTCCCTGTCAGTCCCCAGGTATGTCCCAGGTGTCCCCAGCTGTGTCCCCAGGTGTCTCAGGTGTCCCCAGGTGTGTCCCTCACCTGCCCAGGTGTCCCCCTCACCTGCAGCACACCAATGGCCGCGCCCTGGAAGCGCAGGTCGGTTTTGGGGTGTCCCTGTCCCAGTTTGGGCTGTCCCTGTCAGTACCCAGGTGTCCCCAGGTGTGTTCCAGGTGTACCTGGCTGTCCCCAGGTGTGTCCCTCACCTGCAGCGCCCCGATGGCGGCACTCTAGAAGCGCAGGTCGGATTTGGGCTGTCCCTATCAGTACCCAGGTGTGTCCCCAGGTGTGTCCAGGTGTGTCCCTCACCTGCCCAGGTGTCCCCCTCACCTGCAGTGCCCCGATGGCGGCGCTCTGGAAGCGCAGGTCGGTCTTGAAGTCCTGCGCGATCTCCCGCACCAGCCGCTGGAACGGAAGCTTCCGGATCAGCAGCTCCGTGGATTTCTGATAGCGCCGGATCTCGCGCAGCGCCACCGTCCCGGGGCTGGGGACGCGCACACGGGGACATTGGGGACACTGACGCTCACCTGTGCCCCACCTGTGTCACTCCTGTGTCCCACCTGTGTCACTGTGACCCTCCTGCGTCCCCTCCCAGTCCTTATGACCCACCCGTGTCACCTCTGGGGCCCTGACACCCACCTGTGTCCCACCCGTGTCCCTGTCACTCACCTGTGTCACCCCCTTTGTCCCCTCCCTGTGTCCCACCTGTGTCACTGTCACCACCCTGAGCCTATGTCCCACCTGCATCCCCTGTCACCTGTGTCCCCTCCTTATCCTTGTCACTCACCTGTGTCACTCCCAAGACCCACCTGTGTCACTGCCACCCACGTGTGGCCCTGTGTCCCCTCCCTGTCCCAGTGTCCCCAGTATCCCCCAGTCCCCCCCAGTGTCCCCAATGTCCCCCAGTCCCCCCTGTGTCCCCTCAAGTATCCCCAGTCCCCCCCAGTATCACCCCCGCTTCCTCCCAGTCCCCCCCAGTCTCCCCGGTTACCGGTAGCGATGCGGTTTCTTGACGCCCCCCGTGGACGGCGCGCTCTTCCGGGCCGCCTTGGTGGCGAGCTGCTTGCGCGGCGCTTTGCCGCCGGTGGATTTCCGAGCCGTCTGCTTGGTGCGGGCCATCCCGGGCCGTCACAGCCTGGGCGCGGGGAGAGAAACGGGGGGAAAAAAAAACGGGAAAAACGGGAAAAACCGGGAGAGAGGGCCGCGCGCGGCCTACGCGACTACAACTCCCAGCAGCGCCCCGCGCCTCGTCACGTGATCGCTCCCCAGCGCCTGATTGGTTGAGCGCGACGCAGGCGCGACCGCGAACTACAACACCCAGAAGCCTCCGCGAAGCCCCCGCTGATTCGCCGGGGCGGCGGCGCTCACGCGCCCTGCCTTTGATAGACGTGCCTCGCAGCCAATCACGTCGCGGCCCGCTGGCCAATCAGCGCGCGGCACCGCACGGAAGGCGGGACTAAGGAGCAGCGTCTCCTCAGGCGACCCCGGCCCCCCCCCACACCTCCCCCGGTACCGGAGCCTTCCCGGTGCTTCCCCCCCACCGCTCCCCGGTACCGACCCCCGACCGCCGCCGCGCCCCCGGTACCTGCGAGCGGCGCTGGCGGCGGCGCTGGAGCCGTGCGGGTCCCGCGGTGCAGCTGCGGCGGCTTCGATCTCCCCCTTCCCGCCTTTCCCGGCAGAAAATGGCGGGTCCCGGCTGAGGGCGGTTCCCGTCGTGCCCCGCGCGCGGCGGGGCGGGAACGGGGGGGGTCGGCTGAGGTGAGGCCGCGCCGCCATCTTGGGCGCCGTGAGGGCCTGAGGGGATCCCGGAGCTTTTTCCGCCTCAAAATTCCATCATTTGATAAATTCCATAATTACTGTAATTTCCATAATTTCCCAACTCTGGGATGTTCTGTTTGGGGGGTTTAGGATAAAGGACAGAGTTTGGGAGAGCTCGGAGTGAGGCTGCGCCGCCATCTTGGGCGCCGTGAGGGGCCTGAGGGGATCTGGGAGATTTTTCCACCTCAAAATTCCATAAATTCCATAATTTACCAACTCTGGGATGTTCAGTTTTGGGGTTTAAGAAAGAAAATAGAGTTTGGAAGAGCTGGGAGTGAGGCATCATTTCCCTTTTCCCATGAAAACACTCAATAGGATCCCAAAAAAACCCCCAAAAATCCATAAAACCAACCAAAACCTTCTCGGTTTTCCGTCTTTTATTCCCAAGAGGAGCAAGTCCCCGACTGAATTATTTTTAGGATTCAGTGGATGACACTTTGAAAAACTCAAAGTGTGTTGATCCCAAAAAACCCTCAAACAAACCCCAAAACCCCAAACCAAATCCATCCTTTTATTCCCAAAATGAACAATTTCACAATTCCACAAATCTGGTTTTTATGATTAAGCAAAAAAAAGGAATTTTAAAGAGCACATCCCCCATCCTTCCTCCCTCAGCTCCCACTAAAACCACTTAAAACCAAAACCAGCCCAAATCTGGCTCAAATTTTGGATCTTTTATTCCCAAAAGGCCACAAAATGGAGGGCGAAGAACAAATAAATGAGGAAATAATAAAATAATTGAATATTTTCAGTGGTTTAAAAGAGTTTTTCCCATTTTCCAGCCTGTCAGGGAGAGTTCTGTGGAAGGAAAATCCCAAAAAAAGCCGAATTTGGCCCAAAAGGGCGAAGGCAGCTCGGGGACAGCAGGAGCCGGAGCCAGGGGAAGGATTTGGGGGTAAAAAAGGGAATTTTGGGGAGAGGGAAAAGATTTTGGGGTGGGATAGGAAGGGTTTGGGGCGGAATGAAATATTTAGGGTGGGATTTGGGGTGAAATCTGAGGGGTTTTGGGTGGAATGAAGGGATTTAGGGTGGGATTTGGGGGATTTTGAGTGAAATTTGAGGGATTTAGGGTAAAATTTGAGGGTTTTGGGTGGAATCTGAGGGGCTTTGGGTGGGATTTGAGGGTTGAGGGATTTTGGGGTGAAATTTGAGGATTTTGGGTGGGATTTGATGGATTTTAGGTGGGATTTGAGGGGTTTGGGGTGAAATTCGAGGGATTTAGGGTGGGATTTTAGGGGTTTGGGGTGGAATGAAGGGATTTGGAGTGAAATTTGAGGATTTAGGGTGGGATTTGAAGGATTTAGGGTGGGATTTGAGGATTTAGGGTGGAATCTGAGGATTTAGGGTGGGATTAGGGTGGGCTCAGGGATTTTGGGGTGAAATTTGAGGATTTAGGGTGGGTTTTAGAGGGTTTAGGGTGGGATCAGGGTGGGATTTAAGGGATTTAGAGTGGGATCAGGGTGGGATTTGAAGGGTTTAGGGTGGAATGAAGGGATTTTGGGGTGAAATTTGAGGATTTAGGGTGGGGTTTAGAGGGTTTAGGGTGGAATGAAGGGATTTTGGGTGTGATCTGAGGGGTTTTGGGTGGGATTTGGAGGATTTAGGGTGGGATCAGGGTGGGATTTGAAGGGTTTAGGGTGGAATGAAGGGATTTGGGGTGAAATTTGAGGATTTAGGGTGGGATTTGAAGGATTATGGGTGGAATCTGAGGATTTAGGGTGGGATCAGGGTGGGCTCAGAGGGATTTTGGGGTGAAATTTGAGGATTTAGGGTGGGCTCAGGGGATTTAGGGTGGGATCAGGGTGGGATTTAGAGGGTTTAGGGTGGAATGAAGGGATTTTGGGGTGAAATTTGAGGATTTAGGGTGGGATTTAGAGGGTTTAGGGTGGGATCAGGGTGGGATTTAAGGGATTTAGAGTGGGATCAGGGTGGGATTTGAAGGGTTTAGGGTGGAATGAAGGGATTTTGGGGTGAAATTTGAGGATTTAGGGTGGGATTTAGAGGGTTTAGGGTGGAATGAAGGGATTTTGGGTGTGATCTGAGGGGTTTTGGGTGGGATTTACGGGATTTTGGGTGGGCTCAGGGTGGGCTGTGCCGCCCCCAGCCCCATTTCCCCCCCGTGCGGGATCAGGGCAGCGCCCGGTGCCGGCGGCGTTTCGGCGATTCCCGTCATGGAGCGCGGGGGGGGCGGGGCTGGGGGGGGCAGCGCTGTCGCGACATGTCCCGATGGCGGCGGATACCCGGCGATAGCTCGCGATATATCGCGATATCTCCTGATGTATTGTGATATCTGGTGATATCTCCTGATGTATCGTGATATCTGGTGTTATCTCCTGATGTATCGTGATATCTGGTGATATCTCCTGATATATCGTGATATCTGGTGTTATCTCCTGATGTATCGTGATATCTGGTGATATCTCCTGATATATCGTGATATCTGGTGTTATCTCCTGATGTATCGTGATATCTGGTGATATCTCCTGATATATCGTGATATCTGGTGTTATCTCCTGATATATCATGATATCTGGTGGTATCTCCTGATATATCGTGATATCTGGTGTTATCTCCTGATATCTCCTGATATATCGTGATATCTGGTGATATTTCCTGATATCTCTCAATACATCGTGATATCCAGCGATATCTCCAAATATCTCCTGATATATCGCAATATCTGGTGATACCTCCTGGTATCTCCCAGTATATCACGATATACAGAAATATATCCCAATATCACCCAACAAATGGCAAGATCCATCAATATCTCCCGATATATCGGGATATATCCACCGATATCTGGTGCTGTATCACGATATTCATTGATATTCCCCGATATATCGCAATATCTGCCGATATCAATCGATACCTCCCGATATATCGGGATATATCCGCCGATATCTGGCGCTATATCACGATATTCATCGATATTCCCCGATATATCGCGATATCCCGCGATAACCCCCGATACATCGCAATATCTGCCGGTATCTCGCGCTCTATCGCGACATGTCGCGACAGCACCACCCCCTAGCGGGGCCTAGGCCAGGCAGGACTCGATGGCGGCCACGATCTTGAGCAGTTTGGGGTCGCTGTCCACGAAGCCATCGCCGTTCTGGGGAGGGGGACACCCCGAAATTGGGGACGGGGACCCCAAAACTGGGACAGGGACCCCAAAACAGGGAGAGGGACCCCAAAATTGGGACAGGGACCCCAAAACGGGGGTGGGGGAGGGGCACGCACCTTTTTGGAGTGGACCAGGTGTCCCCCCACGGTCACCTCAAACCATCCCGTCACCTCCGGGGTGCCCTGGCCAGTCTGGGGGTGATGGGGCAGCTGAGAGACCCCAAAATCCCCCCCGGGACCCCACCCCAAAAAACCCCAAAAATCCCCCCAAAATCCCCTCTGGATTCCACCCCAAAAACCTCCAAAATCCCCTCTGGATTCCAGCCCAAAAACCCCAAAAATCCCCCCAAAATCCCCTCTGGATTCCAGCCCAAAAACCCCAAAAATCCACCCAAAATCCCCTCTGGATTCCACCCCAAAAAATCCCAAAAATCCCCCCAAAATCCCCTCTGGATTCCAGCCCAAAAACCCCAAAAATCCCCCCAAAATCCCCTCTGGATTCCACCCCAAAAAACCCCAAAATCCCCCCAAAATCCCCTCTGGATTCCACCCCAAAAACCCCCCTGGGACCCCACCCTAAAAACCCCAAAAATCGCCCCAAAAATCCCCTCTGGATCCCCCCCAAAATCACCCCCCGGGACCCCACCCCAAAAACCCCAAGGTTCCCCCCAAAAAACTCTCTGGATTCCAGCCCAAAAACCCCAAAAATCCCCCCAAAATCCCCTCTGGATCCCCCCCAAAATCCGCCCTGGAGACCCCACCCCAAAAATCTCAAGGTTCCCCCCAAAATCCTCCGGATTCCACCCCCAAATTTGGGGACCCCCGACCCAAATCACCCCAGACCCCCAAAACTTGGGGACCCCAGACCCAAACCACCCCAGACCCCCAAATTTGGGGACCCCAGCCCCAAACCACCCCAGACCCGCCCAGATTCGGGGACCCCCGCCCCAAATTTGGGGACCCCAGCCCCAAACCACCCCAGAACCCCCCAAACTTGGGATCCCCCAGACCCCCAAATTTGGGGACCCCCGCCCCAAACCACCCCAGACCCCCCCAGGTTCGGGGACCCCCGCCCCAAATTTGGGGACCCCAGCCCCAAACCGCCCCAGACCCCCCCAGATTCGGGGACCCCCGCCCCAAATTTGGGGACCCCCGCCCCAAACCACCCCAGACCCCCAAAACTTGGGGACCCCAGACCCAAATCACCCCAGACCCCCCCAGATTCGGGGACCCCCGCCCCAAATTTGGGGACCCCAGCCCCAAACCACCCCAGACCCGCCCAGATTCGGGGACCCCCGCCCCAAATTTGGGGACCCCAGCCCCAAACCACCCCAGACCCTCCCAGATTCGGGGACCCCCGCCCCAAATTTGGGGACCCCAGCCCCAAACCACCCCAGACCCCCCCAGATTCGGGGACCCCCGCCCCAAATTTGGGGACCCCAGCCCCAAACAACCCCAGACCCCCCCAGATTCAGGGACCCCCGCCCCAAATTTGGGGACCCCAGCCCCAAACCACCCCAGACCCCCCAAATTTGGGGACCCCAGCCCCAAACCACCCCAGACCCCCCCAGATTCGGGGACCCCCGCCCCAAATTTGGGGACCCCCGCCCCAAACCACCCCAGACCCCCCCAGATTCGGGGACCCCCGCCCCAAATTTGGGGACCCCAGCCCCAAACCACCCCAGAACCCCCCAAACTTGGGATCCCCCAGACCCCCAAATTTGGGGACCCCCGCCCCAAACCACCCCAGACCCCCCCAGATTCGGGGACCCCCGCCCCAAATTTGGGGACCCCCGCCCCACCACGTCCAGGGCTCCCGGGAAGCGCCGCTCCAGCTCCTGCTTCAGTTTCACAAACTGCAATGTGGGGAGGGGGCTCCAGTGGGGAGGGGGCTCCAGTGGGGAGGGGGCTCCCCACGGATATTTTGGGGTGTCCCCCCCCCCCGGAATTTGGGGAGGGGGCGTCAGAAAAGGGGGGTGGGGGAGGGGCTCACCTTGGGTTTGTAGCCTCAGGCTCCGCTGGGGGATGGGCAGTGTGGGGGGGGGGGGGTTAAAATGGGACCCCCGACCCATTTTGGGATTGGGGACCCCACCCAGAATTGGGGATAAACCCAGAATTGGGAACCCCCACCCAGAATTGGGGACCCTCACCTGGAATTGGGGACCCCTCCCAGAATTGGGGACAAACCCAGGACTTGGGACCCTCACCCAGAACTGGGGAGACCCCTGGAATTGGGGACCCTCACCCGGAATTGGGGACCCCCACCCAGAATTGGGGACCCCTCCCAGATTTGGGGACCCTCACCAGAATTGGGGACCCTCACCAGAATTGGGGACCCCTCCCAGATTTGGGGACCCTCACCCAGAATTTGGGATCCTCACCCAGAACTGGGGACCCTCACCAGAATTGGGGACCCTCACCCAGAATTTGGGATCCTCACCCAGAACTGGGGACCCTCACCCAGAACTGGGGACCCCCATTCAGAACTGGGGACCCCCACCCAGAATTGGGGACCCTCACCTGGAACTGGGGACCCTCACCCACAACTGGGGACCCTCACCCAGAATTGGCGACCCCCACCCGGGATTGGGGACACCCCCAGAACTGGGGACACGCCCCCCGGGATTAACGGCACCCACCCCCCAAAATTGGGGCCCTCCGAGATCAGGGACCCCCCCCCAGAATTGGGGCCCCCCCCCAGGATCAGGGACCCCCCCAGAACTGGGGCCCCCCCAGTTTGGGCCCCCCGGTACCAGTAAAGGACATGGACTCGGAGCGGCGCCATGGCGGCAACTGCGCATGCGCCGGAGGGGCGGGGCCAGCGAAACCAGTGCGGGACCAGTGAAACCAGTACGGGACCACCGAAACCAGTGCGGGACCAGTGAAACCAGTGCGGGACCAGTGAAACCAGTACAGAACCACCGAAACCAGTACGGGACCAGGGAAACCAGTATGAGACCACCGAAACCAGTACAGGACCACTGAAACCAGTGCGGGACCACCGAAACCAGTATGAGACCAGTGAAACCAGTACGGGACCACTGAAACCAGTACGGGACAACCACTGGGACCAGTGAAACCAATTCCCAGTCCCTCCCAGTTTATCCCAATCCCCTCCCAGTCCCTCCCAATCGCCTCCCAGTCCCTCCCCAGTGTCCCCAGCGCTCCCAGTCCCCTCCCAGTTTATCCCAGTCCCCTCCCAGTCCCTCCCAGTTTATCCCAATCCCCTCCCAATCCCCTCCCAGTCCCTCCCAGCCCCTCCCCAGCGTCCCCAGTCCCCTCCCAGTTTATCCCAGTCCCCTCCCAGCCCCTCCCCCCGTGTCCCCAGTGCTCCCGGTCCCTCCCAGTTTATCCCAGTCCCCTCCCAATCCCCTCCCAGTCCCTCCCAGTCGCTCCCAGTCCCGCCCAGTCCCTCCCAATCCCCTCCCAGTTTATCCCAATCCCCTCCCAGTCCCTCCCGGCCCCTCCCCCCGTGTCCCCAGTGCTCCCAGTCCCCTCCCAGTCGCTCCCAGTCCCGCCCCTCCCCTCCCCCAGCGCTCGGATGGATCCCGGGGTTCCGCTGGATCCGCCCGATCCCGGGGGGCGGGGGGGGCGCGGGGGGCGCCGCGCCTGAACCGGGGGGTCCCGAGGGGTCCCCGAGGAGTCCCGAGGGTTCCGGGGGGGTTCCGGGGGTCCCCGAGGGGTCCCGAGGGGTCTCGGGGGGGTTCCGGGGGTTCCCGGGGGGTCCCGGGGTATCCCGGGGGGGTCTCGGGGGGTCCCGTCGCCCCCCGGGCCGGAGCCATGGGCGAATGGACCATCCTGGAGCGGCTGCTGGAGGCGGCGGTGCAGCAGCACTCCACCATGATCGGCAGGTCAGAGACCCCCGGGTCCTCCCCGAATCCCACCCGCGAGACCCCCAAATGCATCCCGAAACCCACCCCGAGACCCCAAATCCACCCCTAAATCCTTTCCCGAGACCCCAAATCCACCCCCGAGACCTCAAATCCACCCCCGGGACCCCAAATCCATCCTTAAACCCACCCCGGGACCCCAAATCCACCCCTGGACCCCCACACCCACCCCAAAATCCACCCCTGGACCTCCAGATTCACCTCAAATCCATCCCAAGACCCCCTAAATCCACCCCAAAACCCACCCCGAGACCCCAAATCCACCCCCGAGACCCCAAATCTACCCCTGGACCCCCAAATCCATCCCAAAATCCACCCCCGGGACCCCAAATCCACCCCCGAGACCCCAAACCCACCCCCGGGACCCCAAATGCATCCTGAAACCCACCCCTGGACCCCAAACCCACCCCAAAATCCTTTCCCGAGACCCCAAACCCACCCCAAAATCCACCCCCGAGACCCCAAACCCACCCCCGGGACCCCAAACCCACCCCCGGGACCCCAAATCCACCCCCGGGACCCCAAATCCACCCCCGGGACCCCAAACCCACCCCCGGGACCCCAAATCCATCCCTAAATCCTTTCCCGAGACCCCAAATCCACCCCCGGGACCCCAAACCCACCCCTAAATCCACCCCTGGACCCCCAGATTCGCCTCAAATCCACCCCCGGGACCCCAAATCCACCCCTAAATCCACCCCTGGACCCCCAGATCCACCCAAATCCATCCCCGGGAGCCCCAGGAATCCCCTAAATCCTTCCCAAATTCCCCTGGGGACCCCCAAATCCCCCCAGGGATCCCCTAAATCCTTCCCAAATTCCCCTGGGGACCCCCAAATCCCCCCAGGGATCCCCTAAATCCACCCCAAATCCCCCCTGGGACCCCTGAATCCGCCCCAAATCCCCCCTGGGACCCCTGAATCCACCCCAAATCCTCCCTGGGACCCCTGAATCCACCTCAAATCCACCCCAAATCCCCCCCGGGTCCCCCCTGGGACCCCCTAAATCCACCTGGAATCGCCCCAAATCCCCCTCAGGGACCCCCAAATCCCTTCCCCCCCCCATCCCAGGACCCAAAATTCCCCTCCCAAACCCCCAGGACCTCCCCTGGCCGCTGTCCCCTCCTCGTTGTCACCTCCCCTCGGGCAGCAGGTGACACTGGTGTGACCCTGGTGACACTGGAGTGACACTGGTGTGGCACTGGTGTGGCCCGGGTGGGACTGGGGGGCACAGGTGTGACCCAGGTGGGATTGGGGGGCACAGGTGTGCCCTAGATGTGCCCTAGGTGTGACCCAGGTGTGCCCAGGTGGGATTGGGGGGGCACAGATGTGACCCAGGTGTGACCCAGGTGTGCCCAGGTGTGACCCCAGGTGGGATTGGGGGGCACAGATGTGCCCTAGGTGTGCCCTAGGTGTGACCCAGGTGGCCCCAGGTGGGATTGGGGGGCACAGGTGTGCCCTAGATGTGCCCTAGATGTGCCCTAGGTGTGACCCAGGTGGGATTGGGGGGAATTGGGGGGGCACAGGTGTGACCCTGGCAGCCCCAGGTGTGCCCTAGGTGTGACCCAGGTGGCCCCAGGTGACCCTGGTGGCTCAGGGCCGCCCACGGTCCCTGCGGCAGCAGCAGCGCGGCCACGTGGCGCTGCCCAGGTGAGCCCGGGTGACACCTGGAACGGCCAGGGCAGACCCGGGCTGGCCCAGGTGAGCCAGGCCGGGGAGGGGGGCGAGGCCACGTGGGACCCACCCAGCCCCTGGTACCACCCAGGTGCCATCCCCATTCTCCAGGTGCCACCCTGGTGTCACCCCAATGCCCCAGGTGCCACCCTGGTGTCACCCCAATGCCCCAGGTGTCACCCAGGTGCCATCCCCATTCCCCAGGTGTCGCCCTGGTGTCACCCCAATGCCCCAGGTGTCACCCAGGTGCCATCCCCATTCTCCAGGTGCCACCCCTGGTGTCACCCCAATGCCCCAGGTGTCGCTCTGGTGTCACCCCAATGCCCCAGGTGCCACCCGGGTGCCATCCCCATTCTCCAGGTGCCACCCAGGTGTCACCCCAATGCCCCAGGTGCCACCCAGGTGCCATCCCCATTCCCCAGGTGCCACCCTGGTGTCACCCCTGGTGCAGACCCCTCCCCACCACACCTGTCCCTGTCCCTGGATCCTGCTGACCACGGTGGTCACTCTGCTGTCCCTGTCCCTGTGGCCGTTTCTGTGACCCTGCTGACCCCGCTGGTCACTCCCTGACCCTGCTGACCATTCCCTGTCCCTGCTGGTCATTCCCTGACCCCGCTGACCATGGTGGTCACTTTTCTGTCCCCTCCCCAGGATCCTGCTGACGGTCGTGGTCACTCCCTGACCCCGCTGACCATTCCCTGTGTCCGTCCCCAGGATCCTGCTGACGGTGGTGGTCGTTTTCCTGTCCCTGTGTCCATTTCCCTGACCCTGCTGACGGTCGTGGTCATTCCCTGACCCCGCTGACCCTGCTGACCATTCCCTGTGTCCCTCCCCAGGATCCTGCTGACCATGGTGGTCGTTTTCCTGTCCCTGTGTCCATTTCCCTGACCCTGCTGGTCACTCCCTGTCCCCGCTGACCATGGTGGTCACTTTTCTGTCCCCTCCCCAGGATCCTGCTGACAGTGCTGGTCACTCCCTGACCCCACTGACCATTCCCTGTGTCCCTCCCCAGGATCCTGCTGAGGGTCGTGGTCATTCCCTGACCCTGCTGGTCATTCCCTGACCCCACTGACCATGGTGGTCACTTTTCTGTCCCCTTTTCAGGATCCTGCTGAGGGTCATGGTCATTCCCTGACCCTGCTGACCATTCCCTGTGTCCATTCCCTGTGTCCATTTCCCCTTTCCAGGATCCTGCTGACCACGGTGTCCATTTTCCTGTCCCTGTGTCCATTTCCCTGACCCCGCTGACCATGGTGGTCACTTTTCTGTCCCCTTTTCAGGATCCTGCTGACGGTGGTGGTCATTTTCCGCATCCTGATCGTGGCCATCGTGGGCGAGACGGTTTACGAGGACGAGCAGACGATGTTCATGTGCAACACGCTGCAGCCGGGCTGCAACCAGGCCTGCTACGACAAGGCCTTCCCCATCTCGCACATCCGCTACTGGGTACGGCCGGCGGGAGGGGACGGGAACCCAACCAGAACCAGAGCGCAGAAACAAAAATTACAGCTCAAAATCGGAACTGAAAACCGAAAATCAGAACCCAAAATCAGACCTCAAACCAAAACCAGAGCGCAGAAACAAAAACTGCAGCTCAAAATGGGAACTCAAAACCGAAAATCAGAACCCAAAGCAAAAACCAGAGCGCAGAAACAAAAACTGCAGCTCAAAATGGGAACCCAAAACCGAAAATCAGAACCCAAAATCAGACCTCAAACCAAAAACCAGAGCGCCAAAACAAGAATTACAGCTCAAAATCAAAAAATCAGAACCCAAAACCAAAAATCAGAACACAAACCAAAAATCGGAACTGAAAATCAGACCTCAAACCAAAAACCAGAGCCCAAAAACAAAAGCTACAGCTCAAAACCGAAAATCAGAACTGAAAACCAAAAATCAGAGCCCAAAACCAACAATTACAGCTAAAAACTGAAAATCAGAACTCAAGACCAAAAACCAGAACCGAAAAAACAAAAATCAGCACACAAAAACAAAAACCAGAACACAAAAACAAAAATTACAGCTCAAAACCGAAAATCAGAACCCGAAACCGAAAATCAGAACCAAAAATCAGACCTCAAACCAAAAATCAGAACCCAAAACTAAAAATCAGAACTGAAAGCCAAAAATCAGAACCCAATACCAAAAATCAGAACCCAAAACCAAAAATCAGAACTCAAACCAAAAATCAGAACTCAAAACCAAAATCCAGAACCCAAAATCAAACATCAGAGCCCAAACCAAAAATCAGAACTCAAAACCAAAAATCAAATCCCAAAACTTTGGTGAAAATTATAAAAAAATGTTCATTCCAGTGCTGGACGCGTGTGGGAATCATTCCCCTAAAATGAAATTTGGGAATTGGGAACTTCAGGTCCCTTTTTATCCCCCCCTCAAACCCACCTGCACGCAATTCCACACATTCAAAATTTCACACATTCAAAATTCCACACATTCAGAATTTCACACATTCAAAATTTCCCATCTCCAAAATTTCCCGTATTGAATTTTCCCGAATTTCCCGTGATGTTTGCCGCCGGTTCTTCTTTACCAGAAAGGATTCTCGGGTCAGGTTGACAACGGATTTTTTATTTTTACCCAATTTTCCCCCGTTTTTGTGCCACAGGTGTTCCAGATCATCCTGGTGTGCACGCCCAACCAAATGGATTTTTATTTTTACCCAATTTTTCCCCGTTTTTTTCTGCCCCAGGTGTTCCAGATCATCCTGGTGTGCACGCCCAGCCTGTGCTTCATCACCTACTCGGTGCACCAAATATATTTTTATTTTTACCCAATTTTCCCCCGTTTTTGTTCCCCAGGTGTTCCAGATCATCCTGGTGTGCACGCCCAGCATCACCTACTCGGTGCACCAAATATATTTTTATTTTTACCCAATTTCCCCCGTTTTTTATTCCCCAGGTGTTCCAGATCATCCTGGTGTGCACGCCCAACCAAATGGATTTTTATTTTTACCCAATTTTCCCCGTTTTTTGTGCCCCAGGTGTTCCAGATCATCCTGGTGTGCACGCCCAACGAAATGGATTTTTATTTTTACCCAATTTTCCCCCCTGTTTTTTATTCCCCAGGTGTTCCAGATCATCCTGGTGTGCACGCCCAGCATCACCTACTCGGTGCACCAAATATATTTTTATTTTTACCCAATTTTCCCCCGTTTTTGTGCCCCAGGTGTTCCAGATCATCCTGGTGTGCACGCCCAACCAAATGGATTTTTATTTTTACCCAATTTTCCCCGTTTTTGTGCCGCAGGTGTTCCAGATCATCCTGGTGTGCACGCCCAACCAAATGGATTTTTTTATTTTTACCCAATTTCCCCCGTTTTTGTGCCCCAGGTGTTCCAGATCATCCTGGTGTGCACGCCCAACCAAATATATTTTTATTTTTACCCAATTTCCCCCGTTTTTTGTTCCCCAGGTGTTCCAGATCATCCTGGTGTGCACGCCCAGCATCACCTACTTGGTGCACCAAATATATTTTTATTTTTACCCAATTTCCCCCCGTTTTTTGTGCCCCAGGTGTTCCAGATCATCCTGGTGTGCACGCCCAACCAAATGGATTTTTATATTTTTACCCAATTTCCCCCCGTTTTTTGTGCCCCAGGTGTTCCAGATCATCCTGGTGTGCACGCCCAGCCTGTGCTTCATCACCTACTCGGTGCACCAAATTGATTTTAATAGATTTTTTATTTTTACCCTGAATTTTCCCCGTTTTTTGTGCCCCAGGTGTTCCAGATCATCCTGGTGTGCACGCCCAACCAAATGGATTTTTATTTTTACCCAATTTTCCCCCCGTTTTTTGTTCCCCAGGTGTTCCAGATCATCCTGGTGTGCATGCCCAACCAAATATATTTTTATTTTTACCCAATTTTCCCCGATTTTTTGTGCCCCAGGTGTTCCAGATCATCCTGGTGTGCACGCCCAGCATCACCTACTCGGTGCACCAAATATATTTTTATTTTTACCCGATTTTCCCCCGTTTTTGTTCCCCAGGTGTTCCAGATCATCCTGGTGTGCACGCCCAGCCTGTGCTTCATCACCTACTCGGTGCACCAGGCGGCCAAACAGCGCGAGCGCCGCTGCTCCTT
Organism: Passerculus sandwichensis; assembly: GCA_031885435.1. NCBI lineage: Eukaryota > Metazoa > Chordata > Aves > Passeriformes > Passerellidae > Passerculus > Passerculus sandwichensis. Next base: position 12,590,437 of record CM063146.1, read on the forward strand.
CCTGCAGCCGCTGCTGGAGCCGCGCCGGCCGCGCCCCAACGGGGGCCTGGGCACCGAGGGGGCGCCCAAGGAGGAGCCCCCCGAGGTGGGCATGGCGGCACCGAGGGCACCGGCACGCAGCGCCAAGGGGAAACGGCAGGAGGGCATCTCCAGGTTCTACGTCATACAGGTGGGTGAAGCGGGGTAAAAAAAACCCTAAAAATAGAGGTAAAAATATGGAGGTAGAAGTAGAAATGAGTAAAAATGTAAATAATAAAAAATAGAGGTGTAAAAACACCTGCTGGGGTGCCCAAGGAGGAGGTGGGGATGGCACCGAGGGCACCGGCACGCAGCGCCAAGGGGAAAAGGCAGGAGGGCATCTCCAGGTTCTACGTCATACAGGTGGGTAAAACCCTAAAAATAGAGGTAAAAAAAACCCTAAAAATATAAAGGCAGAAGTAGAAATGAGTAAAAATGTAAATAATAAGAAATAGAGGTGTAAGAACACCTGATGGGGTGCCCAAGGAGGAGGTGGGGATGGCACCGAGGGCACCGGCACGCAGCGCCAAGGGCAAACGGCAGGAGGGCATCTCCCGGTTCTACGTCATACAGGTGGGTAAAACCCTAAAAATAGAGGTAAAAAAACCCCTAAAAATATAGAGGCAGAAGTAGAAATAAGTAAAAATGTAAATAATAAGAAACAGAGGTGTAAAAACACCTGGTGGGGGTGCTCCAGGTTCTACGTCACGCAGGTGGGTGCACAGAGGTGTCCATTTTGTGGCATTTTGTGGCATTTTTGTGCCCAGGTTGTGTTCAGGAACGCGCTGGAGATCCCCAGCCCCTCTCACCCATCTCACCTGTCCCTACCTGTCTCTCCTGCCCAGGTGGTGTTCAGGAACGCGCTTGGGATCTCCAGCCCCTCTCACCTGTCCCTCACCTGTCCCTCTGTGCCCAGGTTGTGTTCAGGAACGCGCTGGAGATCCCCAGCCCCTCTCACCTGTCCCTCACCTGTCCCTCTGTGCCCAGGTGGTGTTCAGGAACGCGCTGGAGATCTCCAGCCCCTCTCACCTGTCCCACCTGTGTCTGTTTTGGCAGGTGGTGTTCAGGAACGCGCTGGAGATCTCCAGCCCCATCTCACCCCTCTCACCTGTCCCTACCTGTCTCCCACACCCAGGTGGTGTTCAGGAACGCTCTGGAGATCCCCAGCCCCTCTCACCTGTCCCTCACCTGTCCCTTTGTGCCCAAGTTGTGTTCAGGCTCTCACCTGTCCCACCTGTGTCTGTTTTCACCCAGGTGGTGTTCAGGAACGCTCTGGAGATCTCCAGCCCCTCTCACCTGTCCCACCTGTCTCTCCTGCCCAGGTGCTGTTCAGGAATGCGCTGGAGATCCCCAGCCCCTCTCACCTGTCCCTCACCTGTCCCTCACCTGTCTCCCACACCCAGGTGGTGTTCAGGGACACCCTGGAGATCCCCAGCCCCTCTCACCTGTCCCTCACCTGTCCCTTTGTGCCCAGGTTGTGTTCAGGCTCTCACCTGTCCCTCACCTGTCCCTTTGTGCCCAGGTGGTGTTCAGGGACACTCTGGAGATCTCCAGCCCCTCTCACCCATCTCACCTGTCCCTCACCTGTCCCTTTGTGCCCAGGTGGTGTTCAGGGTCTCACCTGTCCCACCTGTGTCTGTTTTCACCCAGGTTGTGTTCAGGAACACCCTGGAGATCCCCAGCCCCTCTCACCTGTCCCACCTGTCTCCCACACCCAGGTGGTGTTCAGGAACACTCTGGAGATCCCCAGCCCCTCTCACCTGTCCCTCACCTGTCCCTCACCTGTCCCACCTGTCTCCCACACCCAGGTTGTGTTCAGGAACGCTCTGGAGATCCCCAGCCCCTCTCACCTGTCCCTCACCTGTCCCTCACCTGTCTCTCCTGCCCAGGTGGTGTTCAGGAACGCGCTGGAGATGCCCAGCCCCTCTCACCCCTCTCACCTGTCCCACCTGTGTCTGTTTTGGCAGGTGGTGTTCAGGAACGCGCTGGAGATCGGCTTCCTGGGCGGGCAGTACTTCCTGTACGGCTTCAACGTGCCGGCCATCTTCGAGTGCGACCGCTACCCGTGCGTCAAGGAGGTGGAGTGCTACGTGTCGCGGCCCACCGAGAAGAGCGTCTTCCTGGTGTTCATGTTCGCCGTGTCGGGCGTCTGCGTGCTGCTCAACCTGGCCGAGCTCAACCACCTGGGCTGGCGCAAGGTGCGCGCCGCCGTCCGCGGGGCCCGCGCGCGCCGCAAGAGCCTGGGGGACGCGCGGCGCAAGGAGGCGGCGACGGCGGGGACGGCGACGGGGACGGCAACGGGGACGGTGCCCACGCTGGGCAGGACGCAGAGCAGCGAGTCGGCCTACGTGTGATGGGATTGGGGTTTGGGATTGGGGTCAGGACGGGATTGAGATTGGCATGACATTGGGATGAGACTAGGATGGGATTGGTGCCCACGCTGGGCAGGACGCAGAGCAGCGAGTCGGCCTGCGTGTGATGGGATTGGGGTTTGGGATTGGGGTGGGATTGGGGTCAGGATGAGATTGGGATTGGAATGGGATTGGTGCCCACACTGGGCAGGACGCAGAGCAGCGAGTCGGCCTACGTGTGATGGGATTGGAGTTTGGGATTGGGGTGGGATTGGGGTCAGGACGGGATTGAGATTGGGATTGGGATGGACAGGTTTGGGATTGGGATGGGATTGGAATGGACAGGTTTGGGATTGGGGTGGGATTGGGGTCAGGATGGGATTGAGATTGGCACGCGGTTGGGATTGAGATTGGTGCCGGTGCTGGGCAGGACGCAGAGCAGCGAGTCGGCCTGCGTGTGATGGGATTGGGATTTGGGATGGGATTGGGGTGGGATTGGGGTCAGGATGGGATTGAGATTGGCACGGGATTGGCATGAGATTGGGATGAGATTGGGATGGGATTGGGATGGGATTGGGATGGGATTGGAGCTCACGCTGGGCAGGACGCAGAGCAGCGAGTCGGCCTGCGTGTGATGGGATTTGGGATTGGGATGGACAGGTTTGGGATTGGGATGGGATTGGGGTTGGGATTGGGGTTGGATCGCGATGGGATTGGAGCTGGCACTGGGCAGGACGCAGAGCAGCGAGTTGGCCTGCGTGTGATGGGATTGGGGTTTGGGATTGGGGTTAGGATGGGATTGGGATGGGATTGGGATGGGACTGGAGCCCACGCTGGGCAGGATGCAGAGCAGCGAGTCGGCCTGCGTGTGATGGGATCGGGATGAACAGGTTTGGGATTGGGATGGGATTGGGATTGGGATTGGGGTTGGATCGCAATGGGATTGGTGCCCACGCTGGGCAGGACGCAGAGCAGCAAGTTGGCCTACGTGTGATGGGATTTGGGGTTTGGGATTGGGATCAGGATGGGATTGGGGTGGGATTGGACCATGGTGAGGATGGGATGGGATTGGGATCAGGGTCAGAGCCCGTGCTGGGCAGGACGCAGAGCAGCGAGTCGGCCTGCGTGTGATGGGATTTGGGGACTGGGATTTGGGATTGGGATCAGGATTGGGATTTGGGGTTTGACTGGGGTTAGGATGGGATTGAGATTGAACTGGGGCCAGGATTGGGGTGGGATTGGGGTCAGGATGGGATCAGGACTGGGCTGGGATCGGTGCCCACGCTGGGATCGGAGCTGGCACGGGGCAGGACACAGCAACGAGTCGTGTGTGGGGTGGGATCTGGGATGAGATTTGGGGTTGGATTGGGGTCAGGACGGGATTGGGATTGGGGTGAGATTGGGTTGGGATTGGACTGGGATGGACAGGATTGGGATTGGGGTCAGGAAACAGAACGGGACTGGGTTGGGATGGGATTGGAATGGGATTGGGATTGGACTGGGATGGGACTGGGATGGACAGGATTAGGATTGGGGTCAGGAAACAGAACAGGATTGGATTGGGATTGAACTGGGATGAACAGGATTGGGATTGGGGTCAGGAAACAGAACGGGATTGGGTTGGGATGGGATTGGGATTGGACTGGGATGGGATTGGGATGAACAGGATTGGGACTGGGATTGGGATTGGGACTGGACTGGGATTGGACTGGGATGAACAGGACTGGGATTGGGGTCAGGAAACAGAACGGGATTGGACTGGGATGGGATTGGGATGAACAGGATTGGAATTGGGATTAGACTGGGATGGGATTGGGATGAACAGGATTGGGATTGGGATTGGACTGGGATGGGACTGGGATGGGACTGGGATGAACAGGACTGGGATTGGACTGGGATGGGATTGGGATGAACAGGATTGGGATTGGGGTCAGGAAACAGAACGGGATTGGGATTGGACTGGGATGGGATTGGACTGGGATGGGATTGGGATGAGCAGGACTGGGACTGGGATTGGGACTGGAATCAGGAGAGGAACTGGGCAGGGGTTCAGCCTTGGACTGGAGCCAGAACTGGGAGAGTTTTGGTCCCAAACTGGTGGGACTGGAGCCAAAGGTTGGGATTTCACCCCAAACCGTTGGGATTTCACCCCAAACCGTTGGGATTTCACCCCAAAACTGCTGGGATTTCACCCCAAACTGTTGGGATTTCACCCCAAACCGTTGGGATTTCACCCCAAAACTGCTGGGATTTCATCCCTGAATCGCCGGAGCTCAGAGCCGCCAAAATCGCCGGGAATTGGAGCAAAAATCATCAGGGTTGGAACCAAAATCATCAGGAATGGAACAAAAATCATCAGGATTGGAACCAAAATCATCAGGAATGGAACCAAAATCATCAGGGTTGGAACCAAAATCATCAGGAATGGAACAAAAATCATCAGGATTGGACCCAAAATCATCGGGATTGGAACCAAAATCATCAGGAATGGAACCAAAATCATCAGGAATGGAACCAAAATCATCAGGATTGGAACCAAAATCATCGGGATTGGAACCAAAATCATCAGGATTGGAGCCAAAAATTTCAGGATTTGGACTGAAAAGGAGCCGGGATCACCCCCAAACTGTTGGGGTTTTAGACCCCAAAATGTGGGGATTTCAGCCCTAAAACTGTGGGGATTTCAGCCCTAAAACTGTGGGGATTTCAGCCCCAAAACTGTGGGGATTTCAGCCCCAAATCTCCGGGGTTTGTCCCCAAAACTGTCGGGGTTGGAACCCAGAACTGTGAAGATTTCAGCCTCAAAACCCCAAAGTTTGTTCCCAAACTTGTGGAGATTTCAGCCCCAAATTTCTGGGATTTTCCCCCAAAAAACCCCCAAGAATTCACCCCCAAATCTTCGGGGTTTGTCCCCAAATTTGTGGAGATTTCAGCCCCAAATTTCCAGGGTTTGCCCCCAAAACTCCCAGGATTTCACCCCCAAATCTCTGGGGTTTGTCCCCAAAACTGTTGGAATTTCACCCCTAAAACTTTCAAGATTTCAGCCCCAAATTTCCAGGGTTTGGCCCCAAAACCCCTGAAATTTCAGCCCCAAATTTTTGGGATTTCTCCCCAAATCCCCCAGGATTTCACCCCTAAATTTCCAGGGTTTGTCCCCAAAACTGTGGAGGTTTCACCCCCAAATTTCCAGGATTTTCCCCCAAATCCTCCAGGATTTCACCCCCAAATTTCTGAGATTTATCCCCAAAATTTCAGCCCCAAACTCCCAAACTTTGGGACGGAATTTCTGCCCCAAAACCACCAAAATTCCTCCCAAAAAATCCAGAATTTTCCACCCAAACACCAGGGGAGGAGCCTGGACCCAAAAATCCAAAATTTCTCCCCAAATCCTTTGGGAATTCAGCCCCAAAATCCTCAGATCCCCCAAACTCTCCAGATTTCAGGGTTTCACCCCAAAAGTTGCTGCTGATTTTTCCTCCCCTCGTTTTATTCCCCTGATTCAATTTTGTCCCCCCAGGTGCAAACAGGGCTGGGATAATTGAATTTATTTTGGGGTATTTGTATTTATTTTAGCGAAATTTGTATTTATTTAGGAAAATTTTTATTTATTTTAGCGAGATTTGTATTTATTTAGGAAAATTTTTATTTATTTTAGTGAAATTTGTATTTATTTAGGATAATTTTTATTTATTTCAGTGAAATTTGTATTTATTCTTAGGTATTTGTATTTATTTTAGGGAGGTTTTTATTTATTTTGGGGTGTATTTATTTAAAAGGGGGATTTGTATTTATTTTGGGAGGGTTTATTAATTTTAGGGGGTTTATATTAATTTTAGGGGGTTTATATTAATTTAAGGGGGTTTATATTAATTTTAGGGGGTTTATATTAATTTTAGGGGTTTATATTTTAGGGGGTTTAATTTATTTTAGGGTGCTTTGTAATTATTTATAGAATTTATATTAATTTTGGGGGGGATTTCTATTAATTTTAGACAGATTTAAATTAATTTTTAGACCTTTGTAATTTAATTTAGAGCTTTAATTTTTTTTTTTGGGTGCATTTATTGAAATTTGTATTTATTTAAAGGAAATGTTGATTTTGGGGAGGGGGCTCCGAGGTGCTGGGGGGGGCAGAGCCCCCCCAAAAATGTCAATAAAGGGGTGACAAAAACCGGAGTGGATTTTTGGGGGGGTCCCTGTGGGAAAGGGGGCTCAGAACCCCCAAAATTGGGGTGAAAAAACCCAAAAATGGGTTTAGAGACAACAAAATTGGGGGGAAAAACCCAAAAATGGGTTTAGAGACACCAAAAATGGGGGGAAAAACCCAAAAATGGGTTTAGAGACACCAAAAATGGGGGAAAAAACCCAAAAATGGGGTGAAAAAACCCAAAAATTGGCTAAGAACCCCCAAAATGGGGTGAAGAAACCCAAAAATGGGCTCAGAACCCCCAAAAATGGGGGGAAAAAACCCAAAAATGGGTTCAGAGACACCAAAAATGGGGGAAAAACCCAAAAATGGAGGGAAAAAACCCAAAAATGGAGGGAAAAAACCCAAAAATGGAGGGAAAAAAACCCAAAAATGGGATCAGAACCCCCAAAATGGGGTGAGAATTCTCAAAAATGAGTTTACAGCCCCAAAATGGGTTCAGAGCCCCCCAAAATTAAATCAGAGCCCCCCAAAATGGGTTCAAGACCCCCCAAAATGGGTTCAAGACCCCCCAAAATGGGTTCAAGACCCCCCAAAATGGGCCCAGACCCCCCAAAATTGGGGTCAGAATCCCCCAAAATGGGTTCAAGACCCCCAAAATGGGTTCAGAGCCCCCAAAATTGTCCAAACCCCATCAAATTCCCAAAAAAGTCCCCCAAAATTAAATCAGACCCCCCAAAATGGGTTCAAGGCCCCCCAAAATGGGTTCAGAGCCCCCCAAAATGGGATCAGAGCCCCCCAAATTTGGTTCAGAGCCCCCCAAAATGGGTTCAGAGCCCCCAAAATTGTCCCAGACCCCATCAAATTCCCAAAAAAGCCCCCCAAAATTAAATCAGAGCCTCCCAAAATGGGTTCACAGCCCCCCAAAATGGGTTTAGAGCCCCCCCAAAATGGGTTCAAGGTCACCCAAAATGGGTTCACAGCCCCCCAAAATGGGATCAGAGCCCCCCAAAATGGGTTCAAGACCCCCCAAAACGAGGTCAAAGCCCCCAAAATGGGTTCAAGACCCCCCAAAATTGGGGTCAGACCCCCCCAAACGCCCCCAGCCCCCCAATCCCCAATGAACCCCCAAGCCCTGAGGTCGCTCCAAGGTTTTATTTTGGGGAGGGGTCCGGGGTCAGAGCCTGCAATGGAAACGGGGGAGGGGTCAGGGGGTCCCCAAATTTGGGGTCCCAAATCTCGAGGTCCCCCCAATTTCAGAGTCCCCCCAGTTTTGGGGTCCCCAAATTTCAAGGTCCCAAATTTTGGGGTCCCAAAATTTCAGGATCCCAAATTTTGGGGTCCCAAATTCAGGGATCCCCCCAATTTCAGGGTTCCCAAATTTCAGGGGGGTCCCAAATTTCAAGGTCCCAAATTTTGGGGTCCCAAATTTAAGGATCCACAATTTCAGGGGGGTCCCAAATTTCGGGCTCCCCCCAATTTCGGGGTCCCAAATTTCGGGGTCCCAAATTTCAGAACCCCAATTTCGGGATCCCAAATTTCAGGGGGGTCCCAAATTTCAGGGTCCCCCCAATTTTGGGGTCCCAAATTTCAGGGTCTCCAAATTTTGGGGTCCCAAATTTCAGGATCCCAAATTTCAGGGGGGTCCCAAATTTCAGGACCCCAAATTTTGGGGTCCCAAATTCAGGGTCCCCCCAATTTCAGGGTTCCCAATTTCAGGGGGGTCCCAAATTTTGGTGTCCCCAATTTTGGGATCCCCAAATTTTGGGGTCCCAAATTTTGGGGTCCCAAATTTCAGGATCCCAAATTTCAGGGGGGTCCCAAATTTCAGGACCCCAAATTTTGGGGTCCCAAATTCAGGGTCCCCCCAATTTCAGGGGGGGCCCAAATTTTGGTGTCCCCAATTTCGGGGTCCCAAATTTTGGGGTCCCAAATTTCAGGGTCCCCAAATTTCAGGGTCTCCAAATTTTGGGGATCCCCAAATTTCAGGGGGGGTCCCAAATTTTGGGGTCCCCATTTCACAGTCCCCCTAATTTCAGGGTTCCCAATTTCAGGGGGGGTCCCAAATTTCGGGGTCCCCCCAATTTTGGGGTCCCAAATTTTGGCATCCCAGATTTTGGGGTCCCAAATTTTGAGGTCCCGAATTTCAGGGGGTCTCCAAATTTTGGGGATCCCAAAATTTCAGAGGGGTCCCAAATTTTGGGGTCCCCATTTCAGAGTCCCCCCAATTTTGGGGTCCCCAAATTTCAAGGTCCCAAATTTTGGGGTCCCAAATTTCAGGATCCCAAATTTCGAGGTCGTCCCAAATTTTGGGGTCCCCAAATCTCGAGGTCCCCCCAATTTCGGGGTCCCCAATTTTGGGGTGCCCCCATACTCACGTCACGGCCCTGAAGGATCTTTTCTCCACGTACTTCACCTTGTAGCGCCTCTTAAACCTGAGAAAAGCAACAAAATTGGGTGAAAAAAAGCAAAATTTGGGGTTTTCTGTGAATTTTTGGGGTTTTCCTCATAAATTATGGGGTGTCCCCATTAATTTTGGGGCTTTTCCCTGAATTTTTGGGGTTTTCTCTGTGAATTTTGGGGTTTTTCCTGTGGATTTTGGAACTTTTTTCCCTGAATTTTGGGATTTTTCTCATAAATTCTGGGGATTTTCTGGTGTGTTTTGGGGGTTTTCCCACAGATTTTGGGGGTTTTTCCCTGAATTTTGGGGTTTTCTCTGTGAATTTTGGGGTTTTTCCCCCTGAATTTTGGGGCTTTCCTTGTGAATTTTAAGGGTTTTTCCCTAAACTTTGGGGTTTTCCCCCAAATCTGGGAATTTCTGTGTCAATTTTGCATTTCCCTCCTGATTTTTGGGGGGGTTTTCTGTGTCAATTTTGGGATTTTCTCTGTCAATTTTGGGATTTTCTGTGTAAATTTTGGGGTTTTTCCCCAAATTTATCATTTTCAGTCTAAATTTTGGGGCTTTTTTCCCCTGATTTTTGGGATTTTCTCTGTAAATTTTGCATTTCCCTCCTGATTTTTGGGGGGTTTTCCTGTGAATTTTTGGGGGTTTTCCCTCAAATTTCTCATTTTCAGTGTAAATTTCGGGGCTTTTTTTCCCTGAATTTTGGGATTTTCTCTGTCAATTTTTGATTTCCCTCCTGATTTTTGGGGCTTTCCTCTGAATTTTGGGGGTTTTCCTGTTAATTTTGGCATTTTCCCTCAAATTTATCATTGTCAGTGTAAATTTCAGGGCTTTTTCCCCCTGATTTTTGGGATTTTCTCTGTCAATTTTTGATTTCCCTCCTGATTTTTGGGGGGTTTCCTGTGTCAATTTTGAGGTTTTCTGTGTCAGTTTTGAGGTTTTCTGTGTAAATTTTGGGGTTTTTCCCCAAATTTCTCATTTTCAGTGTAAATTTCGGGGCTTTTTTCCCCTGAATTTTGGGATTTTCTCTGTAAATTTTGCATTTCCCTCCTGATTTTTGGGGGTTTTTCTGTGTCAGTTTTGAGGTTTTCTGTGCAAATTTTGGGGTTTTTCCCCAAATTTCTCATTTTCAGTGTAAATTTTGGGGCTTTTTTCCTCTGAATTTTAGGATTTTCTCTGTCAATTTTGCATTTCCCTCCTGAATTTTGGGGGGGTTTTCTGTGTAAATTTTGCATTTCCCTCCTGATTTTTGGGGGGGTTTTCTGTGTCAATTTTGGGATTTTCTCTGTCAATTTTGGGATTTTCTGTGTAAATTTTGGGGTTTTTCCCCAAATTTATCATTTTCTGTGTAAATTTTGGGGCTTTTTTCCCCTGAATTTTGGGATTTTCTCTGTGAATTTTGCATTTCCCTCCTGATTTTTGGGGGGTTTTCTGTGTCAACTTTGAGGTTTTCTGTGTCAATTTTGGGGTTTTTCCCCAAATTTTTTTTGTTTTTCTGGGTGAATTTTGGATTTTTCTGTGTAAATTTCCTGATTCCCCCCATTTTTTGTGTTTTTTTCCCATTTTTTGTGACTCACTTGGCCCTGAGGCGCGGCTCCAGGATGTTCCTCCTCTGCAGGCTGCGGAACCGATCCCTCAGCAGGTTCCCCTCGGGCTGCCAAGGCACAAAACCCAAAATTTCCAATTTTTTAACAATTTTCCAGCATTTTAAAGCAATTTTCCAGACATTTTTTACCATTTTTAAGCAACGTTTTAGCATTTTCCAGCATTTTTTAGCATTTTTTGGCAATTTTTTAGCATTTTTTCAGCATTTTTTTAGCATTTTTTAGCATTTTTTTGGCAATTTTTTAGCATTTTCCAGCATTTTTAAACATTTCCACCATTTTTTTAGCATTTTAAAGCATTTTAACAACTCTTAGCATTTTTTAGGTTTTTCAGCATTTTTTAGCAATTTTTTAGCATTTTTCTAGCAATTTTTAGCAATTTTAATAATTTATTATCATTTTTCTAGCATTTTTCCAGCATTTTCTTACCATTTTTTGACAATTTTTTTTAGCAATTTTACTAGCACTTTTTATCCAGTTTTGACAATTTTTTAGCAATTTTTTAGCATTTTTAAACAGTATTTCAGCAATTTTTTTACAATTTTTTAGCATTTTTGGACATCTTTTTAGCAATTTTAAAGCATCTATTACAATTTTATATCTTTTTTATCTTTTTTATCATTTTTATAATTTTTTAGCAATTTTAATCATTTTTTAGCAATTTTTTTACAATTTTTTATCATTTTTGGGCATCTTTTCAGCACTTTTAAACCATTTATTATAATTTTTTTATGTTTTTAATCTTTTTTATAATTTTGATAATTTTTTAGCAATTTTAATCATTTTTAGCAAATTTTTTACAATTTTTTATCATTTTTGGGCATCTTTTCAGCGACTTTAAAACATCTATTATAATTTTTTATCTTTTTAATCTTTTTTATAATTTTTATCATTTTTTAGCAATTTTAATCATTTTTTAGCAATTTTTAATCATTTTAACCTCTACTTTAGCATTTTTTTAACCGTTTTTTAGCTTCTTTTTTTTACCATTTCTTAGCATTTTTCTAGCATTTTTCCAGCATTTTCTTACCATTTTTTACCAATTTTCGACAATTTTTTATCAGTTTTTAACAATTTTACTAGCATTTTTTATCAATTCTTGACAATTGTTTAGCAATTTTTTTAGCATTTTTAAACAGTTTTTTAGCAATTATTTTACAACTTTTTGGGCATCTTTTTAGCAATTTTAAAGCATTTATTATAATTTTTTCTCTTTTTTTTTTTCTATAATTTTTATCACTTTTAGCAATTTTAATCATTTTTTAGCAATTTTTAATCATTTTAAATCTCTTTTTTAGCATTTTTTAAACCATTTTTTAGCTTTCTTTTTTACCGGTTTTTAGCATTTTTTAGCATTTTTCTTGCATTGTTTACCAGTTTTTAGCATTTTTTTAACCATTTTTTAGCATTTTTAATCTTTTTTTAGCATTTTTAAACCGTTTTTTAGCTTTTTTTTACCATTTTTTTAGCATTTTTTACCATATTTAACCAATTTTTTTGCATTTTTTCCCAATTTCAGAGGTTTTTACCCCAAACTGGGGCTCGGAGCAGCCTCAGCCTCGCCGGGGCCTCGTCCACGCGACGAAACCCCGGAGCCCAAAACCTTCACGGAATTCCCAACCCGGGAACTCTCCCAGCGCAAGGATGGATTCATCACCGGCTGCTGCGCCCAGAAATTGGGGTTTTCAACCCAAAATGGGGATTAAAAAATAAAATTGATTTAATTCCCTGCAAAATTTGAGATTTTTCCCCCAAAAAAATGGAGATTTTCATGCAAATATTGGAGTTTTCCACCCAAAATTTAGGGTTTCCCCTCTCCAAAATGGTAATGTTTTTCCCCAAAAATGAGGATTCTTTTGTCCCCAAAAAATTGGATTTTTTTTCCTCCCAAAAATCTGAGATTTTTTTGCCCTAAAATTGAGGTTTTTCCCCCTCAAAATGAGGATTTTCCCAAACAAATGGGATTTTTTTCTTCCCAAAATCTGAGATTTTTCCCCCTAAAATTGAGGTTTTTTTCCCCCTCTAAATGAGGATTTTCCCAAAAAAAAGGGATTTTTTCCTCCCAAAAAAATGAGATTTTTTTCCCCCCTAAAATTGAGGTTTTTTTCCCCTCAAAATGAGGATTTTCCCAAACAAATGCGATTTTTTTTCCCTAAAATGGAGATTTTTTCTCCCAAATGAGATTTTTTTCCCTAAAATGAGATTTTTTCTCCCAAAATGAGATTTTTTCCCTAAAATAGAGATTTTTCTCCCAAAATGGGATTTTTTTCCCCCAGAATTTGGGGTTTTGCCCCAGACCCACCCTGAGGCTCCTCAGGCACTCCGGGATCTCCTCGCTCAGCTGCAGCTCCAGCTCGGGCTCCTCGTACCTGAAAAGGACCAAAATGGCCTCAAAAAGGGGAGAAATCACCCCAAAATTGGGGTTTGGCCTCAAAAAGGGGAGAAATAACCCCAAAATTGGCCCCAAAAAGGGAGAAATCACCTCAAAATCCCACAAGGACCAAAATTGGGGTTTGGCCTCAGAAATGGGGAGAAATCACCCCAAAATTGGCCCCAAAAAGGGAGAAATCACCCCAAAATTGGGGTTTGGCCTCAGAAATGGGGAGGGATCTCCTCAAATCCCGTCCCTTTTTCCCACCTCCAAATTTGCATTTCCCCCTCTCCAAATCCCCATTTTCCCCCCAAATCCCATTTCCCCCACCCCAAATCCCCATTTTCCCCCTCAAACCCCATTTTTCCCACCCCAAACTCCCCAAATCCCAATTTCCACCTCCCCAAAATCCCATTTCTCCCACCCCAAACCCCCAAATTCACATTTTTTGCCCCTCAATCTCCATTTTTCCCCCCAAAATCCCCATTTTTCCCTGCCCAAACCCCCCTCAACCCCCATTTTGTGCCCCCAAATCCCCATTCTCCCTCACAAATCCCAATTTTTCCTCCATTTTTCCCACCCCAAACTCCCCTAATCCCCATTTTTCCCTCCCCAAACCCCATTTTCCCACCCCAAACTCCCCAAATCCAAATTTTTCCCCCATTTCCCCCCATAAACCCCCATTTTTCTCTCCCCAAACCCCCCTCAACCCCCATTTTTTCCCCTCAAATCCCTGTTCTCCCCCACAAATCTCAATTTTTCCCCCATTTTCCCACCCCAAACTCCCCAAATCCCAATTTTTCCCCCATAAATCCCCATTTTCTCATCCCAAATCCCCATTTTCCCCACCCCAAACCCCAAATCCCCATTTCCCCCTCCCCAAAATCCCATTTCTCCCAGCCCAAACCCCCAAATTCACATTTTTTGCCCCTCAATCCCCATTTTTCCCCCATAACCCCCATTTTCCCCTCATAAATCCCATTTCCCACCCCAAACCCCATTTCCCTCCATAAATCCCCATTTTTCCCTCCCCAAACCCCATTTTCCCATCCCAGACTCCCCAAATCCCAATTTTTCCCCCATAAATCCCCATTTTCCCATCCCAAATCCCCATTTTTCCCTCCCCAAACCCCATTTTCCCCAATTTCCCCCCCATAAATCCCCATTTTCCCACCCCAAACTCCCCAAATCCCAATTTTTCCCCCATTTTCTCATCCTAAATCCCCATTTTTCCCTCCCCAAACCCCATTTTCCCATCCCAGACTCCCCAAACCCCAATTTTTCCCCCATAAATCCCCATATTCCCACCCCAAACCCCATTTTTCCCTCCTCAAACCCCATTTTCCTACCCCAAACTCCCCAAATCCCAATTTTTCCCCCACTTCCCCCTCCCCAAACCCCATTTTCCCACCCCAAACTCCCCAAATCCCCATTTTTCCCTCCCCAAACCCCATTTTCCCACCCCAAACCCCAATTTTCCCCCCAATTTCCCCCCCTGGGTACCGGAGCCGTCCCAGCCGTTTCGGGGCCGTTTCCCGCAGCCGCCGCAGCCGCTCCCGCAGGAGGCGCCGGCGCCGCAGCTCCAACTCCCGCAGCTGCAGCGAGCGGCGCAGGGAGCGCAGCTGGAACAGCCCCTGGCGCCGCTGCAGGGCCAGGCGGGCACGGGCACGGGCACCGGCCTGGGGGGAACCCAATAAAATCATCATTGATACCATAAAAACATCATTGATCCATCCCTGATCCATCCCTGATCCCACCCCGCAGCTGCAGCGAGCGGCGCAGGGAGCGCAGCTGGAACAGCCCCTGGCGCCGCTGCAGGGCCAGGCGGGCACGGGCACGGGCACCGGCCTGGGGGAACCCAATAAAAACATCATTGATCCATCATTGATCCCATAAAAACATCATTGATCCCATCAATCCATCCCTGATCCCACCCCGCAGCTGCAGCGAGCGGCGCAGGGAGCGCAGCTGGAACAGCCCCTGGCGCCGCTGCAGGGCCTGGCGGGCACGGGCACGGGCACCAGCCTGGGGGGAACCCCATAAAAACATCATTGATCCATCACTGATCCATCCCTGATCCCATAAAAACATCATTGATCCCATAAAAAACATCACAGATCCATCCCTGATCCCATAAAAACATCATCGATCCCATCACTGATCCCATAAAAACATCATTGATCCCATAAAAACATCATTGATCCCATCATTGATCCCATAAAAACATCATTGATCCCATAAAAACATCATTGATCCCATAAAAACATCATTGACCCCATAAAAACATCATTGATCCCATAAAAACATCACTGATCTCATCATTGATCCCATCACTGATCCCATAAAAACATCATTGATCCCATAAAAACATCACTGATCTCATCATTGATCCCATCACTGATCCCATAAAAACATCATGGATCCATCATTGATCCCATAAAAACATTGTTGATCCATCACTGAGCCCATAAAAACATCATTGATCCATCACTGATCCCATAAAAATGTCATTGATCCACCCCTGATCCCATAAAAACATCAGTGATCCGTCACTGATCCATAAAATCATTGATCCATCACTGATCCCATAAAAATGTCATTGATCCATCCCTGATCCCATCAATCCATCCCTGATCCCACCCCGCAGCTGCAGCGAGCGGCGCAGGGAGCGCAGCTGGAACAGCCCCTGGCGCCGCTGCAGGGCCTGGCGGGCACGGGCACGGGCACCGGCCTGGGGGAAACCCATAAAAACATCATTGATCCCATAAAAACATCACTGATCCATCCCTGATCCCATAAAAATATCATTGATCCCATAAAAACATCATTGATCCATCCCTGATCCCATAAAAATATCATTGATCCCATCATTGATCCCATAAAAACATCATTGATCTCATCATTGATCCCATCACTGATCCCATAAAAATATCACTGATCCCATAAAAACATCATTGATCCCATAAAAACATCATAGATCCATCATTGATCCCATCCCTGACCCCATAAAAACATCATTGATCCCATAAAAAACATCATAGAACCATCCCTGATCCCATAAAAACATCATTGATCCCATAAAAACATCATTGATCCATCACTGATCCCATAAAAACATCATTGATCCCATAAAAACATCATTGATCCATCACTGATCCATCCCCGATCCCATAAAAACATCATTGATTCATCACTGATCCCATAAAAACATCATTGATCCCATCATTGACCCGTCCTGACCCCAGTGATCCCTCCCTCGTCCCACTGCCCTCAGTTCCAACCCCAACTGCGCTCCTGACCCCAAATCCCCTCAATCCCGACCCCACTCCCACTCCCCACAATCCCCTAAACCCCAACCCCACTCCTCTAAATCCCAATCCCACTCCCCTCAATCCCCTCAATCCCAATCCCACTCCCCTCAATCCCCTAAAACCCAATCCCACTCCCCTCAATTCCGACCCCACTCCCCTCAATGCCGACCCCAACCCCACTCCCCTCAATCCCCTAAATCCCAACCCCACTCCCCTAAATCCCAACCCCACTCCCCTAAATCCCAACCCCACTCCCCTCAATCCCAACCCCACTCCTCTAAATCCCAATCCCACTCCCCTCAATCCATCCCATCCCTAATCCCACTCCCCTAAATCCCCTAAATCCCAATCCCCTCAATCCCAATCCCACTCCCCTCAATCCCGACCCCAAACCCACTCTCCTCAATCCCCTCAATCCCAATCCCACTCTCCTAAATCCTGACCCCAATCCTACTCCCCTCAATCCCGACCCCAACCCCACTCTCCTAAATCCCCTAAATCCCACTCCTCTAAATCCCATCTCCAATTCCACTCCCCTTGATCCCAATCCCAACCCCACTCCCCTCAATCCCAACCCCAATCCCACTCCCCTAAATCCCCTCAATCCCAATCCCACTCTCCTAAATCCCCCAAACCCCAACCCCAATTGTGACCCCAACCCCACTCCCCTCAATCCCCTCAATCCCACCCCGCTCCCCTCCGTCCCAGCCCCTCTCTCACCTTCTCCCTCTGCTCCTTCTCCCTCCGCCGCTGTTTCTCCGTTTTCCGCCCGGGCTGTTCCCGCCTCTGGGGCCGTCCCCGCTCTTCATCCTCCGGCTGCTGCTGCCCCTCCTCATCCTCACCTTCACCTTCACCGTCCTCATCCTCCTCCAGCAGCCCCTGCAGCTGCTCCCGCAGCACGGCCTCCTGGGGACCCCGAATTCCGAGTGAGACCCCGAATCCAGACCCAGAGCTCAAATCTGGGGCCTGGACCCCAAATTCCAGACCCAGAGCCCAAATTTGGGGCCTGGACCCCGAATCCCGGGGTGAGACCCCAAATCCCAGACCCAGAGCACAAATTCTGGGGTCCAGACCCCAAATTCCAGACCCAGAGCCCAAATTTGGGGCCTGGACCCCAAATCCCGAGTGAGACCCCGAATTCCAGACCCAGAGCACAAATCTGGGGCCTGGCCCCCAAATTCCGGGGCTCAGATCCCAAATTCCGGGGCTCAGATCCCAAATTCCAGGGCCCAGATCCCAAATTCCAGACCCAGAGCCCAAATTCTGGGGCTCAGATCCCAAATTCCAGACCCAGAGCCCAAATCTGGGGTCCCAGATCCCAAATCCCAGACCCAGAGCCCAAATTCCGGGGCTCAGACCCCAATTCCCAAACCTAGCCCCCAAATTTGGGGTCCCAGAGCCCAAATCCCAAACCCAGAGCCCAAATTTGGGGTCCCAGAGCCCAAATTCCAGACCCAGCCCCCAAATTTGGGGTCCCAGATCCCAAATCCCAAACCCAGAGCCCAAATTTGGGGTCCCAGATCCCAAATTCCAGACCCAGAGCCCAAATTTGGGGTCCCAGAGCCCAAATTCCAGACCCAGCCCCCAAATTTGGGGTCCCAGAGCCCAAATCCCAAATCCAGAGCCCAAATTTGGGGCCCAGACCCCAAATTCCGGGGCTCAGATCCCAAATTCCAGACCCAGAGCCCAAATTTGGGGTCCCAGAGCCCAATTCCCAAACCCAGCCCCCAAATTTGGGGTCCCAGACCCCAAATCCCAGACCCAGAGCCCAAATTTGGGGTCCCGGAGCCCAAACCCCAAACGCAGCCCCCGATTTGGGGGTGTCCCCACCTGCGAGGGCGGCGCCTCGGTGACCTTCAGCCTCCTCTCCACCTTCTCCTCCTCCCTCTTCCTCCTCAGCTCCACCTCCAGCGCCTTCCGCAGCAGCTCCTGGAGAGGGGGCACGGGGTCACCCCAAAAACTGCCCCAAAACCACCCAAAACTGCCCCAAAAACTGTCCCCAAAACCACCCAAAAAATACCCCAAAAACTGCCCCAAAACTACCCCAAAAAGTGCCCCCAAACCACCCAAAACCACCCCAAAGATACCCCAAAAACTGCCCCCAAACCTTCCAAAACTACCCCAAATAGTACCCCAAAAATACCCCCAAAGCTGCCCCCAAACCACCCAAAACCACCCCAAAAAATACCCCAAAAACTGCCCCCAAACCACCCCAAAAAGTGCCCCCAAACCACCCTAAAAACCACACAAAGACTGCCCCAAAACCACCCCAAAAACTGCCCCCAAACCACCCAAAACTACCCCAAAAAGTGCCCCAAAACCACCCCAAAAACTGCCCCCAAATCACCCAAAACCACCCCAAAAAGTGCCCCAAAAACGCCCCAAAAATACCCAAAAGCTGCCCCCAAATCACCCAAAACTGCCCCAAAAAATACCCCAAAAACTGCCCCCAAACCACCCCAAAAAATACCCCCAAAACCACCCTAAAAACCACACAAAGACTGCCCCAAAACCACCCCAAAAATACCCCAAAAACTGCCCCCAAACCACCCCAAAAAGTGCCACCAAACCACCCTAAAAACCACACAAAGACTGCCCCAAAACCACCCCAAAAACTGCCCCCAAACCTCTCAAAACTACCCCAAAAAACAAAATCTCTCAGAATCCCCCCAAAACCCCCCCAGAACCCCCTTAAAACCCTAAAAATGCCCAAAAATCCCCTCAAAGCCCCCCCAAAACCCCTCAAACCCCCCCAAAGACCCCCCCAGACCCCCCAAAACCCCTCAGAGCCCCCCAAAACCCCCCAAAATCCCTCATATTCTCCCCAAAACCCCCTTAAAACCCTAAAAACGCCCAAAAATCCCCTCCAAGCTCCCCCCACACCCCTCAAAAACCCCTCAAGGCCCCCTAAAAACCCCTCAGAGCCCCCCAAAACCTCCCCAAAAACCCCCTAAAATCCCTCAGAATCCCCCCAGAACCCCATTAAAACCCTAAAAACGCCCCAAAATCCCCTCAAAGCCCCCCCAAATCCCCTCAAAAACCCCTCAAACCCGCCCAAAAACCCCTCAAGGCCCCCCAAAGACCACCCCAGACCCCCCCAAAACCCCTCAGAATCCCCCCAAAACCCCATTAAAACCCTAAAAACGCCCCAAAATCCCCTCAAAGCCCCCCAAAATCCCCTCAAGGCCCCCCAAATCCCCTCAAAGCCCCCCAAAGACCACCCCAGACCCCCCCGACACCCCTCAGAGCCCCCAAAAACCCCCCAGAACCCCATTAAAACCCTAAAAACCCCCAAAAATGCCCTCCAAGACCCCCAAAACCTCCCCAAAAACCCCCCAAAATGCCTCAGAATCCCCCCAAAACCCCCCCAGAACCCTAAAACCCCCCAAAGTCCCCTCAAATCCCCCCAAATCCCCCCAAATCCCCCCCAGAAGCCCCCAGCCCCCTGACCTGGTGCTCCTGGAAGGGGGGGTTGTAGGAGCCCCCCTGCCCGATGACCTCCACGGGGGGGAGGGGCGATGGCCGCGCCTGGAGCCGGGGGGGGCGCTGGGAAATGGGGGGGGGGGGGCACCCCAAAATGAGAGCCCGGCACTGGGGGGGGGTCTGAGGGGGTTTGGGGGGGTCCCAGGGGCATTTTGGGGGTCCCAGGGGCATTTTGGGGGTCCCAGGGTTGCTTTTGGGGTGGTTTTGGGGGTCCTAGATGGGTTTTGGGGGGTCCCAAGGGGATTTTGGGGGATCCCAGGTTTGCTTTTGGGGGTCCCAAAGGGATTTTGGGGTGTTTTAGGGGGTCCTAGATGGGTTTTGGGGGGTCCCAGGGTTGCTTTTGGGGGCCCCAGGGTTGCTTTTGGGGTGGTTTTGGGGGTCCTAGATGGGTTTTGGGGGGTCCCAAGGGGATTTTGGGGGTCCCAGAGTTGCTTTAGGAGTCCCAGGGTTGCTTTTGGGGTGGTTTTGGGGGTGCTAGATGGGCTTTGGGGGTCCCAGGGGCGTTTTGGGGGTCCCAGGGGTGTTTTGGGGAGTCCCAACGGGATTTCGGGGTGGTTTTGGGGGTCCTAGATGGGTTTTGGGGGGTCCCAAGAAGCATTTTGGGGGTCCCAGAGGGGTTTTGGGGGTCCCAGGGTTGCTTTTGGGGGTCCTAGATGGGTTTTGGGGGGCCCTAAGGGGATTTTGGGGGGGTCTCAGGGGCATTTTGGGGGTCCCAGGGGTGTTTTGGGGATCCCAGGGTGATTTTGGGGATCCCAGGGGTGGTTTTGGGGGTCCCAGGGTGGTTTTGGGGGATCCCAGGGTGATTTTGGGGTGATTTTGAGGGATTTTGGGGATCCCAGGGGTGGTTTTGGGGCTCCCAGGGTGGTTTTGGGGCTCCCAGGGTGGTTTTGGGGTGATTTCGAGGGATTTTGGGGATCCCAGATACGTTTTTGGAAGGTCCCAAAGTGGTTTTGAGGTGATTTTGAGGGATTTTGGGGATCCCAGGGGTGATTTTGAGGCTCCCAGGGTGGTTTTGGGGTAATTTCGAGGGATTTTGGGGATCCCAGGGGTGATTTTGGGGCTCCCAGGGTGGTTTGGGGGATCCCAGGTGTGTTTTGGGGTTCCCAGGTGTGTTTTGGGGTGATTTCGAGGGAATTTGGGGGTCCCAGGGATGTTTTTGGAAGGTCCCAAAGTGTTTTTGGGGTGATTTTGAGGGATTTGGGGGATCCCAGGGTGGTTTCGGGGTTCCCAGGGGTGATTTGGGGGTTCCCAGGGTGATTTTGGGGCTCCCAGGGTGATTTTGTGGATCCCAGGTGTGTTTTGGGGATCCCAGGGGTGATTTGGGGATCCCAGGTGTGTTTTGGGGTGATTTTGGGGTGTTTTTGGGGTGTTTTTGGGGTCCCACCTGCACCCGGAGCCTCTTGGTCTGTTGCAGGTACCAGGGGTCCTGCCCGGCCAGGGGGGCGTCCAGGGGGTCTGGGGGGGGCACAGGGACCTCAACGAGGGGGTCCCCAAAATCCCCCCGGCCCCAAAACCCCCAAACCCCCCCAAGTTGTCCCAAATCCCCCCAAATTTTAAGAGACCCCCCCAAGAATCCTTTCCAAAATCCCTTGAAATTGTCCCAAATCCCCCCAAATGCCCCCAAATTGTCCCAAATCCCCCCAAACTTTAAGAAACGCCCCCAAAAATCCTCCCCCAAACCCCCTCAAATTGTCCCAAATCCCCCAAATTTTAAGAAACTCCCCCAAAAATCCTCCCCAAAACCCCCTCAAATTGTCCCAAGTCCCCCAAATTTTAAGAGACCCCCCCAAAAACCCCTGAAATTGTCCCAAATTCCCCCAAAACCCCTGAAATTGTCCCAAATTCCACCCCAAAACGCCCCCAAATCGTCCCAAATCCCCCCAAACTTTAAGAAACTCCCCCAAAACCCTTCCCAAAGCGCCCCCAAACCGTCCCAAGCCCCCCCAGATTTTGGGGGTGCCCCCAGACTCACTGTGCTCCCCCCAGATGTCGTAGAAGCCGCGCTGGGGGTCGGAGCGGCCGCGCTCGGGCGCCTTCTGGGGGTCCCTGGGGGTCTCGGGCTCCTTTTGGGGGTCCCTGGGCTCCTTTCGGGGGTCCCTGGGGGGCTCGGGCTCCTTTTGGGGGTCCCTGGGCTCCTTTTGGGGGTCCCTGGGGGTCTCGGGCTCCTTTTGGGGGTCCCTGGGCCCCCGTGGGACCCCCCTGGTTCGGGCCTTGGGCCCCCCAGAACGGCACCTGGGGAAGGGGGACCCCAACAGTGAGGGGAGGGGTCCCGAGGGGATTTGGGGGGGGATTTTGGGGTCCTAAGGGGGATTTGGGGGGTCCTGAGGAAAATTTGGGGGGTCCTGAGGGGGATTTGGGGGGTCCTGAGGGGAATTTGGGGGGGGGTTTGGGGTTCTGGGGGGGATTTCGGGGGTCCTGAGGGGATTTGGGGGGTCCTGAGGGGAATTTGGGGGGGTCCTTGAGGGGTCTCAAAACGGTTTGGAGGTCCCTGAGGGGGTTTTGGGGTTCTGGGGGGGATTTGGGGGTCCCTGAGGGGGATTTGGGGGGTCCTGAGGGGAATCTGGGGGGTCCTGAGGGGGATTTGGGGGGTCCTGAGGGGAATTTAGGGGGGTCCTGAGGGGTTTTAAAATGGTTTGGGGGACCCTTAGGGGGATTTAGGGGTCCCTGAATGGATTTAGGGGTCCCTGAGGGGATTTGGGGGTCCCTGAGGGGATTTGGGGTTCTGGGGGGGATTTGGGGGTCCCTGAGGGGAATTTGGGGGTCCCTGAGGGGAATTTGGGGGGTCCTGAGGAGAATTTGAGGTCCCTGAGGGGATTTGGGGAGTCCTGAGGGGGATTTGGGGGGTCCTGAGGGGGATTTGGGGATCCTGAGGGGAATATGGGGGATCCTGAGGGGAATTTGAGGTCCCTGAGGGGAATTTGGGGGTCCCTGAGGGGTCTCAAAACAGTTTGGGGGGCCCTTAGGGAGATTTGGGGGATCCTGAGGGAATTTGGGGAGTCCTGAGGGGATTTGGGGGGTCCTGAGGGGATTTTGGGGTCCCTGAGGGGATTTGGGGGGTCCTGAGTGAGATTTAGGGGGTCCTGAGGGGATCTGGGGGTCCCTGAGGGGGATTTGGGGGTCCCTGAGGGGATTTGGGGGTCCCTGAGGGGATTTGGGGGTCCCTGAGGGGAATTTGGGGGGTCCTGAGGGAGATTTGGGGGTCTCTGAGGGGGATTTGGGGAGTCCTGAGGGAATTTGGGGGATCCTGAGGGGATTTGGGGGGTCCTGAGGGGATTTGGGGGTCCCTGAGGGGGATTTGGGGGGTCCTGAGGGGATTTAGGGGTCCCTGAGGGGGATTTGGGGGTCCCTGAGGGGAATGTGGGGGGTCCTGAGGGAGATTTGGGGGGTCCTGAGGGAGATTTGAGGGTCCCTGAGGGGATTTGGGGGTCCCTGAGGGGGATTTGAGGTCCCTGAGGGGATTTGGGGGGTCCTTAGGAGAATTTGGGGGGTCCCTGAGGGGAATTTGGGGGTCCCTGAAGGGAATTTAGGGGTCCCTGAAGGGATTTCAGGGATCCTGAGAGGAATTCGGGGATCCTGAGGGGGATTTGAGGGATCCCTGAGGGGAGTTTGGGGTTCCTGAGGGGATTCGGGGATCCTGAGAGGGATTTGGGGAGTCCTGAGGGAATTTGGGGGATCCTGAGGGGATTTGGGGGTCCCTGAGGGGATTTGGGGAGTCCTGGAGAAATTAAGGGGGATTTAGGGGGCTCCCTGAGAGGATTTGGGGGGGGTTTAGGGGGTCCTGGGGTGGATTTGGTGGGGGTCCCTGAGGGGGATTTGGGGTTCCTTGATGGGATTTAAGGGGTCCTGAGAGGAATTGGGGTGTCCTGAGGGGGATTTTTGTGGTGGGACCCCCCCCCCTCCCCAAATCCCTCCCCCCCCAGTCCCAATTTTTGGGGTGAGGAACCCCCCCCCCCCCCCCCGAAGCCCCCAGACTCACTTTTTGGGGGGAGGCACCTTGGAGAGGGGCTGCAGCACCAGGTCCACGTGCAGGGGCTTCTGGGGGGGCTTCTTCTTCCCTGGGGGGGTTTTGGGGGGTGGTCAGGGCACCCCAAAAACCCCCAAAATTTGGGGAAAAAAAAAAAAAAATCTCACTTTTGGGGGTGGTCCCTTTGTCCAGGAAGAAAAGGCCCTCGTTGGGCTGCTCTGAGATCAAACCCCTGGAAAAAAAGGGAAAAAGTTGAGGAATTTATATTAAAAAATGAGAAATTTGCCTCAAAAAAATGAAATATTTACCCCAAAAAATGAGAGATTCAGCCTAAAGTTAAAGTTACACCAAAGTTAGAGACTCACTATGATATTAGAAAGATTTGCCTCAAAATTGAGAAATTCCAATCAAAAAATGAGAAATTCACCTCAAAAAATGAAATATTTACCCCAAAAAATGAGAGATTCGTCCTAGAATTAAGGCTTCACCCCAAAGTTAGAGACTCGCTCTGATATTAGAAAGATTCACCTCAAAATTGGGAAATTTCAATCAAAAAATGAGAAATTCACCTCAAAAAATGAAATATTTACCCCAAAAAATGAGAGATTCGTCCTAAAACTAAAGTTACACCAAAGTTAGAGACTCACTCTGGTATTAGAAAGATTTGCCTCAAAATTGAGAAATTCCAATCAAAAAATGAAAAGTTCACCTCAATAAGTCAGATATTCAAGCTAAAATTAGATTGTTTACCCCAAAGTGGGAGATTCACCCCAAAATTAGAGAGATTTAACCCAAAGAATAAAAGATTCACCTCAAAATTCAAAACTTCACCCTCACAAAATTAAATATTCAGCCCAAAATTAGGGGTTTTATCCAGCTTAGAGATTCATCCCAAAACTAGAGAGACTCACCTCAAAAAAACCAAAGATTTACACAAAAAAAACCCCGAATTAGAAATGTTACCGTCACAAAATTAAATATCCGCTCTCACATTAGAGATTTCACCCCAAGGCTAAACATTGACCCCGAAATCAGAAAGACTTAATGAGATGTGCCTTAAAATATGAGAAATTCCCCCAAAATTTGAAAGATCCTCCTCGAAATTACAAATTCCTCCCCCAAACCCCCTCAGAGCCCCTCAAATCCCTTCAGGACCCCCCGAAATCCCCTCAGAACTCCCCAAATCCCCTCAGGAACCCGCGAAATCCCCCTCAGGACCTCCCAAATCCCCTCAGAACCTCCCAAATGCCCCTCAGGACTCTCTAAAACCCTTTCAGAACCCCCCAAACCCCCTCAGGATTCCCCAAATCTCCTCAGGACGCCCCAAACCCCCTCAGGATCCCTGAAATCCCCTCAGGACCCCCAAATCTCCTCAGAACCCCCAAAATCCCCTCAGGATTCCCCAAATCCCCTCAGGAACCCCCAAATCCCCTCAGGACCCTCCAAATCTCCTCAGAGCTCCCAAAATCCCCTCAAGACACCCCAGATCCTCTCGGGATCCTCTGAAATCCCCTCAGGAACCCCCAAACCCCCTCAGGAACCCCCAGATCCCCTCAGGACCCCCCCCAATCCCCTTGACACCCTCTCAATCCCCTCAGAACCCCCTGAAATCACCTCAGCAAACCCTGAAATCGCCTCAAAACCTCCCAAATCCAGTCAGAACCTCCCCAAACCCCCTCAGGCTCCCCTAAAATCCCACTTAGACCCCCCCAAATTCCCTTAGGACCCCCCCCAAAATCCCCTCAGGACTCCGCTCACCCCACTCCTCACCCCGCCGCTCGCTCCTGCAGCCCCACATCCTCCAGGAAATCGCCGATTTCGCGGCCCAGCCGCGCCTCGGGGCCGCTCCAGCGTTTCCAGCCTTTCTTGCGGTTCCGCGGGCCCCGGCAGCGGCGCCGGGAGGCGGCGGCGGCGCCCGCGGGGTTGAAGGCGAGGAACGACTCGGCCGCCGCCATTTCGTGTGGGAGCCGCGTGAGGGCGGGAAGGAACCGGAAATGGGCTGAGGCCGGAAAAAGGGCGGGAAGCCACGGGCGCCGCCATTTTAGAGAGGGGTGACAACGTGGCGCCGCCATTTTGGGAAGGTCGCAGGGTAGAAATATGAACAAAAAGTTAGTTTAAAATGTGTTAAAACCACACCCAGATGTGGCTAAACCTCCCAAAAATTTCCACGAGTCCTCCCAGATGTGCCCCAAGTTCCGTTCAAGACGTCTCAGAACAACGCGACGAGGAAAAGCCCCTCCGCCAACTTGTGAAGGACCGTAAACAACATGGCCGCCATCTTTGGGAAGGGCAGAAATGTTTCCTTCGCCATCTTGGGAAGGAAGGGAAAAGTCTTGGCGCCCTCACAGACAGGACCGGAAATGCTCTCGTCGCCATCTTTGTAAGGGCCGGAAATGGGGTCATTGACGGTTCGGGAAGGGCAGGAAGTGAAGGCGTCGCCATCTTTGGGAGGACCGGAAGAGCTGGGCCGCCATTTTGGGAGGGGCTTGGACGGGTCCCGACGCCATCTTGGTGAGGTCGGGGGCCATCAACACTGAGGGGGCTCAGTGACCCCAAATCTCCCCAAAACGGGCCCCAAATCCCCTCAAAATGAACCTAAAACTCGTCCAAAATGTGTCCCAAGTATTCCAGAAAATGACCCTGAAAACCCCAAAAAATTAGCCCCGAATCCCCTGAAAAATGAGCCTTAAATGCCCCAAAATGAGCCCCAAATATTCCCAAAAATGAGCCCAAAAACGTCCAAAGATGAGCCCCAAACATCCCCGAAAATGAGCCCGAAATTCTCCAAAAATGATCCCCAAATCCGCCCAAAAACGAACCCTAAATGCCCCCAAAAATGAACTTAAAAACCCCCAAAAATGAACACCAAATTCCCCAAAATTGGCCCCAAATCCCCCAAATTTGCCCCTCTTCCCCCTCAGCCCAAAATTCAGGACATTCCTTCAGCCTCGCTCTGCCTTTATTGGGGGTCCCTGAATTTTGGGGTATTTCCAGCTGCTTCTCGAGTGGATATTTTTGCTATTTTTGGGATATTTCTGACTGGATTTTTTTGGTTAATAATGGGATTTTTGGGGTCACTCAGCAGAGCCCTTGTGCCTCCTCTTGAATCCCTGATTTTGGGGCATTTTTGGGTGATTCCTGAGTGGATTTTTGGGCTTTCTCTGGGTGGATTTTTTTTGCTATTTCTGAGGTATTTCTGGGTGGGTTTTTTGGGGTCAATAATGGGATTTTTGGGGTCACTCGGCGGACCCTTTGTGCCTCCTCTTGGAGGGCGGCACCAGGCGCGGCGGCCTCTGTGAATCCCTGATTTTGGGCTTTTTCTGGGTGGATTTTTTTGCTATTTCTGGGGCATTTCTGGGTGGATTTTTTTGCTATTTCTGGGATATTTCTGGGGTATTTCTGGGTGGATTTTTTGGGATTTTGGGGTCACTCGGCAGAGCCCTTGTGCCTCCTCTTGGAGGGCGGCACCAGGCGCGGCGGCCTCTGTGAATCCCTGATTTTGGGGTTTTTCTGCGTGGATTTTTTAATGTTATTTTTTTGCTATTTCTGGGGTATTTCTGGGTGGATTTTTTTGCTATATCTGGGGTATCTCTGGATGGATTTTTTGGGGATTTTGGGGTCACTCCGCAGACCCTTTGTGCCTCCTCTTGGAGGGCGGCACCAGGCGCGGCGGCCTCTGTGAATCCCTGGTTTTGGGGTATTTCTGGGTGGGTTTTTTTTGCTATTTTTTTGCTATTTCTGGGGTATTTCTGGGTGGGATTTTTTGCTATTTCTGGGGTATTTCTGGGTGGGTTTTTTTTGGGTTTTTGGGGTCACTCGGCAGAGCCCTTGTGCCTCCTCTTGGAGGGCGGCACCAGGCGCGGCGGCCTCTGTGAATCCCTGATTTTGGGGCATTTTTGGGCGATTCCTGAGTGGATTTTTGGGCTTTCTCTGGGTGGATTTTTTTTGCTATTTTTGGGGTATTTCTGGGTGGATTTTTTGGGATTTTGGGGTCACTCCGCGGACCCTTTGTGCCTCCTCTTGGAGGGCGGCACCAGGCGCGGCGGCCTCTGTGAATCCCTGATTTTGGGGTTTTTCTGGGTGGATTTTTTTGCTATTTTTGAGATATTTCTGGGTGGATTTTTTTGCTATTTTTGGGATATTTCTGGGGTATTTCTGGGCGGGTTTTTTGGGTTTTTGGGGTCACTCGGCAGAGCCCTTGTGCCTCCTCTTGGAGGGCGGCACCAGGCGCGGCGGCAGGTCGGCGGGCAGCCCCCGCCCCTCCAGCTTGGCGCCGATCAGGTGCCCGGCCAGCGCGAACTCCTCGTGGTCCAGCATGCCGTCCCTGTCCACGTCGCTGAGCTGCCAGATGCGCCCCAGCACCGAGCTGGGCAGCTTGCTGGCCACCATCCAGCCCTTGGCCCTGCGGCCGCTCAGCTTGCCCCCGCTGGGCGCCAGCCCGTAGAAGATCTCGTCGTATTTGGCCTTGTCCTTCATCACCACCCATTCTTCATCATCATCGTCGTCGTCGTCGTCGTCGGAGCTGGCGCCGAAGGGCCCCCGGGCGCCGTCCAGGGCGCCGCCGCGCACGCCGGCCTCGCCGGGCGCCTCCTGGGCCAGCAGCGGGCCCAGCGCCGGCAGGTCCCGCGACAGCAGCTCCTCCAGGCCGCTCAGCAGGCGCCGCTTGGGCCGCGGCAGCCGCGACAGGTCCCGCGACAGCAGCTGCTCCTGGGGGCCCGCAGGAAAACGGAGACCGGGGGAACGGCAAAAAAAATTAAAAAAAAAAAAAAGAGGTTGGGTGGGTTAAAAAACCCCGGCGGGTCGCGATAAAAAATGTTGAATCGGTATAAATAAATCAGATGGGGGGTGGCAAAATAAAAAAGGTTGAATCGGTAAAAATCCCCAGTGGGTCTGGATGCGGCGGCAGTCGGGCAAAACCCCAAAAACTCCCAAAAACTCCACTTCAGACCACCAAAAAAACGCCAAAACTCACCCAAACCCCACTTCAGACCACCAAAAAACCCCAAAACTCACCCAAAACCCCGAAAACTCCCCCAAACTCCACTTCAGACCCCCAAAAACCCCCAAAACCCCACTTCAGACCACCAAAAAACCCCGAAACTCACCCAAAACCCCCAAAACTCACCCAAACCCCACTTCAGACCACCAAAAAACCCCAAAACTCACCCAAACCCCAAAAACTCCCCCAAACCCAACTTCAGACCACCAAAAACCCCAAAACTCCCCCAAGGCCGGGTCTCACCTGGATGTGGCTGCAGTCGGGCAAAACCCCAAAAACTCCCAAGAACCCCACTTGAGACCACCAAAAAAACCCAAACCCCACTTCAGACCACCAAAAACCCCCAAAAAACCCCAAAAAAACCCAAAAAAACCCAAAAAACCCCCCAAAAAACCCAAAAAAAACCCCAGAGCCCGGGTCTCACCTGGATGCGGCCGCAGTCGGGCAGGTCCCCGGGCGGGACGCGCTGCTCGCTCTGGATGCGCCCCAGCAGCGCCGGCAGCCGCTGCTCCAGACGCTTCCTGCGGGCGCCCGGCAGCGCCGGCAGCTCCTCCCGCAGCCGCCGCAGCAGCAGCGCCTGAACCTGGGGCATGGAGACAACTGGGATTAACTGGGAGCAACTGGGAGCGACTGGGATCCACCAATGATCCACCAATGATCGCCCCCGGCAGCTCCTCCCGCAGCCGCCGCAGCAGCAGCGCCTGCACCTGGGCACAAAGGGTTACTGGGATTAACTGGGATTGACTGGGATTAACTGGGAGCGACTGGGAGTGACTGGGATCCCCCAATGATCGCCCCCAGCAGCTCCTCCCGCAGCTGCCGCAGCAGCAGCGCCTGCACCTGGGCACAAAGGGTTACTGGGATTAACTGGGATTAACTGGGAGTGACTGGGAGTGACTGGGATTGACTGGGAGCGACTGGGAGTGACTGGGAGTGACTGGGATCCACCAATGATCCCCCAATGATCCCCCCTGGCAGCTCCTCCCGCAGCAGCAGGGCCTGCACCTGCACCAGACAGGTTACTGGGATTAACTGGGATTGACTGGGAGTGACTGGGAGTGACTGGGATTAACTGGGAGTGACTGGGAGCAACTGGGATCCACCAATGATCCCCCAGTGATCCCCCCCAGCAGCTCCTCCCGCAGCCGCCGCAGCAGCAGCGCCTGCACCTGCACCAGACAGGTAACTGGGAGTGACTGGGATTGACTGGGAGTGACTGGGATTGACTGGGAGTGACTGGGAGTGACTGGGATTGACTGGGATTGACTGGGAGTGACTGGGAGTGACTGGGATTAACTGGGAGCGACTGGGAGTGACTGGGAGTGACTGGGATTGACTGGGAGTGACTGGGAGTGACTGGGAGTGACTGGGATCCACCAATGATCCCCCCCAGCAGCTCCTCCCGCAGCAGCAGCGCCTGCACCTGCACCAGACAGGTAACTGGGAGTGACTGGGAGTGACTGGGAGTGACTGGGATTGACTGGGAGTGACTGGGAGCAACTGGGATCCACCAATGATCCCCCCTGGCAGCTCCTCCCGCAGCAGCAGCGCCTGCACCTGGGGCACAAAGGCTTACTGGGATTGACTGGGAGTGACTGGGAGCGACTGGGAGTGACTGGGAGTGACTGGGAGTGACTGGGAGTGACTGGGAGCAACTGGGAGTGACTGGGAGTGACTGGGATTGACTGGGAGTGACTGGGATTGACTGGGACTGACTGGGATTGACTGGGAGTGACTGGGAGTGACTGGGAGTGACTGGGATTGACTGGGACTGACTGGGATTGACTGGGAGTGACTGGGAGTGACTGGGAGCAACTGGGAGTGACTGGGAGTGACTGGGATTGACTGGGAGTGACTGGGATTGACTGGGACTGACTGGGACTGACTGGGATTGACTGGGAGTGACTGGGATTGACTGGGAGTGACTGGGATCCACCAATGATCCCCCAGTGATCGCCCCCGGCAGCTCCTCCCGCAGCCGCCGCAGCAGCAGGGCCTGCACCTGCACCAGACAGGTAACTGGGATTGACTGGGAGTGACTGGGAGTGACTGGGAGTGACTGGGATTGACTGGGATTGACTGGGACTGACTGGGATCCACCAATGATCCCCCAGTGATCGCCCCCGGCAGCTCCTCCCGCAGCCGCCGCAGCAGCAGCGCCTGCACCTGGGCACAAAGGGTTACTGGGATTGACTGGGAGTGACTGGGAGCGACTGGGAGTGACTGGGAGTGACTGGGATTGACTGGGATCCACCAATGATCCCCCAGTGATCGCCCCCGGCAGCTCCTCCCGCAGCCGCCGCAGCAGCAGCGCCTGCACCTGGGCACAAAGGGTTACTGGGATTAACTGGGATTAACTGGGAGTGACTGGGAGTGACTGGGAGCAACTGGGAGCGACTGGGATTAACTGGGATTGACTGGGATTGACTGGGATTGACTGGGAGTGACTGGGAGTGACTGGGATTGACTGGGATTAACTGGGATTGACTGGGATTGACTGGGATTGACTGGGAGTGACTGGGAGTGACTGGGAGTGACTGGGATTGACTGGGAGTGACTGGGAGTGACTGGGATTGACTGGGATTGACTGGGAGTGACTGGGAGTGACTGGGATCCCCCAATGATCCCCCAGTGATCCCTCCGGCAGCTCCTCCCGCAGCCGCCGCAGCAGCAGCGCCTGCACCTGGGCACAAAGGGTTACTGGGATTGACTGGGAGTGACTGGGATTGACTGGGAGTGACTGGGAGTGACTGGGAGTGACTGGGAGCGACTGGGAGTGACTGGGATTGACTGGGAGCAACTGGGATCCACCAATGATCCTCCAATGATCCCCCCTGGCAGCTCCTCCCGCAGCCGCCGCAGCAGCAGCGCCTGCACCTGGGCACAAAGGGTTACTGGGAGTGACTGGGATTGACTGGGATCCACCAATGATCCACCAATGATCCCCCAATGATCCCCCCCAGCAGCTCCTCCCGCAGCAGCAGCGCCTGCACCTGCACCAGACAGGTAACTGGGATTAACTGGGAGCAACTGGGAGTGACTGGGATTCACCAAAGATCCCCCAATGATCCCCCCGGCAGCTCCTCCCGCAGCCGCCGCAGCAGCAGCGCCTGCACCTGGGGCATGGAGACAACTGGGATTGACTGGGAGCGACTGGGAGCGACTGGGATTGACTGGGATCCCCCAATGATCCCCCAGTGATCCCTCCGGCAGCTCCTCCCGCAGCCGCCGCAGCAGCAGCGCCTGCACCTGGGCACAAAGGGTTACTGGGATTAACTGGGAGTGACTGGGAGTGACTGGGAGTGACTGGGATTGACTGGGAGTGACTGGGATTGACTGGGATTGACTGGGAGTGACTGGGATTAACTGGGATTGACTGGGAGCGACTGGGATTGACTGGGATCCACCAATGATCGCCCCTGGCAGCTCCTCCCGCAGCAGCAGCGCCTGCGCCTGGGCACAAAGGGTTACTGGGATTAACTGGGAGCGACTGGGAGTGACTGGGAGCGACTGGGAGTGACTGGGAGCGACTGGGAGTGACTGGGATTGACTGGGAGCAACTGGGATCCACCAATGATCCTCCAATGATCCCCCCTGGCAGCTCCTCCCGCAGCCGCCGCAGCAGCAGCGCCTGCACCTGGGCACAAAGGGTTACTGGGAGTGACTGGGATTGACTGGGATCCACCAATGATCCACCAATGATCCCCCAATGATCCCCCCCAGCAGCTCCTCCCGCAGCAGCAGCGCCTGCACCTGCACCAGACAGGTAACTGGGATTAACTGGGAGCAACTGGGAGTGACTGGGATTCACCAAAGATCCCCCAATGATCCCCCCGGCAGCTCCTCCCGCAGCCGCCGCAGCAGCAGCGCCTGCACCTGGGGCATGGAGACAACTGGGATTGACTGGGAGCGACTGGGAGCGACTGGGATTGACTGGGATCCCCCAATGATCCCCCAGTGATCCCTCCGGCAGCTCCTCCCGCAGCCGCCGCAGCAGCAGCGCCTGCACCTGGGCACAAAGGGTTACTGGGATTAACTGGGAGTGACTGGGAGTGACTGGGAGTGACTGGGATTGACTGGGAGTGACTGGGATTGACTGGGATTGACTGGGAGTGACTGGGATTAACTGGGATTGACTGGGAGCGACTGGGATTGACTGGGATCCACCAATGATCGCCCCTGGCAGCTCCTCCCGCAGCAGCAGCGCCTGCGCCTGGGCACAAAGGGTTACTGGGATTAACTGGGAGCGACTGGGAGTGACTGGGAGCGACTGGGAGTGACTGGGAGTGACTGGGAGTGACTGGGAGTGACTGGGATCCCCCAACGATCCCCCCGGCAGCTCCTCCCGCAGCAGCAGCGCCTGCACCTGGGCACAAAGGGTTACTGGGATTAACTGGGATTGACTGGGAGCGACTGGGATTAACTGGGATTGACTGGGATTGACTGGGAGTGACTAGGAGTGACTGGGAGTGACTGGGAGTGACTGGGAGTGACTGGGATTGACTGGGATCCACCAAAGATCCCCCAATGATCCCCTTGGATCCCCTTGGATCTCCTTCAAACCCCCCAAACCCGCCCCAAACCACTCCAAAACCCCCTCAAATGTCTCCAAACCCCCTCAAATCACCCCAAAACCCCCTCAAACCACCCCAAAACCCCCTCAAATCCCCCAAACCCCCTCAAATCCCCTCAAATCTCTCCAAATCCCCTCAAATCACCCCAAATCACCTCCTCAAAACCCCCAAACCCCCTCACCTGCACCATCCTGGCCCGCTTGACCAGGTCGTTGAGCTTGCGGCGCGCGGCGTTGCGCGGCAGCAGATCCCCCAAATCCCCCTCAAACCACCCCAAAACCCCCTCAAACCACCCCAAATCCCCCTCAAACCACCCCAAAACCCCTCAAATCCCCTCAAATCACCCCCTCAAATCACCCCAAATCCCCCTCAAATCACCCCAAATCCCCTCAAACCACCCCAAAACCCCCTCAAATCCCCCAAACCCCCTCAAAACCCCTCAAACCCCCAAACCCCTCACCTGCACCATCCTGGCCCGCTTCACCAGGTCGTTGAGCTTGCGGTGTGCGGCAGCAGATCCTCCCAAATCCCCCTCAAACCACCCCAAAAGCCCCTCAAACCACCCCAAACCCCCTCA
Source organism: Passerculus sandwichensis (assembly GCA_031885435.1). Classification (NCBI taxonomy): domain Eukaryota; kingdom Metazoa; phylum Chordata; class Aves; order Passeriformes; family Passerellidae; genus Passerculus; species Passerculus sandwichensis. The sequence continues at coordinate 12,624,240 of CM063146.1, forward strand.
AACCCCCTGAAATCACCCCAAAACCCCCTGAAATCACCCCAAAACCCCCTCAAATCCCCCAAACCCCTCACCTGCACCATCCTTGCTCGCTTCACCAGGTCGCTGAGCTTGCGGCGCGCGGCGTTGCGCAGCAGCAGATCCTCCCAAATCCCCCTCAAACCACCCCAAAACCCCCTCAAATCCCCTGAAACCACCCCAAAACCCCCTCAAACCACCCCAAAGCCCCCTCAAACCACCCCAAAACCCCCTCAAATCCCCCAAACCCCCTCAAATCCCCTCAAATCTCTCCAAATCCCCTCAAACCACCCCAAACCCCCTCAAATCCCCTCAAATCACCCCAAATCCCCCTCAAACCACCCCAAAACCCCCTCTAATCCCCCTCAAACCACCCCAAATCCCCCTCAAATCACCCCAAAACCCCCTCAAAACCCCCAAACCCCCTCACCTGCACCATCCTGGCCCACTTGACCAGGTCGTTGAGCTTGTGGCGCATGGTGTTGTGTGGCAGCAAATCACCCCAAAATCCCCCTCAAACCACCCCAAAACTCCCTCAAATCCCCTCAAATCTCTCCAAATCCCCTCAAACCACCCCAAAACCCCCTCAAACCACCCCAAACCCCCTCAAATCCCCTGAATTTAACCCCAAAACCCCCTCAAATCACCCCCAAACCCCTCACCTGCACCATCCTTGCTTGCTTCACCAGGTCGTTGAGCTTGCGGCGCGCGGCGTTGCGCGGCAGCAGATCCCCACAAAACCCCCCCAGATGGCCCCAGATCTCCCTGAAACTCCCCTCAAATGCCCCCAAACTCCCCCCAAACCCCATAAAACCCCTCAAACTGCCCAAACCCCCCCTTGCCCCTCACCTGCACCATCCTGGCCCGCTTGACCAGGTCGTTGAGCTTGTGGCGCGCGGCAGCAGATCCCCCCAAATCCCCCTCAAACCACCCCAAAACCCCTCAAACCACCCCAAAACCCCCTCAAACCACCCCAAAACCCCCTAAAACCACCCCCAAACCCCCTCAAATCCCCTCAAATCTCTCCAAATCCCCTCAAACCACCCCAAAACCCCCTCAAATCACCCCAAATCATCCTCAAACCACCCCAAACCCCCTCAAATCCCCTCAAATCCCCCAAACCCCCTCAAACCACCCCAAACCCCCTCAAATCACCCCAAAACCCCCTCAAACCCCCTCAAATCCCCCAAACCCGCCCCAAACCCCTCACCTGCACCATCCTGGCCCTCTTGACCAGGTCGTCGAGCTTGCGTTGCGTGGCAGCAGATCCCCTCAAACCACCCCAAAACCCCCTCAAATCCCCTCAAATCACCCCAAACCCCCTCAAATCCCCTGAAACCACCCCAAACCCCTCACCTGCACCATCCTGGCCCGCTTGACCAGGTCGTTGAGCTTGCGGCGCGCGGCATTGCGTGGCAGCAGATCCCCCCCAAAACCCCCTCAAACCACCCCAAAACCCCTCAAATCCCCTCTAATCCCCCAAGCCCCTCACCTGCACCATCCCGGCCCTCTTGACCAGGTCGTTGAGCTTGCGGCGCGCGGCGTCGCGCAGCAGCAGATCCCCACAAAACCCCCCCAGATGGCCCCAGATCTCCCTGAAACTCCCCTCAAATGCCCCCAAACTCCCCCCAAACCCCATAAAACCCCTCAAACTGCCCAAACCCGCCCCAAACCCCTCACCTGCACCATCCTGGCCCGCTTCACCAGGTCGTTGAGCTTGCGGCGCGCGGCGTTGTGCGGCAGCAGATCCCCCCAAAATCCCCCTCAAATCACCCCAAATCCCCCTCAAATCTCTCCAAATCCCCTCAAATCCCCCCAAACCCCTCACCTGCACCATCCTGGCCCGCTTCACCAGGTCGTTGAGCTTGCGGCGCGCAGCGTTGCGCGGCAGCTCGCGGATCTCCCGGAACAGCGCCCGCTCCTCGGCCTCGAAGAGGCGCCGGTGGCCGTCCTGCGCCAGGGGCCGGTCCCAGAAGGAGCCCACGAAGACCCGCGGCACCTCGGGCGCGGCCAGGGCGCGGCCCAGCCCCCAGAGCAGCGCCCCGTAGACGCGGAGCAGCTGCTGCGCGCCCACGGCGTCGGCCTTGTTGAGCACCACGCGCAGCTTCTCCTCGTGGCCGCGCAGCGCCGCCAGCGCCGCCGACAGCTCCTCCGACACCTCCAGCTTGTGCGCGTCGAAGAGCAGGATCACCAGGTCCGAGTGCTCGGCGAACCAGCGCAGCACCGCCGGGAAGTCGTAGCCTGGGGGGGAAAAATGGGGAATTTAATCCCAAAATTCTGATAGAAATCCTGAATTTAACCCAAGAGCCAGCGCAGCACGGCCGGGAAGTCGTAGCCTGGGGGGGAAAATGGGATTTGATCCTGAAATTCTGATGGAAATCCTGAATTTAACCCAAGAGCCAGCGCAGCACGGCCGGGAAGTCGTAGCCTGGGGGGAAAAATGGGATTTGATCCTGAAATTCTGATAGAAAACCTGAAATTCAACCCAAGAACCAGCGGGAAGTCGTAGCCTGGAAAAATATGGGGGATTGGAACCTGAAATTCTGATGGAAATCCTGAATTTAACCCAAGAACCAGCGCAGCACCGCTGGGAAGTCGTAGCCTGGGGGATAAAAATGGGATTTGATCCTGAAATTCTGATAGAAAACCTGAAATTTAACCCAAAAGCCAGCGCAGCACCGCTGGGAAGTCGTAGCCTGGGGGGAAAAATGGGATTTGATCCTGAAATTCTTGTAGAAAACCTTAAATACAACCCAAAAACCAGTGCAGCACAGCCAGGAAGTCGTAGCCTGGAAAAATATGGGGAATTTAATCCCAAAATTCTGATAAAAATCCTAAATTCAGCCTTCATTCTGAAATAATCCAAGCCAAGAACCAGCGCAGCACGGCCGGGAAATCATAGCCTGGGGAAAAAATGGGATTTGATCCTGAAATTCTCGTAGAAAACCTTAAATTCAACCCAAGAACCAGCGGGAAGCCGTAGCCTGGAAAAATATGGGGGATTTGATCCTGAAATTCTGATGGAAAACCTGAAATTTAACCCAAAAGCCAGCGCAGCACCGCTGGGAAATCACAGTCTGCGGGAAAATGTGGGGTTGGATCCTGAAATCCCCATGGAAATCCTAAATCCTGCCCCAAATCCAACCCCACTTCTAGAATAATCCAACCCAAGAACCAGCGCAGCACCGCCGGGAAGTCGTAGCCTGGAAAAATATGGGGAATTTGATCCCAAAATTCTGATAGAAAACCTTAAATTCAACCCAAGAACCAGCGCAGCACCGCCGGGAAGTCGTAGCCTGGGGGGGAAAAAAATGGGATTGGATCCTGAAATTCTGATGGAAATCCTAAATTTAACCCAAAAATCAGCGCAGCACTGCCGGGAAGTCGTAGCCTGGGGGGAAAATGGGAATTTAATCCCAAAATTCTGATAGAAATCCTAAATTTAACCCAAGACCCAGCGCAGCACTGCTGGGAAGTCATAGCCTGGAAAAATATGGGAGATTGGATCCTGAAATTCTCGTAGAAAACCTGAAATTCAACCCAAGAACCAGCGGGAAGCCGTAGCCTGGAAAAATATGGGGGATTGGATCCTGAAATTCTGATGGGAATCCTGAATTTAACCCAAGAACCAGCGCAGCACGGCCGGGAAATCATAGCCTGGGGAAAAAATGGGATTTGATCCCAAAATTCTGATAGAAATCCTAAATTCAACCCCAATCCTGAAACAATCCAACCCAAGAACCAGCGCAGCACGGCTGGGAAGTCGTAGCCTGGGGGATAAAAATGGGATTTGATCCTGAAATTCTGATGGAAATCCTGAATTTAACCCAAGAGCCAGCGCAGCATGGCAGGGAAATCGTAACCTGAAAAAATATGGGAGATTGGATCCTGAAATTCTGATGGAAATCCTAAATTTAACCCAAAAACCAGCGCAGCACGGCCAGGAAGTCGTAGCCTGGGGGGAAAAATGGGATTTGATCCTGAAATTCTGATGGAAATCCTGAATTTAACCCAAGAACCAGCGCAGCACCGCCGGGAAGTCGTAGCCTGGGGATAAAAGTGGGATTTGATCCCAAAATTCTGATAGAAATCCTAAATGCAGCCTTCATTGTGAAATAATCCAACCCAAAAACCAGCGCAGCACCGCCGGGAAGTCGTAGCCTGGGGGAAAAAATGGGAAATTTAATCCCAAAATTCTGATAGAAATCCTAAATCCAGCCCTAATTCTGAAACAATCCAACCCAAGAGCCAGCGCAGCACTGCCGGGAAGTCGTAGCCTGGGGATAAAAATGGGATTTGATCCTGAAATTCTCGTAGAAAACCTTAAATTAAATCAAGGGATTTTTTGGGGGGGATTTTTTGGGGGATTTTTTTGTTTTTTTCGGGGTTTTTTCGGCTCCCCACAATTGCAGGGACCCCTCCCCATTTTGGGGACCCCTCCCCTTCACAATCAAATTTCTGATCGCCTCCCATGGGATTTTTTTGGGATTTTTTGGAAATTTTTTGGGGATTTTTTTGGGGATTTTTTTGGGATTTTTTTGGGATTTTTTTTGGTTTTTTCGGGATTTTTTTCGGCTCCCCCCCAGTTCCAGGGACCCCTCCCCATTTCGGGGACCCCTCCCCAAATTCGGGAACCCCTCCCCTTCACCATCAAATTTCTGATCGCCTCCCATGGGATTTTTTGGGGATTTTTTGGGGATTTTTTTGGGATTTTTTGGGGAATTTTTTGGTTTTTTCGGGGTTTTTTCGGCTCCCCCCAGTTCCAGGGACCCCTCCCCATTTCGGGGACCCCTCCCCAATTTCGGGGCCCCCTCACCCCTGCAGAGGCTCTGCTTGGGCCCCGCCAGGATCCCCGGGGTGTCGATCAGGGTGATGCTCTCCAGCACCGGATTGTTCAGCGTGGCGCAAACGAACCTGGGGAGGGACCAAAAAAAATTTAAAATAAACCCAAAATAACTCAAAATAATCCGTAAGTAAAACCAAAATAAATCCAAAATAAACCCAAAATAACCCCCCCCCAAAAACAAAATAAATCCAAAATAAATCCAAAATAAATCCAAAATAAATCCAAAATAAACCCCCCCAAAAAACCAAAATAAATCCAAAATAAATCCAAAATAAATCCAAAACAAATCCAACCCCCCCCAAAAAAACCAACCCAAAAAACTAAATTAAATCCAAAATAAATCCAAAATAAACCCAAAACAAACTAAAAAACCAAAAAAACCCCCCAAAAAACCCAAAATAAACCCCGAATAAACCCAAAACAAAGCCTCCAAAAAACGCCAAAATAAAGCCCCCAAAAAACCCCAAATAAATCTGAAAAAACCAAAACCCCCCACCAAAATAAACCTCAAAATAAACCCAAAATAAACCCAAAATAAATCCAAAATAAACCTCAAAATAAATCCAAAATAAATCCAAAATAAACCCCAAATAAACCCAAAATAAACCCAAAATAAACCTCAAAATAAACCCAAAATAAACCCAAAATAAACTCATTCCTGGTGGATCCAAGCCCAGATCCCACCACAGATCTCGAGGTGGTTCCTGGTGGATCCCATCCCAAGGTGGGTCCCAACTCACTGCTTGAGGAACCCATTCCTGGTGGGTCCAAGCCCCAGAACCCAACCCAGAACCCACCCCACATCTCAAGGTGGTTCCTGGTGGATCCCACCCCAACTCAGCGGTTGAGGAACCCATTCCTGGTGGGTCCAAGTCCAGATCCCACCACAGATCCCACCCCACCGGTTGAGGAACCCATCCCAAGGTTGATTCCATCCCAACTCACCGGTTGAGGAACCCATTCCAGATGGATCCCACCCCAGATCCCACCACAGATCTCAAGGTGCATCCAGGTGGAACCCATCCCAAGGTTGATCCCACCCCAACTCACCGGTTGAGGAACCCATTCCTGATGGATCCCATCACAGAACCCAGCCCAGATCCCAACTCACCGGTTGAGGAACCCATCCCAATGGTTCCCACCGCAGAACCCATCCCAAGGTTGATCCCACCCCACTCACTGGTTGAGGAACCCATTCCCGATGGTTCCCACCCCACCGGTTGAGGAACCCACCCCAAGGTGGATCCACCCCAACTCACCGGCTGAGGAACCCATTCCCGGTGGATCCAAGCCCAGAACCCACCACAGATCCCACCCCACTGGTTGAGGAACCCATCCCAAGGTGGATCCCACCCCAGAACCCATCCCAAGGTTGATTCCATCCCAACTCACCGGTTGAGGAACCGTTCCCGATGGATCCCCTCTCACCGGTTGAGGAACCCGTTCCTGGTGGATCCCACCCCAGAACCCATCCAAGGTTGATTCCACCCCAACTCACTGGTTGAGGAACCCGTTCCCGATGGTTCCCACCCGACTCACTGGTTGAGGAACCCATCCCAAGGTTGATCCCACCCCACTCACCGGTTGAGGAACCCATCCCAGATGGATCCCACCTGACTCACCGGTTTGAGGAACCCGTTCCTGGTGGATCCCACCCCAGAACCCATCCCAAGGTTGATTCCATCCCACTCACTGGTTGAGGAACCCATTCCTGGTGGATCCCACCCAACTCACCGGTTGAGGAAGCCGTTCCCGGTGGATCCACCCCAGAACCCATCCAAGGTGGATCCCACCCCCAGAACCCATCCCAAGGTGGATCCCACCCAACTCACTGGTTGAGGAACCCGTTCCCGATGGATCCCACCCAACTCACCGGTTGAGGAACCCATCCCAAGGTTGATCCCACCCCAGAACCCATCCCAGATGGATCCCATCCCAACTCACCGGTTGAGGAAGCCGTTCCCGGTGTATCCCACCCCAGAACCCATCCCAAGGTGGATCCCACCCCAGAACCCATCCCAAGGTTGATCCCACCCAACTCACCGGTTGAGGAACCCATTCCTGGTGGATCCAAGCCCAGATCCCAACTCACTGGTTGAGGAACCTGTTCCCGATGGATCCCACCCCAACTCACTGGTTGAGGAACCCATTCCTGGTGGATCCCACCCCAGAACCCATCCCAAGGTTGATCCCACCCCACTCACCGGTTGAGGAAGCCGTTCCCGGTGGATCCCACCCAACTCATTGGTTGATTCTGGTGGATCCCACCCCAGAACCCCATCCCAAGGTGGATCCCACCCACCCCACCAGTTGAGGAACCCATTCCCGATGGTTCCCACCCCAACTCACCGGTTGAGGAACCCAACCCAAGGTTGATCCCACCCCAACTCACCGGTTGAGGAACCCATCCCAGATGGATCCCCACTCACTGGTTGAGGAAGCCATCCCAAGGTTGATCCCACCCCAGAACCCATCCCAAGGTTGATCCCACCAGACTCACCAGTTGAGGAACCCGTTCCCGATGGATCCCACCTGACTCACCGGTTGAGGAACCCATCCCAAGGTGGATCCCACCCCAACTCACCGGTTGAGGAACCCATTCCTGATGGATCCAAGCCCAACTCACCGGTTGAGGAACCATTCACAGATGGATCCCACCCCAGATCCCACCACAGATCTCAAGGTGCATCCAGGTGGGATCCCATCCCAAGGTGGATCCCACCCCAGAACCCATCCCAGATGGATCCCCACCCACCCCACCAGTTGAGGAACCCATTCCCAATGGCTCCCACCCCACTCACATGGTTGAGGAAGCCGTTCCCGATGGATCCCGACTCACCGGTTGAGGAACCCATCCCAAGGTTGATCCCACCCAACTCACCAGTTGAGGAACCCATTCCCAATGGCTCCCACCCCACTCACTGGTTGAGGAACCCATTCCCGATGGTTCCCACCCCAACTCACCGGTTGAGGAACCCATCCCAGATGGATCCCAACTCACCGGTTGAGGAAGCCGTTCCCGATGGATCCCACCCCACTCACCGGTTGAGGAACCCACCCCAAGGTGGATCCCACCCCAGAACCCATTCCCGATGGATCCGAACTCACCGGTTGAGGAACCCATTCCTGGTGGATCCAAGCCCAGATCCCAACTCACTGGTGAGGAACCCACCCCGAGGTTGATCCCACCCCACTCACCGGTTGAGGAACCCGTTCCCGATGGTTCCCACCCCACCCCACTGGTTGAGGAACCCATCCCAGAAGGATCCCCACTCACCGGTTGAGGAAGCCGTTCCCGAAGGCCTCCAGCTGCCGGAAGGGCTTGCTGGGATCCACCACCAGGGCGTTGCCCGGGATCAGCCCGGGTTCCGCGCCGTGCATGACGGCCACGAAGCCGTCGGCGCCGGGCTGGGCGCCGGGGCCGGGCAGCGGCTCCTCCAGCAGGTAGCGCAGCAGGGAGCTCTTCCCGCTGCAGCGCGGGGCCCAGCAGCAGCACCATGGGCTTGGCCTCGAAGTCGCCGGGGCCCAGCGGGGGCCAGCGCATGCCCCCGCGCGCCCCAGCAGCTCCTCGGTCGGGCAGCAGCTTCGAGCGGTACAGGGACGTCAGGGACTCGGCCAGGGGCGACACCGGCGCGACGCGGCGGAGCGCGGCGGGCGCGGCGCAGGCGGCGCAGCATGGCGGGGGTTTGGGGGGGGTCTGGGGGGGTTTGGGGGGGGTTTAGGGGGGTTTGGGGGTGGTTTATTTGGGGTTTAATGGGGCTTTGGAGGGGTTTTAGGGGGGTTTAAGGGGGTTAATGGGGATTCGGGGGAGTTAATGGGGTTTGGGGGTGGTTTATGGGGGTTTGGAGGTGGTTTATGGGGGTTTGGAGGTGGTTTATGGGGGTTTGTAATGGGGGTTTGGGGGGGTTTAGGGGGGTTTAATGGGGTTTGGGGGGTTTAATGGGGTTTGGGGGGGTTTATAGGGGTTTAATGGGGTTTATAGGGGTTTAATGGGGTTTGGGGGGTTTAATGGGGATTTTGGGGGGTTAATGGGGGTTTAATGGGGGTTTGGGGGGTATTGGGGGGGTTTAATGGGGATCTGGGGCAGGTTTAATGGGGTTTGGGGGGGTTTAAGGGGGTTTGGGGCTGTTTAATGGGGGTTTGGGGGGGTTTAATGGGGATTTATGGGGTTTTAATGGGGGTTTAATGGGGTTTGGGGGGGTTTAATGGGGATCTGGGGCGGGTTTGGGGGAGGTTTAGGGGGGTTTAATGGGGTTTGTAATGGGGATTTGGGGAAGGTTTAGGGAGGTTTAATGGAGGTTTAGTGGGATTTGGGGGGGGTTTGAGGGGGTTTAATGGGGATTTGGGGGGGTTTGGGGAGATGTAATGGGGATTTGGGGGGGTTTAGGGGGGTTTAATGGGGGTCTGGGGGGTATTGGGGGGGTTTAATGGGGTTTGTAATGGGGGTTTAATGGGGGTTTAATGGGGGTTTGAGGGGGTTTAATGGGGTTTGTAATGGGGGCTTGGGGGGGTTTAATGGGGATTTATGGGGGTTTAATGGGGTTTGTAATAGGGATTTGGGGGGTTTTGGGGGGGTTTAATGGGGGTCTGGAGGGGTTTAAGGGGGTTTGGGGGGGTTCTAGGGGGTTTGAGGGGGTTTAATGGGGGTTTAATGGGGGTTTGGGGGGGTTTAATGGGGGTTTGGGGCTGTTTAATGGGGATCTGGGGCAGGTTTAATGGGGTTTGGGGGGTTTAATGGGGGTCTGGGGGGGGTTTAATGGGGTTTGTAATGGGGATTTGGGGGAGGTTTAGGGGGGTTTAATGGGGATTTGGGGAGGTTTGATGGGGATTTGGGGGGGTTATAGGGAGGTTTAGTGGGATTTGGGGGGTTTGAGGGGGTTTAATGGGGATTTGAGGGGGGTTTAATGGGTTTTGGGGGGGTTTAATGAGGTTTGTAATGGGGTTTGGGGGGGTTTAATGGGGATTTGGGGGGATTTATTGGGGGTCTGGGGGGGTTTGGGGGGGTTTGGGGGGGGTTTGAGGGTGGGTTATGGGGTTTGGGTGGCTTAATGGGGTTTGTAATAGGGATTTGGGGGGTTTTGGGGGGGTTTAATGGGGGTTTGGGAGGGTTTAATGGGGTTTGTAATGGGGTTTGGGGGGGTTTGTGGGGTTTTGGGGGGGTTTGGGGAAGGTTTTGGGGGGTTCGATGGGGTTTGGGGGGGTTTAATGGGGATTTATGGGGTTTTAATGGGGTTTTAATGGGATTTGGGGGGGTTTAATGGGGATCTGGGGCGGGTTTGGGGGGATTTAATGGAGATTTGGGGGGGTTAATGGGGGTTTAATGGGGTTTGTAATGGGGATTTGGGGGGGTTTAGGGGGCTGTGAGTTAATGGAGATTTGGGAGGGTTTTAGGGAGTTTTAAGGAGGTTTAATGGGGGTTTGGGGGGGTTTAATGGGGATTTGGGGGAGTTTTATTGGGATTTGGGGGGGTTCAATGGGGGTTTGTGGGGTATTGGGGGGGTTTAAGGGGGTTTAGGGGGGTTTAATGGGGGTCTGGGGGGTTATAGGGGGGTTTGGGGGGGTTTAATGGGGGTTTGGGGGGTTTAGGGGGGTTTAATGGGGGTTTGGGGGGGTTTGGGGGGGGTTTAATGGGGTTTGGGGGGGTTTAATGGGGGTCTGGGGGGTTATAGGGGGGTTTGGGGGGTTTAATGGGGATTTATAGGGGTTTAATGGGGCTTTAATGGGGTTTGGGGGGGTTTAATGGGGATCTGGGGCGGGTTTGGGGGAGGTTTAGGGGGGTTTAATGGGGGTTTGGGGGGTTAATGGGATTTTGGGGGGGGTTATAGGGGGGTTTGGGGGGGTTTAATTGGGATTTGGGGGGGTTTAATGGGGATTTGGGGGGGTTTTGGGGGATTTTAGAGGGTTTTTATGGGGATTTTTTGGGGGGTTCCAGGGGGTTTTTAGGGGATTTTAGGGGGTTTTGGGGGTTTTAGGAGGATTTTATGGGGATTTCAGGAAATTTCGAGAGGTTTTGGGGGGGTTATAGGAGGGTTTTAGGTGGTTTTTAAGGGATTTTAGGGAGATTTTTTTGGATTTTAGGGGGATTTTTTTAGGGGATTTTAGGGAAAGAATAGAAAAAAAAAGGGGGAAATGGGAAAAAAAAAAACCCAGGAAAAATGGGAAAAAAAAAAAAAAACAGAGGAAAAATTGGAAAAAAAAAGGGAAAAATGGGAAAAATGGGAAAAATGGGAAAAAAATGGGAAAAATGGGAAAAGGGGGAGGGGCTCAGCGGGAGGGGGGAGCCATGGGGGGGGAGGGGAGCGATTCCCACCTGGACCCCCCAAATGGGGCGGAAAAATGAGAATTTGGGGGCTTTAAAAAATAAAAAAAAATCAAATTTTTGGGATTTAGCCTCAAAAATCCAGGTGGGAAAAGAGAACCGGGGAGGGGAAAAGGAGATTTTTGGGAGCCGGGCTGGAAAAATGAGAGGAAAAATAAAGATTTGAGGGGGTTTTGTGCAATAATGGGAGAAAAACAAAGTTTTCGGCGGCTTTTCCCTTAAAAGGAGGGAAAAATCGGAGCCGGAGGAATTTTTTCCATAAATCGGAGCCAGAAGTGAAAGTTCAGGGTGGAGCCGCCGCGAACTGAGGGAAAATGAGGGCGCTGGGAGGGTTTTCCTGTCAAAATAAGTAAAGAAATGAAGTTTTTGGAGATTTCCCGCGAAAAATGAGGATTTTGGGGGGGGGTTTTCCGGCAAAAACCGAAATTCCGGGTTTTGTACCCGCAAATCCCAGCCGGAAAAGGGAATTTTAAGGGGTTTTTTAATAGAAAAGTGAATCTAAATGTGAAGTTTTTGGGGCCCTGCCGGAAAAGGGAATTTTGGGGATTTGTCCCCAGAAAAAAAAAATAAACCCAAGAAATCCCAAATTTCCCCCACCCAAAAGGGCGGAAACCCCAAAACTCCCGGGATTTCCTCGCTCCCAATCCCACAAAAAAATCCCTTTGCCCTCCCTGCCCGGGGGAAAATCCCCGTTTTTGGGCCCAAAATCCCCATTTTTCCACCCCAAAAATCCCCATTTTTGTGCCCAAAATCCCCATTTTTCCGCCCCAAAAAAATCCCTTTTTCTTCACTTCGAATTCCTCATTTTTCCACCCCAAAATCCCCCGGTTTTCCACCCCAAAATTCCCATTTTTCCACCCCAAAATTCCCTTTTTCCCCCTGGGTGCGGCCGGGGCGGGGCCGGCGCCGCTCCCGGAGTTTCTTTTTTTTTTCCCCAAAGTTTTTTTTTTTTCCGGATTTTTTCCCACTTTGTTTATCCCAATTTGTTTTTCCCAAAGTTTTTTTTTTGGTTTTTTTTTTTTTTCCGGATTTTTTAATTCCTGAAATTTTCTTTTCCCGGACTTTTTTTTCCTTTCCCCCCCCCCTTTTTTCCCCCTTTTTTTCCCCTTTTTTCCCCTTTTTCTTTAATTTTTTTTCCGCTTTTTTCCCCCATATTTTTCCCCGTTTTTTCCCATTTTTCCCCCCCTTAAATTTGATTTTTCTGACCTTTTCCCGCTCCCTTTTTCCGCCGATTTGGCCCCAAAGCCGCGGGCGCCGCTCTGAGCCGCCAAAACTCCGGGAGGGGCTGGAAAAGCCCCTCTCATTTGCATAAATTAGCATAAATCAGCATAAATTACCACGGGCCGGGCCCGCCGCCCGCGCTGCGCCGTAAGAGAGCAGCGGGAGTTAACGAGGGGGGCGGGGTTAATTAATGAATTAATTAATTAAAGCTGGGGGGGGCCCCTGGGGGGGGAGCGAGGGACGAGCGGGAGGGACCCAAAGGGTTCCAGAACTTTCCAGGGGGTTCCAAAAATCCCCAAATCACCAAAAATCAACAAAATCACCAAAAATCACCAGAAATCCCCAAAAATCCCCAAAATCAATCACCAAAACATCCCCAAAATCACCAGAAATCCCAAAAAATCCCCCAAAATCCTCCAAAATCCCCCCAAAATCCTCAAATCCCAGAAATCCCAAACCCAAAACTCCCCAAAATCCCAAACTTTCAAACTTCTGAAAAAAACTCCCAAAAACCTCAAAAATATCAAACCCCAAAAACCCCCAAACCCGAAAAATCTGGAAAATCCAGAAATCACGAAAATCCCAAACCCCAAAAGTCCCCAAAATTACAAAAATCCCCCAAAACCCGCGATAATCCCCAAAACCCCAAAAATCTCAACCCCCAGCAAAATCCCCCAAAATGTCAAAAATGCCAAAAAATCCCCAAAAGTCCCCAAAACCCCAAACCCCCCAAAAATCCCAAAATTCCAAAAATCCCAAACCCCAAAAAACCCAAAACCCCCCAAAATCCCAAACCCCAAAAATCCGAAGGAACCCAAAAATCCCAAACCCCAAAAATCACAGAAATCACAAAAGTCCCAGAAATCCCAAACCCCCAAAAATAAGAATCCCAAAAATCGCAAAAAATCCCAAGCCCCAAAAATCCCAAAAATTCTAATCCCCAAAATCCCCAAAATTCAAAAAATCCCAAACCCCAAAAATCCCCAAAACTTAAAAAAATCCCCAAACCCCAAAGATTTCAAACCCTAAATCCCGAAAATCTCAAAAAACCCCGAAAAGTCCCAAACCTCCAAAATGCTAAAACCCCAAAAAACCAAAAATGCCAAAAATCCCAAACCCACCAAAAATCCCCCAAATCCCAAACCCCAAAAATCAAAAAATCCCAGAAATCCCAAACCTCAAAATCAAAAAAACCCAAAAATCTCGAAATTCCAAACCCCAGAAATCCCAAAAAAATCCCAAATCTCAGACTCCAAAAACCCCAAAAATTCCAAAGATCCCAAAAATCCCAAAATCCCCAAAATCCCCGAATTCCCCCCAGCCCCTCCCCCAAATTCCCATTTTTTTGGGAATTTTCCTTTCCCGCGGTTTCCTCCGTTAACCCTTTAATTAACCGATTTAACGAATGAGGCGTTGGTTAATTAAAAGCGATTTTAATTTACACAGAAATAGTAAATGTCCGGAATTCCTTAAAAAACGCGCTATGGACAATAAATACAGTACAAAACTCCGGCCGGGAAAATTCCGGGAATTTCCCTCCGGCCCAAAAAAATCCGGGAACGACCCCAAAAATCCCCCCAGGGAGGCCGGGAACGGCGGGAGGGAAAGGGTTAAAAAAACCCCAAATTTCGGAGGGAAAGGGTTAAAAAAAACCCCAAATTTCGGGAGGGAAAGGGTTAAAAAAACCCCAAATTTCGGGGAAAAAATGGGAAAAAACCCCCAAATTTTGGGATAGAAATGGGAAAAAAAACCCCTAAATTTTGGGATAAAAATGGAAAAAAAAAACCCTAAATTTTTGGAAAAATTGGGAAAAAAAACCCCCAAATTTTGGGATAAAATGGAAAAAAAACCCCCAAATTTTGGGATAAAAATGGGAAAAAAAAAAAAAAAACCAACCAAATTTTGGGATAAAAATGGGGAAAAAAACCACCCAAATTTTGGGATAAAAATGGGAAAAAAAACCCCCAAATTTTGGGATAAAAATGGGAAAAAAAACCAACCAAATTTTGGGATAGAAATGGGAAAAAAAACCTCCAAATTTTGGGATAAAATGGGAAAAAACCCCAAAATTTTGGGATAAAATGGGAAAAAAAAACCCCCAAATTTTGGGATAAAAATGGGGAAAAAACCCCAAATTTGGGATAGAAATGGGAAAAAAACCCCGAATTTTGGGATAAAAATGGGAAAAAAAAACCAACCAAATTTTGGGATAAAAATGGGAAAAAAAAAAACCAAACCAAATTTTGGGATAAAAATGGGAAAAAAAAAAAAAAACCAAACCAAATTTTGGGATAAAAATGGGGAAAAGAAAAAACAACCAAATTTTGGGATAAAAATGGGAAAAAACCCCAAAATTTTGGGATAAAAATGGGAAAAAAAAAAAGAAAAACAACCAAACTTTGGGATAAAAATGGGAAAGAACCCCTCAAATTTTGGGATAAAAATGGGGGAAAAAACCCCCAAATTTTGGGATAGAAATGGGAAAAAAAACCCCTAAATTTTGGGAAAAAATGGGAGAAAAACCCCCAAATTTTGGGATAGAAATGGGAAAAAAACCCTCAAATTTTGGGATAAAAATAGGAAAAAAAACAAAAAAACAAAAAAAAAAACCCAAATTTTGGGATAAAAATGGAAAAAAAAAACCCCAAATTTTGGGATAAAAATGGGGAAAAAAACCCCCAAATTTTGGGATAGAAATGGGAAAAAACCCCAAAATTTTGGGATAAAAATGGGAAAAAAAAAAAAAACCAAACCAAATTTTGGGATAAAAATGGGGAAAAAAAAAGCAACCAAATTTTGGGATAAAAATGGGAAAAAAACCCCCAAATTTTGGGATAAAAATGGGAGGGAAAGGGTTAACAAAATTCCAAATTTTGGGATGGAAAGGGTTACAAACTCCTCAAATTCAGGATAAAAACTGGGAAAAAAGGGTCAAAAAAATCCTCAAATTTTGGGGAAAAATAGGAGGGAAAG
Organism: Passerculus sandwichensis; assembly: GCA_031885435.1. Taxonomy (NCBI): domain Eukaryota; kingdom Metazoa; phylum Chordata; class Aves; order Passeriformes; family Passerellidae; genus Passerculus; species Passerculus sandwichensis. Next base: position 12,639,614 of record CM063146.1, read on the forward strand.
GGTTAAAAAAAAATCCAAATTTTGTGGGGAAAAGGGTTAAAAAAAAACCCCAAGTTTTGAGATGGAAAGGGATCAAAAAAATCCCCAAATTTGGGGGAAAAGGGTTAAAAACCCCTCAAGTTTTGGGAAAAAAAAAGGGATTTTGGGATTTCAAATGAGACTTTTGGGGCCAAAAATGGGATTTTGGGGATTTAAAAATGAGATTTTTGGGGACTAAAATTGGGGGATTTTAAGGAAAATTGAGATTTTGGGCCCAAAAAAAGGAGATTTTGGGACTTTGGGGTTTTTCCCATCCCATTCCCGATGGATTTGGGGTTTCCCATCCCACGTTCCCCAATTCCCGCTGCTCTCCCCAGCGCCGGGGCCGCGTTCCCAATCCCGATCCCATTGATCCCATTGATCCCATTGATCCCATTGATCCCATTCCCGTCCAATCCTGATCCCATTCCTGACCCCGATCCCATTCCCAAACCTGATCCCGATCCCGATCCCGTTCCTGGTCCACTCCCATTCCCGATCCTGATCCCAATCCCATCCAATCCTGATCCCAATCCCGATCCCATTCCCGTCCAATCCTGATCCCATTCCTGACCCCGATCCCATTCCCAAACCTGATCCCGATCCCAATCCCCTTCCTGGTCCATTTGCATTTCCATTTCCATTCCAAATCCCGATCCCAATCCCAACCCCGTTCCTGATCCCAATCCTGTTCCTGGTCCATTCCCATTCCCGATCCCGATCCCAATCCCGATCCCGATCCCATTCCCGTCCAATCCTGATCCCGATCCTGATCCCGATCCCATTCCCAAACCTGATCCCGATCCCAATCCCGTTCCTGGTCCATTTCCATTTCCATTCCTGATCCTGATCCCAGCCCTGATCCTGATCCTGTTCCTGATCCCGATCCCAATCCTGATCCTGATCCCATTCCCGTCCAATCCTGATCCCAATCCCGACCCCGTTCCTGGTCCATTCCCATTCCCAATCCTGATCCCAATCCTGTTCCCGATCCCATTCCCAATCCCAACCCCGTTCCTGTTCCCAATCCTGATCCCGTTCCCGATCCCAACCCCGTTCCTGGTCTGTTCCCAATCCTGATCCCAATCCCGATCCCGTTCCCATTCCTGATCCCAATCCCGATCCCGTTCCCATTCCCATTCCTGGTCTGCTCCAGATCCTGCTCTGATCCCATTCCCATTCCTGGTCTGATCCCGATCCCAATCCCGATCCCGATCCCGATCTGATCCCAGCCCCGTTCCTGGTCCGTTCCTGATCCCATTCCCGGTCTGATCCTGATCCATTTCCTGATCCCATTCCTGATCCCAATCCCGTTCCCGATCCCCTTCCCAATCCTGATCCCAATCCCGATCCCATTCCCATTCCTGGTCTGCTCCAGATCCTGCTCTGATCCCGTTCCCATTCCTGGTCTGATCCCGATCCCGATCCCGATCCCGATCTGATCCCAGCCCCGTTCCCAGTCTGATCCTGATCCCACTCCTGATCCCATTCCAGATCCCAGTCCGATCCCGATCCCCTTCCTGGTCCATTCCCAATCCTGATCCCAATCCCGTTCCTGTTCCTGATCCCGATCCCAATCCCGGCACCGTTCCCATTCCTGCTCCGTTCCCGTCCCATTCCTGGCATCCCGGTCTGCTCCCGTTCCCGTTCCCAATCCTGACCCCAATCCTGGTCCATTCCCACTCCCACTCCCGTTCCCATTCCCACTCTGTTCCTGACCTTGTTCCCGATCTCCATCCCATTCCCATTTCTAATCCCGTTCCCAATCCCGATCCCGTTCCCATTCCTGATCCCAACCCTGTTCCCAATCCCCATCCTGGTCCATTTCTGTTCCCGTTCCTGATCCCAATCCTGGTGTGATCCCGTTCCCATTCCCAATCCCAGCCCATTGCCTATCCCAGTTTGATCCCAATCCCAATCCCAATCCCAATCCCAATCCCAATCCCAATCCCGCTCTGTTCCTGATCCCGTTCCCATTCCCAATCCCGATCTGATCCCAACCCCATTCCTGTTCCTGATCCCGTTCCCATTCCCAATCCCAGTCTGATCCCAATCCCAATCCCGATCCCAATCCCGGTCTGATCCGGGTCTCCTGATCCCGATCCCATTCCCGGTGTCCCGGTCCCGTTCTGATCCCAATGTCCCGCTCCCAATGTCCATTCCCGGTGTCCCGGTCCCGGTCCAATCCCAACCCTGTTCCTGTTCCCAATCCCAGTCCCAATCCCATCCCGGTCCCAGTCCATTGCCGATCCCGTTCCGTTCCCGGTGTCCCAATCCCAGTCCGTTCCCGGTGTCCCGGTTGGATCCCGGTTGGATCCCGTTCCGTTCCCGGTGTCTCGATCCCGTTCCGTTCCCGGTTGGATCCCGGTTGGATCCCGGTTGGATCCGGCTCTCCCGATCCCGATCCCGTTCCTGGCGTCCCAGTCCCGCTCCGATCCCGGCGTCCCGTTCCGCTCTGGATCCCGGTCAGGTCCCATTCCCGGCGTCCCGTTCCCGGTCCGCTCCCGTCGCCGGCGTTGTCCCGCTCAGCTCCCGGTGCCGCTGACCTGACCCCGGCGTGATCCCGGCGTGATCCCGGCGTCCCGTCCGTCCCGGATCCCGGCCAGACCCCGGTCCGACCCCGTTCCCGGTGCGATCCCGGCGTGATCCCGGCCCGATCCCGTTCCCGGCGCGATCCCGGTGTGATCCCGGTTCAGATCCCGTTCCCGGCGCGATCCCGGCGTCCCCATCCCGGTGTCCTTTCCCCGCCCCCGCCGTCATCTGGTGCACGTCCGGGCGGCTCCGAGGCCGCCGTTGTGGCTGGGGGGGGGCACGAGGGCTCCCGGCGGTGCCGCCATTCCCGGTGCCGCCATTCCCGGTGCGGTTATTCCCGTTCCCGGTGCCGGTGTTCCCGGCGCGGCGCCGCGGGGCTGCTGCAGGTTGAGGATGCTGTCGATGGCGCTCTGCAGGTGCTCGCTCAGCGAGTCGTCCCGGGGGCTGTCGCTGCTGAACGACGCCGCGTCCACCTCGGCCTCGGCCTCGGCGCGCCGCCGCTTCCCGCCCCACGTCCCGCAGCCTTCCTCCTCCTCCTCCTCCTCCTCCTCCTCCTCCTCATCCTCATCCTCATCATCCTCATCCTCATCCTCCTCCTCGTCCTCGCCGTCCGACGGCTCCTCGGGCGGGCCCTTCCGTGCGGGCTCCCGGCGCAGCGCCGTGATCACCGGGCGGCGCTCGGGGCGCGGCGGGGCGGGCTCGGGGGGCGCCTCCCGGCTCACGTCCCGCCGGTGCTCCCGGTTCATCTCCCGGTGTTCCCGGTGGTGCTCCCGGTTCACCTCCCGGTGGTGCTCCCGGTTCACCTCCCGGTGGTGCTCCCGGTTCACCTCCCGGTTGATCTCCCGGTACGTTTTCCTCAGCGGCAGCCGGCACGGCGCTGCCGCCGTCCCGCCCGCGGCGTTTCCCGTGGGCACCGGGCATTTCTTCTCCAGGGACCCGTTCAGCTGCTGCTGCTGCTGTGGGCACGGCCCCGGTGCCCGGTGCATCCCGGTGGCGATCCCGGCGCCGTGCGGGAGCCCGGGCGGGTCCAGCGCCGTGTTGTGGATCACCTTGCTCAGCCCGGCCTCCTGCTTGATCTTGAGCTTGAGGCCGATGCGGCTCCGCGCCTCGTACGTCTTCATCATGGGCGGGCGGCTCCGCGCCGGCAGCGCCTCCTCCTCCTCGGCCCCGCCCCCGCCGCCGGGCCTGGCCACGCCCCTGGCCACGCCCACCCCGGCCACGCCCCCGGCGCGCGCCGCCGCGGGGGAATCCCGGGGCTCCCCCAACCACGTCACGCTGGGGGAGCCCCCCCCGTGCTTGATCAGCAGCTTGGGGGGCGCCGGGGGGGGAGGGGCGGGAGGGGGAGGGGCGGGCGAGGGCTGGGGGAGGGGCAGGGACGAGGAGGAGGAGGAGGAGGAGGAGGGGGGGGCGTGGGAGCGGGAGGAGGATGAGGAGGAGGAGGAGGAGGAGGAGGAGGAGGAGGAGGAGGAGGTGACGTATTCGTCTGCGAGGGAAAAGGAGAAGGGTCGTTAATTAGAGCTCATTTGCATGTTAATGAGGGTAGTTTTGCATGTTAATGAGGGTAATTTTCCGGTTTTTTTTCCCCCTCTGCCCAAAGTTTCCCTTTTTCCCGCGGGATTCGTCCCAAAAATCCCAAAGATCCAGAGGCTGCAGCAGGACCCTGCAGTGACCCTTAATTGACCCCTTTAATGGGCCCTTAATTAGTCCTTTATTATTCCACCCCAAACCCCAAAAATTCCCCCCCGATCCCCAAAAATTCCACCCAAAACCCCAAAAATTCCACCCAAAACCCCAAAAATTCCAACCCGAACCCCGGGAATTCCACCCCAAACCCAAAAAATTCCATCCCGAACCCCAAAAAATTCCACCCCGAACCCCAAAAATTCCACCCCGAACCCCGGGAATTCCACCCCAAACCCAAAAAATTCCATCCCGAACCCCAAAAATTCCACCCCGAACCCCTGAATTCCACCCCAAACACTCTCCCCGAACCCCAAAAATTCCACTCCAAACCCCAAAAACTCCACCGCGAACCTCAAAAATTCCACCCCGAACACCGGGAATTCCACCCCGAACCCCAAAAATTTCACACCGAACCCCAAAAATTTCACCCAGAACCCCAAAAAATTCACCCCGAACCCCAAAAAACTCACGCCGAACCCCGGGAATTCCACCCCAAACCTCAAAAAATTCCATCCCGAACCCCAAAAATTCCACCCCAAACCCCGGGAATTCCGCCCCAAACCCCAAAAATTCCACCCCAAACCCCAAAAATTTCACACCGAACCCCAAAAATTTCACCCCGAACCCCAGGAATTTCACCCTGACACCCCCGCGAATCCCAGCCCCGTTCCCACCGGGATCCCGCCCCGTTCCCGCCCCATTCCCGGGATTCCGACCCCAATTCCCGCCGGGATCCCCGCCCCCATTTCCATAAATCCCGCCCCGTCCCCGCCCCATTCCCAGGGCTCCGCCCCCATTCCATGGATCCCGCCCCGTTCCCGCCCCATTCCCGGGATTCCCGCCCCTTTTCCCGGGATTCCCGCCCCGTTCCCGCCCCATTCCCGGGATTCCCGCCCCTTTTCCCGGGATTCCCGCCCCGTTCCCGCCCCATCCCCGGGGATTCCCGCCCCATTTCCATAAATCCCGCCCCGTTCCCGCCCCTTTTCCCGGGATTCCCGCCCCGTTCCCGCCCCATTCCCGGGATTCCCGCCCCATTCCCGGGATCCCGCCCCGTTCCCGCCCCGTTCCCGGGATTCCGACCCCGTCCCCGGGGATTCCCGCCCCATTCCCGGGATTCCGACCCCATTTCCCGGGATCCCGCCCCGTTCTCACCCTGTTAATCCAGGTTTATCCATCCGTTCCCATGGATCCCACCCCGTTTATCCCGGTTTATCCCCATTTATCCCAGGTTATCCCGGTTTATCCCCGTTTATCCCCGGTTTCTCCCGGTCCATCCCGCTCTCTCACCGGGCCTGTCCTGCGCCAGCTGCCGGTCCCATTGATCCCATTCCCACTGATCCCAGTTTCTCCCAGTTTCTCCCAGTTTATCCCAGTTTATCCCAGTTTCTCCCGGTTTCTCCCAGCCTATCCCCGTTTCTCCCGGTCCATCCCGCTCCCTCACCGGGCCTGTCCCGCGCCAGCTGCCGGTCCCATGGATCTCAATCCCACGGATCCCACCCCATTTATCCCAGTTTCTCCCAGTTTCTCCCGGTCTATCCCGCTTTATCCCGGTCCATCCCGCTCTCTCACCGGGCCTGTCCCGCGCCAGCTGCCGGTCCCATTGATCCCATTCCCATGGATCCCACCCCATTTATCCCAGTTTCTCCCAGTTTATCCCGGTCTATCCCGGTCTATCCCGGTCCATCCCGCTCCCTCACCGGGCCTGTCCCGCGCCAGCTGCCGGTCGAGCGCCAGCGCCGTCTTCTCCTCCTGGATGAAGATGCGGTCGATCATCACCATCTCCGCCGAGGGGCTCGAGCGCTGCCGGGACAACGCGGGCTCACCCGGGGGTCCCCAGATCCTCCCGGGGGTCCCCAAGATCCTCCTGGGGGTCCCCAAATCCTCCCATGGGTCCCTGACATCGTCCTGGGGGTCCCCGAGATTGTCCCGGGGGTCCCTGAGATCCTCCCGGGGGTCCCCGAGATCATCCTGGGGGTCCCCGAGATTGTCCTGGGGGTCCCGGGGGCCCCCAAGATCGTCCTGGGGCTCCCCGAGATCCTCCCGGGGGTCCCGGGGGTCCCTGAGATTGTCCCCGGGATCCCCGAGATCCTCCCGGGGGTCCCCGAGATTGTCCCGGGGGTCCTGGGGGTCCCCAAGATCATCCTGGGGGTCCCCGACATCATCCTGGGGGGTCCCTGAGATCGTCCCGGGGGTCCCAGGGGTCCCCAAGATCATCCTGGGGGTCCCTGAGATCCTCCTGGGGGTCCCCGAGGTCCCCAAGATCATCCTGGGGCTCCCGGGGGTCCCTGACATCGTCCCGGGGGTCCTGGGGGTCCCCGAGATCCTCCTGGGGGTCCCCAAAATCCTCCTGGGGGTCCCTGAGATCCTCCTGAGGGTCCCAGGGGGTCCCTGAAATCCTCCCGGGGGTCCCCAAGATCCTCCCGGGGGTCCCCGAGATTGTCCTGAGGGTCCTGGGGGTCCCCGAGATCCTCCCGGGGGTCCCGGGGGGATTTGGGGGATATTTGGGGGGTCCCAGGAGGGGATTTGGGGTCTCAGGGATATTTTGGGGGATGTTTGGGGGTCTCAGGGATATTTGGGGGATGTTTTGGGGGTCTCACCCAGGACTCCTCGAGCAGCAGCAGTCGGTATTTGTTGAGCATGGCCCGGGGAGGATTTGGGGGGCTCAGGAGGGATTTGGGGGTCCCTGGGGGTCCCTGGGGGTCTCAGGGATATTTTGGGGGATGTTTTGGGGTCTCAGGGATATTTGGGGGATATTTGGGGGTCTCAGGGATATTTTGGGGGGATATTTTGGGGGTCTCAGGGATATTTTGGGGGGATATTTGGGGGTCTCAGGGATATTTTGGGGGGATATTTGGGGGTCTCAGGGATATTTTGGGGATATTTTGGGGGTCTCAGGGATATTTTGGGGGGATTTTGGGGGTCTCAGGGATATTTTGGGGGATATTTGGGGGTCTCAGGGATATTTGGGGGATATTTGGGGGTCTCAGGGATATTTTGGGGGATGTTTGGGGGTCTCAGGGATATTTTGGGGGATATTTTGGGGGTCTCAGGGATATTTTGGGGATATTTCGGGGGTCTCACCCGGGACTCCTCGAGCAGCAGCAGTCGGTATTTGTTGAGCACGGCCCGGGCAGGATTTGGGGGGCTCAGGGGGGAATTTGGGGGTCCCTGGGGGTCTCGGGGGTCTCAGGGATATTTTGGGGGTCTCAGGGATATTTGGGGGTCTCAAGGATATTTTGGGGGGATTTTGGGGGGTCTCAGGGGTCTCACCCGGGACTCCTCGAGCAGCAGCAGTCGGTATTTGTTGAGCATGGCCCGGGTGCGGCGCAGGAGCTGCTCCGACACCGCCTCGAACTCCTCGTCCACTGCAAGGATTAATTAATTAATTAATCAATTAATTAATTAATGAGGGGTAATTAACAGGGTTTAATTAAGGGGGGTCGGTGGGGAATCGGTCAGGAATTATTGGTGAATTAATGGGGAATCGATGGGGATTAATGGGGAGTAAATGGGGATAAACGGGAGATTAATGGGGAATTAATGGGGGATTGATTAATTGGGAATTGATGGGGAATTGGTTGGGAATTAACGGGGAAATTGATGGGAGGTTAATGGGGAATTGGTGGGGAATTAATGGGGGATTGATTAATCGGGAATTGATTGGGAATTAATGGGGAATTAATGGGGAAATTGATGGGAGGTTAATGGGGAATTGATGGGGAATTAATGGGGGATTGATTAATTGGGAATATATGGGGAATTAATGGGGAAATTGATGGGAGGTTAATGGGGAATAAATGGGGAATGAATGGGGATTGGGAATTAATGGGAGATTAATGGGGAATCGGTGGGGAATTAATGGGGGATTAATTAATCGGGAATTGATTGGGAATTAATGGGGAAATTGATGGGAGGTTAATGGGGAATTGGTGGGGGATTAATGGGGGATTAATTAATTGGGAATTGATGGGGAATTAATGGGGAAATTGATGGGAGGTTAGTGGGGAATTGATGGGGAATTAATGGGGGATTAATTAATTGGGAATTGATGGGGAATTAATGGGGAAATTGATGGGAGGTTAGTGGGGAATTGATGGGGAATTAATGGGGGATTAATTAATTGGGAATTGATTGGGAATTAATGAGCCCCGTTACCCCCAATATCTCCATTAACTCTCGCTACTATCGCGATATCCCTGTCTCGATACCGTGAGGGTGTCCCCATTGTCCCCGATAGCGCGATATCCCCGTTCACTATCGCGATATCCCCATTCACTATCGCGATATCCCATTCACTATCGCGATATCCCCATTCACTATCGCGACTATCGCGATATAAATACCCCGCTGGCAGTCCTGCGGGCCGGGCAGCACGCCCTGGTACACGTGGTAGGGCAGCAGCCGCCTCAGCGCGATATCCCCATTGTGTCCCCGTTCCCTATCGCGATATCCCCATTCACTATCGTGACTATCGCGATATCCCATTGACTATCGCGATATAAATACCCCTCTGGCAGTCCTGCGGGCCGGGCAGCACGCCCTGGTACACGTGGTAGGGCAGCAGCCGCCTCAGCGCGATATCCCCATTCACTTTTGCTATATCCCATTCACTATCGCGATATCCCATTCACTATCGCGACTATCGCGATATCCTCACCCCGCTGGCAGTCCTGCGGGCCGGGCAGCACGCCCTGGTACACGTGGTAGGGCAGCAGCCGCCTCAGCGCGTCCCCCAGCGAGCGGAAGGGCGCGCGCAGCTCCGGCTGCAGGACGGCGCCCTGGTGCTTGTGCAGCTGCTCCAGGAGGCTGCAAACGCAAATTGGGGAAAATTTGGGGTAAATTGGGGCAAATTGGGGCAAATTGGGGGAAAATTGGGGGAAATTGGGGGAAATTGGGGCAAAATTGGGGTAAATTGGGGAAAAATTGGGGCAAATTTGGGGCAAATTTGGGGCAAATTGGGGCAAATTGGGGCAAATTGGGAAAAATTTGGGGCAAATTTGGGGCAAATTTGGGGTAAATTGGGGGAAAATTGGGGGAAATTGGGGCAAATTGGGGGAAAATTGGGGGAAATTTGGGGCAAATTTGGGGCAAATTGGGGGAAAATTGGGGGAAATTTGGTGTAAATTTGGCGTAAATTGGGGTAAATTTGGGGTAAATTTGGGGCAAATTGGGGCAAATTTGGGGAAATTTGGGGTAAATTTGGGGCAAATTTGGTGTTCGGGACAGAACGGGGAGGAACGTTCGCGGTTTTGGAGCGGTTCTGGATGGAATCCCACGGCTATCCCGGTGCCGCCCAGTATAAACCAGTCTGGTCCCAGTCCCTCCCAGTTTATCCCAGTGCCTCCCAGTATAAACCAGTCTGGTCCCAGTGCCTCCCAGTTTATCCCAGTTCAATCCCAGTTCGATCCCAGTTCGATCCCAGTTCGATCCCAGTCTCCCCCGTCGCTCCCAGTCCCTCCCAGTTCAATCCCAGTCCCTCCCAGTTTATCCCAGTCCCTCCCAGTCCCTCCCAGTCCCCCCCAATCCCCTCCCAGTCCCTCCCAGTATAAACCAGTAACCCCCAATCCCCTCTCAGACCCCCCCAGTTCCCTTCCAGTTCAATCCCAGTCCCTCCCAGTTTATCCCAGTTCAATCCCACTTCAATCCCAGTTCAATCCCAGTTCAGTCCCAGTCCTTCCCAGTTTATCCCAGTTCAATCCCAGTCCCTCCCAGTTTATCCCAGTTCAATCCCAGTCCCTCCCAGTTTATCCCAGTCCCTCCCAGTATAAACCAGTTCAATCCCAGTCCCTCCCAGTTCAATCCCAGTATAAACCAGTTCAATCCCAGTTCAATCCCAGTCCCTCCCAGTTTATCCCAGTTCAATCCCAGTCCCCCCCCAGTCCCTCCCAGTTCAATCCCAGTTCAATTCCAGTTTATCCCGGTTCAATCCCAGTCCCTCCCAGTTCCATCCCAGTCCCTCCCAGTATAAACCAGTCCCTCCCAGTCCCTCCCAGTATAAACCAGTCCCTCCCAGTCCCTACCAGGCCTCCTTGCTGGGCTGCAGCAGCGGCGCCTTCTTGAGCGGCAGCTTCGCCTCCAGCTGGGGAGAGATCGGGGAGAAATCCTGGGATTTTGGGGAATTCCAAATTTGGGGTGAAATTCTGGGATTTTGGGAAATTCCCAAATTTGGGGTGAAATTATCAGGGTTTGGGAATTCCCAAATTTTGGGGTGAAATGATCGGGGTTTGGGAAATTCCCAGATTTGGGGTGAATTCTGTGAATTTTGGGGTGATTTTTTTGGGATTTTGGGGTGAATTTTGTGGTGAATGTTTGGGGTGAATTTTGTGGATTTTGGGGTGAATGTTTGGGATTTTGGGGTGAATTTTAGTGTGAATTTTGTGGATTTTGGGGTGAATGTTTGGGATTTTGGGGTGAATTTTAGTGTGAATTTTGGGGATTTTGGGGTGAATGTTTGGGGTGAATGTTTGGGGTGAATTTTGTGAATTTCGGGGTGAATTTTATGGATTTTGGGGTGAATTTTGGGGATTTTAGGGTGAATTTTGGGGTGGATTTTGGGGTGAATGTTTGGGGTGAATTTTGGGGTGAATTTTGTGGAGTTTTGGGTGAATGTTTGGGATTTTGGGGTGAATTTTGGGGTGAATGGGGTGAATTTTGTGGATTTTGGGGTGAATTTTGGGGTGAATTTTGGGGTGAATTTTGGGGTGAATGTTTGGGATTTTGGGGTGAATTTTGGGGATTTTGGGGTGAATTTTGGGGTGAATTTTGTGGATTTTGGGGTGAATGTTTGGGATTTTGGGGTGAATGTTTGGGGTGAATATTTAGGATTTTGGGGTGAATTTTCGGGTAATTTTTTGGGATTTTGGGGTGAACTTTGGGGTGAATTTTTTGGATTTTGGGGTGAATTTTGGGGTGAATTTTGGTATGAACATTTGTGAATTTTGGGGTGAATTTTGTGGATTTTGGGGTGAATTTGGGGGTTTGGGACTCACCGTGGGCGGGGCCTGGGGTCCCTTCCCCCCTCCCGAGGGTTGGGGGGGGCCCTTCAGCCCCGGCGGCTTCGCCTGCGGGAAATGGGGAAAAAATTTGGGAAAATGGGAAAAGATGGGAGGAAATCGGGGAAAAACGGAAAAAAATTGGGAAAAGTTCAGGACAATGGGGAAAAAAGGGAGAAAGAGAGAAAGAATTGGGGAAAACGGGAAAAAAATGGGAAAAAATCAGGAAAAAATGGGAGGAAAATGGGGAAAAATGGGCAAGAATTGAGAGAAAATTGGAATAAATTGGAGAAAATGGGGAGGAACTGGGATAAAATGGAATTAAAATAGGGAAACAATGGGTTTTAAGTGGGGAAAAAATGGAATTAAAATAGGGAAACAATGGGTTTTAAGTGGGGAAAAAAATGGAATTAAAATAGGGGGAAAATGGATTTTAAATGGGGAAAAAATGGAATTAAAATAGGAGAAAAATGTATTTTAAATGGGAAAAAATGGAATTAAAATAGGGAAAAAATGGAATTAAAATAGGAAAAAATGGATTTTAAATGTGAAAAATGGAATTAAAATAGGGAAAAATGGATTTTAAATGGTGGAAAAAGGGGAATTCAAATAGGAAAAAAATGGGTTTTAAATGGGGAAAAAATGGATTTTAAACAGAAAAAAATGGAATTAAAATAGGGAAAAAGCTAAATTTAAATGGGAAAAAATGGATTTTAAAGGGGAAAAAATGGAAAAAAAATAGGGAAAATTGGATTTTAAGTGGGGAAAAAAATGGAAGTAAAATAGGGAAAAAATGGAACTAAAATAGGGAAAAAAAGGATTTTAAGTGGGGAAACAAATGGAATTAAAATGGGGAAAAAATGGGTTTTAAATGGGGAAAAAATGGATTTTAATGGGAAAAAAATGGAATAAAATAGGGAAAAATAGATTTTAAATGGGGAAAAATGGAATTAAAATAGGAAAAAAAATGGAATTAAAATAGGGCAAAATGATTTTAAATGTGAGAAATGAAATGAAAGCGGAGCCCCCAGAATTCCGGGGAACCTCGGCACAAACGGGACCAACCCGGGGGGAGGAGGGGCAGGGGGGGGAGGGGCGCTCACCTGGGCGGGCTGCGGGGGGGGGAGGGGCGGGGCCGCTTTCCCGGGGGGCGGGGCCGCCTTGGCGGGGGCGGGGCCGGGGGCGGGGCCGGGCCCGGGGGCGGGGCCTGAGAACGGCGGCGGCTTCGGGGCCTCGGCGGCGGCGGCGGCGGCGCCTGCGGGAGAGACGGGGAATGAAATAACGGGGGAGAAACCGGGAAATAACCGGGGTGGAAACGGGAAATAACGGGGGAGAGACGGGGAATGAAATAACGGGGGAGAAACCGGGAAATAACGGGGGTGGAACGGGAAATGAAATAACGGGGGAGAAACCGGGAAATAACGGGGGTGAAACGGGAAATGGGAATGGAAACGGGGAATGAAATAACGGGGTGGAAACGGGAAATAACCGGGGAGAAACGGGGAATGAAATAACGGGGGAGAAACGGGAAATGAAATAACGGGGGAGAAACGGGAAATAACGGGGGAGAAACCGGGAATGAAATAACGGGGGTGAAACGGGGAATGACAACGGGGGTGAAACGAGAAATAACGGGGGAGAAACAGGGACATAACCGGGGTGAAACCAGGAAATAACGGGGGAGAAAGGGGAAATGGGAATGGAAACGGGGAATAACGGGGGTGAAACCGGGAAATAATGGGGGGGAAACGGGGAACAACAACGGGGGTGAAACCGGGAAATAATGGGGGTGAAACCGGGAAATAACCGGGGAGAAATGGGGAACGACAATGGGGGTGAAACGGGAAATGAAATAACAGGGGAGAAAACGGGAAATAACAACGGGGGAGAAAATGGGAAATGAAATAACGGGGGTGAAACGGGAAATGGGAATGGAAACGGGAAATAACGGGGGAGAAATGGGAAATAACCGGGGTGAAACCGGGAAATGGGGATGGGAACGGGAAATTGGGGACGGGAAATTGGGGATGGGGAACTGGAAATTGGGAAATTGGGAATGGAAACGAGAACGGGGACAGGGGAACCGGGAACGGGAACTGGGAACGGGAGCAGGAATGGGAGCGGGAACAGGAGCAGGAATGGCACTGGGAAATTCGGAACACCGGGAGTGCCCAAGGGTGGGACCGGGACACTGGGAGATGCTGGGATGGGACATTGGGACATTGGGATTTTGGGAATTTGGGACATTGGGATTTCAGGATTTCAGGACATTGGGACACTGGAATTTCAGGATTTCAGGACATTGGGACATTGGGATTTTGGGGTCCCGGACCCACCTGAGGCCGGGCCGGGCGTTGCCGGGGCATTGGGACATGGGGATTTTGGGACATTGGGATTTCAGGATTTCAGGATTTCAGGACATTGGGACGCTGGAATTTCAGGATTTCAGGATATTGGGATTTTGGGACATTGGGATTTCAGGATTTCGGGATTTTGGGGTCCCGGACCCACCTGAGGCCGGGCCGGGCGTTCTGGGACATTGGGACATGGGGATTTCGGGACATTGGGATTTCGGGATTTTGGGATTTTGGGAATTCGGGATTTTGGGAAGTGGGGATTTTGGGATTTTGGGAATTTGAGATTTTGGGATTTTGGGAATTTGGGGTCCCGGACCCACCTGAGGCCGGGCCAGGCGTTTTGGGACATTGGGACATGGGGATTTCGGGACATTGGGATTTCAGGATTTCGGGAATTTGGGATTTTGGGAATTCGGGGTCCCGGACCCACCTGAGGCCGGGCCGGGCGTTGTCGGCGCCGCCGGCACCAGGACGGGAGCGGCCGGAGCCGGGAACGGGGCCGGGCTGGACGGGGGCGGCTTCGGCTGCAGCAGCAGCCCCTGGGGCACCTGGAACAGCACAGACCCCTCAGGAACGGAACAAAAACCCCAAATTCCATTAAACGGCCCTAAAAAAATCCCAAATCCTGTCAGGAACGGAACAAAACCCCAAATCCCCAGAGAACGGCCCCAAAAACATCAAATCCTGTCAGGAACGGACCCCAAACCCCAAATCCCCAGAGAATGGCCCTAAAAACATCAGATCCCGTCAGGACAGGACCCAAAACCCCAAATTCCATTAAACGGCCCTAAAAAAATCCCAAATCCTGCCAGGAACGGACCCAAAGCCCCAAATCCCAAGAGAATGGCCCTAAAAACATCAAATCCTGTCAGGAACGGACCCAAAACCCCAAATTCCATTAAATGGCCCTAAAAACATCAAATCCCGTCAGGAACGGACACAAAATCCCCAAATCCCGAGAGAATGGCCCTAAAAAAATCCCAAATCCTGTCAGGAACGGACCCAAAACCCCAAATTCCATTAAACCGTCCTAAAAATCCCAAATCCTGTCAGGAACGGGCCCAAAACCCCCAATTCCTGACAGATTTCCAAAAATCCCAGCCCTAAAAATCCGAAATCCTGACAGAACAGCCCCAAAAATCCCAAATCCTGACAGAACGGCCCCAAAAACCCCAAATCCCAACAGAATGGACCCAAAACCCTTCAATTCCTGTAAGGAACGAACCCAAAACCCAACAAAATCCCAACAAACCCCAATAAACCCCAATAAATCCCCAATAAACCACAATAAATCCCAATAAATCCCCAATAAATCCCAATAAATCTCAATAAATCCTAATAAATCCCAATAAATCCCCAATAAAATCTCATTAAATCCCCAATAAACCCCAATAAACCCCAATAAATCCCAAATAAATCTCAATAAATCCCGATTTTGCCCTCACCTGCTGCAGGAACATGGGCACGCCGTCCTGCCCCACCAGGGCAGTGCCCGTTCCCAGCAGGATTTACTCAATAAATCCCAATAAATCCCAAAAAACCCCAATAAATTCCCAATAAACCACAATAAACCCCCAATAAATCCCCAATAAATCTCAAATAAATCTCAATAAACCCCAATAATTCCCAATAATTCCCAATTTCCCCCTCACCTGCTGCAGGAACACGGGCACGCCGTCCTGCCCCACCAGGGCGGTGCCCGCTGCCGCCGCCGTGCCCGTTCCCAGCAGGATTTTCTCAATAAATCCCCAATAAATCCCCAATAAATCCCCAATAAACCCCCAATAAATCCCAATAAACACCAATAAATCTCAATAAACCCCAATAAATTCCCAATAAACCACAATAAATCCCCAATAAACCCCAATAAATCCCCAATAAACCCCAATAAATCCCCAATAAACCCCAGTAAATTCCAATTTTGCTCTCACCTGCTGCAGGAACATGGGCACGCCGTCCTGCCCCACCAGGGCGGTGCCCGCGGCCGTGCCCGTTCCCAGCAGGATTTTCTCAATAAACCCCAATAAATCCCCAATAAATCCCAATAAAATCTCATTAAATCCCCAATAAACCCCAGTAATTCCCAATAAACCGCAATAAATCTCAATAAACCCTAATAAACCCCAATAAATCCCAATAATTTCCCCTCACCTGCTGCAGGAACATGGGCACGCCGTCCTGCCCCACCAGGGCGGTGCCCGCTGCCGCCGCGGCCGTGCCCGTTCCCAGCAGGATTTTCTCGGGGCTCGCGGCCAGGCCGGGGCCGGGCGGGGGCTGGGCGGGCGCCGGGCTCGGCGTCGCCGTCCCCGGGGGCCGCGGGGCGGCAGCGCCGGAGCCGCCGGAGCCGCCGGAGCCGCCGGAGCCGGGGCCGGGCTCGGGGCTGCCGGCGGCCGCCGGGACGTCGACGGCGGCGCCCGAACCGTCACCGGCGTCGAGCGCGGCCGCGGGCCCGGCCAGCGCCACCCCCTGGATCACCGCGGGCGCCGGCGCCGAGCCCGGCCCGGGCAGGGTCCCGGCCAGCGACACCGGCATCTGGAAAAGCGCCGGCGCCGGCTGGCCCGGCTGCAGCTGGATGGGCGCCGCCGACAGGATGTGCGCCGCGCCCGCCGCGCCCGGCGACGCCAGCACCGGGCCCAGGTTGAGCTGGCCCGCCAGGTTCTGGTTGAGCAGCTGCGCCGGCAGCGCGGGGTTGGCCAGCAGCTGGGCGCCGGCGCCCTGGCCGGCGATGATGTGCGCCTGGCCCGCGCCCGGCAGCAGCTGGCCGCCCACGCCCGCCGGCAGCGCCGACAGCGGCTGCGGCAGCGGCACGGCCGAGGCGCCGGCCAGCTGGCCCGGCAGCAGGAACTGGTTCTGGCCCTGGAAGGGCTGCGCCGGGATGACGATGGAGCCGCCCTGGTTCAGCACGTGCACGCTCATGGACTTGCCCAGCGCCGGCGGCTGCGGCGGCGGCGGCTTGAAGACGTTGGGCGGGAAGCCCTGGAGCACCACGTTGGGCGCGGCCTTGCCGGCCATGAAGGTCAGGTTCTGCTGGGCCTTGGCCGGCGCCTCGGGCAGCGCCAGGGCGCCGCCGGCGCCGAAGGGCTTGGGCGTGATCTGGTAGAGCTTCTGCTGCAGCACGCCGGCCGGCTTGGGCTGGATGGGCGTGGGCGTGCGGTGGATGATGACGTTGGGCGCCGGCACCAGGGAGCCGCCCAGGCCCGAGGCCACCGCCAGCGGCTGCGCCGACGCCGCCGAGACGCCGCCGAACACGGGGCCGCCGTTGAGCGCGGCGGCGGCGGCCGCGGCCGGGAGCCCCTTCTGGATCACCAGCCCCGCCCCCTGCGCCGCCGCCGCCGCCGACTCGGGCTGCGCGATGTAGCCGCCCACGGCCGCCACCGGCGCCGGCTTGGCCAGGAGCTGCGGCGCCGCCGGCTGGTTGATGGCCATCACCTGCTGGCCCACCACCTGGATGGGGCCCAGCCCCAGCGCGCCGCCGGGGCTGCCGTTGGGCAGGCCGGGCAGGTTGGGCAGCGGCTGGATGGTGACGTTGCCCAGCCCCACCTGCTGCAGGAAGGGCTGCACGCTGATGGCCTTGTTCACCGCGTCCGGCGGCTGCACCAGCGCCTGCGGCGCCAGCACGGCCGGCGGCTGCAGCCCCAGCAGGTCGGCGCCGCCCGAGAAGATCTGCGGGGTCCCGTCGGCCGCCTGCACCACCGGCTGCAGCGCCGGCAGCTGGAACGAGCCCAGGTCCAGCTCGGCCTCGGCCTCCAGGGTCTGCTCGGTGATGTTGGCCTCCTGCAGGCTCTGCTGCAGGATGTCGCACGGCTGCTCGGCGCCCGCGCCGGCGCCGCCCGGCGAGCCCAGGATGTCATCCTCCAGGAAGTCCAGGTCCACGCTGGCCGGCGGCTGGCTGGGCTCCGAGCTCAGAGGGTTCCCCGAGGCCTCCTGGCCGTGCAGCTGCGGGGATGGGAAAGGGGGCGGGGTTAGATGGGGACATGGAGGACCCAATGGAGGTCAACGGAGCCCAATGGAACCCAACTGAGCTCAATGGAGATCAGTGGAACCCAAGAGAACCCAACAGAACCCAATGGAGCTCAATGGAACCCAATGCAATCCAATGGATCTCAATGGAACCCAACTGAGCTCAATGGAGCTCAGTGGAACTCAATGGAGCTCAATGGAACCCAATGGAGCTCAGTGGAACTCAATGGAACCCAATGGAGGTCAACGGAGCTCAGTGGAACCCAAGAGAACCCAACAGAACCCAAAGGAGCTCAATGGAACCCAATGGAGCTCAGTGGAACTCAATGGAGATCAATGGAACTCAATGGAGCTCAGTGGAAGTCAATGGACCCCAATGGAGCTCAGTGGAACCCAACAGAACCCAATGGAGCTCAATGGAACCCAATGGAGCTCAGTGGAACTCAATGGAGATCAATGGAACTCAATGGAGCTCAGTGGAACTCAATGGACCCCAATGGAGCTCAGTGGAACCCAACAGAACCCAATGGAGCTCAACAGAACTCAATGGAGATCAATGGAGATCAATGGAACTCAATGGAACTCAATGGAGGTCAATGGAACCCAATGGAACCAAATGGAGCTCAGTGGAACTCAATGGATCTCAATAGAGATCAATGGAACTCAATGGAACTCAATGGAGGTCAGTGGAACTCAACAGAACCCAACAGAGCCCAACAGAGCTCAGTGGCACCCAATGAAGTTCAATGGAACCCAATGGAGCTCAATGGAGATCAACGGAGCCCAACCCAATGGGGCTCAAAGAAACTGAACAGATCCCAGCAGAACCCAATGGAACCCAATGGGGCTCCATGGAACCCAGCAAAGTTCAATGGAGATCAACGGGGCCCAACGGAGCTCAACAGGACCCAATGGGACCCAACGGAGCTGAGAGGGGTTCCGGGAAACCCAACTGAGCTCAACAGAACCCAGCAGAGCTCAGAGGGGCTTGGGAGACCCAACGGAGCCCAACAGAACCCAACTGAGCTCAACACAACCCAGTGGAGCTCAATGAAGATCAATGGAACCCAATGGGGCTCAACGGTACCCAAGAGAGCTCAGAGGGGTTCAGGGAAACCCAATGGAACCCAACAGAACTCAATGGAACCCAAAAGAACCCAACTGAGCTCAACACAACCCGGTGGAGCTCAATGACGATCAATGGAACCCAATGGGGCCCAACGGAACCCAACAAAACCCAATGGAACCCAATGGGGCTCAAAGGAACCCAACGGAACCCAAAGGAACCCAACAGAACCCAAGAGAACCCAAGAGAGCTCAGAGGGATTCAGGGAAATCCATTGGAACCCAACAGAACCCAAGAGAACCCAACGGGACCCAACAGAACCCAACAGAACCCAAAAGAACCCAACAGAAGCCAACGGAACCCAACAGAACCCAACAGAACCCAATGGAACCCAACGGAACCCAACAGGACCCAACAGAACCCAACAGGACCCAACGGAACCGAAGGGTGCCCACACCCACCCCGGCCCCCTCGAAGAAGGCGCTGGCGGCGTCCCCGGAGTTGTCCAGGAGATCATCGCTGTCAATCTGCAACCAAAACGGGAAAATTACTGCAAATTCTGGGGAAAATCGGGAAAAATGGGGAAAATGGGGAAAATGGGGAATAATGGGAAATAGGGGGGAAAAAATGGGGGAAAATGGGAAAATATGGGTGGGAAATGGGGAAAAATGGGTGGAAAAAATAGGAAAAAATGGGGAAGAAATGAAAAAGAAATGGGAGGGAAAATGGGGGGAAAATGCAGGAAAATTAGAGAAAAAATGGGATAAAAATCAGGGAAAATGGGGGGAAAAATGGGGAAAAAGGGAAAATACGGGGGGAAAACGGAGAAGAAATGAGGAAAACAAGGGGGGAAATGGGGGGAAATTGGGGAAGAAAGGGGGGAAAAATGGGTGGGAAAAATGGGGAAGAAATGAAAAAGAAATGAGGAGAGGAAATGGGGGGAAAATGCAGGAAAATCAGGGAAAAAAATGGGATAAAAATCAGGGAAAATGGGGGGGAAACGGAGAAAAGTGGGGGAAAAATTGGGAAAACAAGGGGGAAATTGGGGAAATGCAAAAAATGGGGAAATTAAAAGAATGGAAAATGGGGAAGAAATGGGGGGAAAATGGGGGGATTTTTAAATGGAAAAAGAAGAATTTTCTTAAGGAAAAAATAGATTTTTTTAATGGAAAAACGGGAATTTTAATGGAAAATAATGTGATTATTTAATGGAAAAATGGGATTTTTTTGATGGAAAAATGAGATTTTTTAGGGAAAACTGAGGGGATCAGGAAAACAAGGATTTTTTAAGGAAAATCGGTATTTTGGATGGAAAATGGGAATTTGGGGGTTTGGGGCGCTCACCTTCTCGGACCCATGGAGGAAATCGTTCAGGGCCTGCGGATCGCTGGGGACAGAGGGAGGAGCCTCAGCAGGGAATTCAGATTTCCCGTCCCAAAATTCCCTTTTTACACCATTTCCCAGCAGGATTTTTATCCATTTCCCTCCAGATTTTTATCCATTTCCCTCCTTATTTTTGAGTCATTTCCCTCCTTTTTGGGGTGATTTTCCTCCGTTTTTTCCCATTTCACCTCCTTTTTTTGGGGGTGGATTTCCTCCATTTTTCCCCCATTTCCCTCCTTTTTTTGGGGTGATTTCCCTCCCTTTTTTGGTCCATTTCCCTCCTTTTTTTGGGGTGATTTTCCTCCTTTTCTCCCCCATTTCCCTCCTTTTTTGGGGTGATTTTCCTCCGTTTTTTGTCCATTTCCCTCCTTATTTTGTGGCCATTTGCACCTTTTTTTCCCTTTCCTGCCCTTTTTGGATCCATTTCCCTCCTGTTTTTGGGTCCATTTCCCTCCTTTTTTGGGTCCATTTCCTCCTTTTTCCCACCACCATCCCGGCCGGGGGACACAGGGAAGGGGGGGATCGGCATTTCCACCCTTTTCTGCACCATTTCCCACCCTTTTTTTTAACATTTTCTGTCTGCCTTTTTCGAGGCATTTCCCACCCTGATTTGGCACCTTTTTTTCCCTTTTTTGGGGCCATTTCCCCCCTTTTTTCCCCTTTCTGACCCTTTCTTGGGGACCATTTCCCTCCCTTTTTTCCCCTTTTTTCCCCATTTCCCCCCAATTTTTCCCCATTCTTCCCCCATTTTTCCCCTTTTTCTCCCCATTCCCCCCCATTTTTTTACCATTTCTCCCACCTTTTTTCCCCCTTTCTTTCTTCCCCATTTTTTCCTTTTTTCCCCATTTCCCCCCCATTCTTCCCCATTCCCCCAATTTTTCCCCCTTTCTTTCCCCCATTTTTCCCATTTTTTCCCCATTTCCCCCCCATTTTTTTACCATTTTCTCCCACCTTTTTCCCCCATTTTTTCTACCATTTCCCTCCTTTTTTCCCCATTTCCCCCAATTTTTCCCCCATTCTTTCCCCCATTTTTCCCCTTTTCTCCCCATTTTTCTCCCCCATTTTCCCCCCAATTTTTCCCTTTTTTCTCCCCATTTCCCCCCCCCATTTTTTTTACCATTTCCCCCAATTTTTCCCCCATTCTTTCCCCCATTTTTTTCCTTTTTTTCTTCATTCTCCCCCATTTTTTTTACCATTTCTCCCAATTTTTCCCCTTTCTTTCCCCCTTTCTTTCCCCCATTTCCCCCATTCTTCCCCCATTTTTCTCCTTTTTTCCCCATTTCTCCCCCAATTTTTCCCCCATTTTTCCCCCATTTTCCCCCATTTTTTACCATTTTTCCCCCATTTTCCCCCCAATTTTTCCCCAATTTCCCCCAGAAATTCCCGTGATTTCCAGAACATTCCGGACTCACCAGATGACGTCTAAGAGGCACCGCCCGTCCTCATCATCCATGACAACTGCGGGGACAGAGAGCGAGAGCGGCGGCGTCAGCGCGGAACCTTCCGGAACAATCCCTGATCCGGGGCTGCTGCCCCTTTATTGCACGGGAAACCCGGGAAAGCCAAAATCCCGGCTTTGAAACCCCAAAATTCCCATTTTTGTTGTGGTTTTGGGGATAAAAAACCCCAAAATCCCCGGCTTTGAAACCCCCAAAATTCCCATTTTTGTCACAGTTTTGGCGATAAAAATCCCAAAATTCCCAAAATTCCCATTTTTGTTGTGGTTTTGGGATAAAAATCCCAAAATTCCCAAAATTCCCATTTCTGAAACCCCAAAATTCCCATTTTTGTCACAGCTTTGGGGATAAAAATCCCAAAATTCCCGGCTTTGAAACCCCAAAATTCCATTTTTGTTGTGGTTTGGGGGATAAAGGCCCCAAAATTCCCATTTTTGTCACAGTTTTGGGGATAAAAATCCCAAAATTCCCATTTCTGAAACCCCAAAATTCCCATTTTTGAAACCGCCAAAATTCCCATTTTTGTCACAGCTTTGGGGGTAAAAATCCCAAAATTCGCCAAAATTCCCATTTCTGAAACCCCAAAATTCCCATTCTTTCCATTTCTGTTGTGGTTTTAGGGGTAAAAATCCCAAAATTCCCATTTTTGTCACAGCTTTGGGGGTAAAAATCCCAAAATTCCCATTTCTGTTGTGGTTTTGGGAATAAAAACCCAAAATTCCCATTTTTGTCACAGCTTTGGGAATGAAAATCCCAAAATTCCCATTTCTGAAACCCAAAATTCCCATTTTTCCCATTTTTTGCAGTGGTTGTTGGGAGGGAATTCCTGGGAAAAATTCCCAGTTTGAGCCCCAAAACCACCGGAAACGGCCCCGGATTGGAATTTACTCCGGGGATACTCCAGGGATACTCCAGGGATACTCCAGGGATACTCAGGGGATGCTCCAGGCTGGAACTGCAGCCCCGAGCTCCTACTCAGGGGTTACACACGGCCCAAACCGGACCCCACGCTCAGGAGATACTCCGAGGATACTCCAGGAATACCTCCAGGAATGCTCTGCAGTTACACCACGCTTACTCCAGGCTGGAACTCCAGCCCCGAGCTCCTACTCAGGGGTTACACACAGCACAGATTCCATCCCATACTCCAAGGATAGCCCAGGATTACCCTGGGGTTACTCTGAGGTTACTCCAGGGTTACTCCATGAATCCACCAATGATACCCTGAAAGTACTCCAGGGATACTCTGGGGTTATGCCAAGAACATTCCAGAGATACTCCAGGGTTACTCCACAGTTACACCGGCAATGCTCCCGGGTTACTCTGGCAAATAGCTCACACGTTACCCCGAGGTTACTCCAGGGTTACCCAGAGGTTACTCCAAGATTACTCCGAAGTTACCCCGAGGTTACTCTGGGGTTACTCCAGGGTTACTCTACAGTTACACCGGCAATGCTCCAGGGTTGCTGCAGCAATACCTCACACATTACCCAGAGGTTACTCCGAGGTTACTCCAGGGTTACCCCGGGTCCGGCCCGTGAATACTCCGGGGTTACTCCAGGAATACTCCAAGGCCAGCCCACAAACAGCACCAAAACTCCAGGGATGCTCCCAGGTTACTCCCAGGTTACTCCCGGGTTACCCCGAGGTCACTCCCAGGTTACTCCCAGGTTACTCCAGGTTACTCCAGGGTTACTCCCAGGTTACTCCAGGGTTACCCCGAGGTTACTCCAGGGTTACTCCCAGGTTACTCCAGGGTTACCCCGAGGTTACTCCCAGGTTACTCCCAGGTTACTCCCAGGTTACTCCGGCCGCAGCCCCGTCCAATGAGGGAGGGAACCCCCAGGATGCCCTCCCCCTCTGCCTCGCGCCGTGCCTCAGTTTCCCCGGAAATACCAAAAAAAAACCAAGTTCCCCAAAAAACCCAAAATTCCCCCAAAAAACCCCCCAGAATTCCTACAAAACCTCAAAAATTCCCCCAAAAATCCCAGAATTCCAAAAAACCCCCAGAATTCCCCAAAAAAAACCTCCAAAATTCCCAAAAGCATCCACGGAATTCCCAAAGAAAACCTCCAAAATTTACCCAAAAAATCCTCCAGAATCCCCCCCCAAAAAACCCCAAAATTCCACGAGAATTTCAGGATTTGGGTTTTGGGAATTCGGGATTTTGGGGATTTGGGGATTTTGGTGATCAGGGAAATTGGGAATTTCAGGATTTGGGGTTTTGGGGTTTTGGGGGAATTTGGGATTTGGGCATTTGGGTGTTCAGGGAAATTCGGAATTTCAGGATTTGGGATTTTGAGGATTTTGGGATTTGGGGATTTGGGTGTTCAGGGAAATTCGGAATTTCAGGATTTGGGATTTTGGGGTTTTGGGGGAATTTGGGATTCAGGGATTTTGTTGTTCAGGGAAATTCCGGATTCAGGATTTGGGATTTGGGGTTTTGAGGAATTCGGGATTTTGGGGTTTTGGGAATTCAGGATTTGGGGCTCTTGAGGAATTCGGGATTTTTGGGACTTTGGGATTTTGGATTTTTGGCATTTTTGGATTTTTGGGACTTTGGGATTTTGGGATTTCTGGCATTTTGGATTTTTGGGACTTTTGGATTTTTGGGACTTTGGGATTTTTGGGACTTTGGGGCCCTGGATGGGGGAGGGGAAATCCCAAATCCTGAACCTGAGGGGAGAAAGGGAGAGGAGGAAGAGGAGGAAAAGATGAAGAAAGAGAGGAGGAGGAGGACGAGGAGGAAGAATAGGAGAAGAAGAGGAGGAGGAGGAGGAGGAAGAGCAGGAAAGATGAAGAGGAGGAAGAGGAGGAGGAGGAAGAGGAGGAAGGGGAGGAAGGGCAGGACAGGCGGGGGCAGCTCCAGAACCGAACCCCTGAGGGTGAGGAGGAAGAGGAGGAGGAGGAAATGAAGAGGAAGGCGATGAAGAGGAGGAGGAGGAGGAGGAGGAGGAGGAGGAGGAGGAGGAGGAGGAGGAGGAGGAGGAGGAGGAGGAGGAAGGCCACACACAGAACCAGAGCCGGGACATTCCCAAAGCAGCTCCTGAGGAAGAGGAGGAGGAGGAAGAGCGGGAGGAAGATGAGGATGAAGAGGAGGAGGAAACGAAGAGGAAGAGAGGAGGAGGAAGAGCGGGAGGAAGAGCAGCAGAGCTCCAGCACCAACCCCGGCAGGAGCAGCTCCCCGGGGAGGAGGAGGAGGAGGAGGAGGAGGAGGAGGAGGAGGGGATGAAGGCCACGCCACACAGGCCATGGAACGGGGGAGAGGAAGAGGAGGGGGAGGAAGGCACAGAGGGGGAAGAAGAAGCAGAGGAAGAGGAGGAGGAAGAAGAGGCAGAGGAAGATGAGAAGATGAGGAAGGCACAGAGCAGGGGCGAGGAAGAGGAAGAGGAGGGGGAGGAAGGCTCTGCTGCAGCGGGAGGAAGAGGAGGCAGAGCAGGGGAGGAAGAGGAAGGCGAGGAAGAGGAGGAAGAGGAAGAGCAGCAGACACAGGGGGATGGGGAGGAAGAGGAGGCAGAGGAAGGGGAGGAAGGCACAGAGCAGGGGGAGGAAGAAGAGGCAGAGGAGGGTGAGGAAGGGGAAGATGAGGAAGACACAGGGCAGGGTGAGGAAGAGCAGGGTGAGGAAGAGCAGGGTGATGAAGATGAGGGTGAGGAAGATGAGGGTGAGGAAGATGAGGGTGATGAAGATGAGGGTGAGGAAGAGGAGGCCGAGGGAGGGACAGGGCAGGGTGATGAAGATGAGGGTGATGAAGACGAGGGTGATGAAGATGAGGGTGAGGAAGAGGAGGGTGAGGAAGATGAGGGTGATGAAGATGAGGGTGATGAAGATGAGGGTGAGGAAGAGCAGGGTGATGAAGATGAGGGTGATGAAGAGGAGGCTGAGGAGAGCACGGTGAGGAAGATGAGGGTGAGGAAGATGAGGGTGACGAAGATGAGGGTGATGAAGACGAGGGTGAGGAAGAGGAGCCCGAGGAAGGCTCCGGCCGCCCCGCCCGCCCCAGCCGGAGGAAGAGGAAGGGGAAGAGGAAGAGGAAGAGCGGCGGCGGCGGGGGAGGAGGATGAGGCCGAAGGCCGCACCCGCCCCCCTCCCCCCTCCGGTGCCCCCCGGTGCTCCGGCGGGGGTGGGGGAGGGGCCCCGCCCGTCCCGGTGCGGGGGGGGAGGGGAGGGGGGGGAGGGGGCGCGGCGGCCCCTGAGGGGGGAGGGGGGGGGGGAAATCCCGGCCTGAGGGAAGCGGGCGGGGGGGGGGGGGAGGGGGCGCGGCCCGCGCTGTCGCCGCCGCTGTCGCGACAGAGCCGCGATCCGGGCCCGTCCGGGGCCGCTCGGGCCCCGCGGCCGTTCCGGCCCTTTCGGGATTTTTCGGTTTTAAATTTTTTTTTTTTGTTTTTTTTTTTTTTATTTTTGTGGCGGACTCACCGTGAGGCCTCAGCGGCGCCGGCGCGGGGTCTCCAGGCGCCCCCGCACGGGGCAACGCCGCCAGGACCCCGCCGGGCCCCGCCGCTTAGGGTTCGCGGCGGTGCTGATCGCGGCCGCCGCATCGCCGCCGTTCAACGCGGACCGGAAACCGCCGGGAGGGGACGTGGAAAGGTCACGGGGGATTTAACGGGATCGCCCCTCTCTGTACCGGGCACCCCCCGCGAAAGGACGGGGAGGAATTGATTAGCATAAACCGCGCCCCCGGACAGGCATTAGAATAGACACGCCCCCGCGCTGGCGCCTCGGCGGCCAAGCCCCCCCCGTGAGGGACCTCTCATTTGAATAAGCCACGCCTAGCAGGGCGTTGATTAGCATAAACCACGCCCACTGCACTTGATATTAGGATAAACCACGCCCCGATGCGCTGCGCGCCAGCCTTAGTCTCTCATTTACATAAACCACGCCCCATCACAAAACCAGCAAACACAACCCTCTTAATTTGCATAAACCACGCCATACACGCCGTAAATCATCACAAACCACGCCCCCACCCCCGAGTTCTGCCCACCCCCGCCGCGGGTCCCGATTTGCATAAGCCACGCCCACGCGCCGCTCCCCTCAGTCCTCCCGCCCGCCAGGGCGCGCCCCCGCGCTGCTGAGGGGGGCGCTCCCCGTCACGTGACGCGGCGCGGGGGTCACGCGGGACGGCGGCGGCGCCGTCATGGCGGCCGTGCGGCGGAGAAGGAAGCGGAGGCCGCAGCGGTTGCTGAGCGAGGCGAGCGGAAGGTCCGGGGGCTCAGTCCTTCCTCGGGGGCCTCTTCGGGTGCGTCCGGTACCGGGGAAGGGGGAACGGGGCGGGCGGCGGGCCGGGGAGGGCGCGGGAGGCCTGAGGGGAACGGGGGGGAAGGGGAGACGGGGAGGCCTGAGGGGGGAAAAGGGCGCGAAAATGAGGGGGGGGGTAAAGGCGGGAACTGGGGGAGTCGTGAGGGGAATGGGGGGGAGGGGAATTGGGGGAAAATAGGGGAAATTGTGAGGGAAAAGTGGGGGGGGGAGGGGAACTGGGGCATTATGAGGGGAATTGGGGGTCCTGAGGGAAACTGGGGAAAACTGGGGGAATTATGAGGGGAATTGGGGGGTCCTGAGGGGAAATTGGGGGGTCCTGAGGGGAAATTGGGGAATTATGAGGGGAATTGGGGGGTCCTGAGGGGAAATTGGAAGAATTATGAGGGGAATTGGGGGGTCCTGAGAGGGAATTTGGGGATTTTCTTGTGGGGGGCACCCAAAATTGCCCCAATTCCCTTTTTCCCTCTCCGGTTCCTTCCCCACCCCCCAGAATTCCCAAAGTAATTCCCTTTCTGCCCAGAAAAACTCCCTTTTTTCATGGAATAATTCCATTTTTTCCCCAGAATTCCCAGAGTAACTCTCAGAATTCGCAGTTTTCCCAGAATAATTCCCATTTTTCCCAGAATAATTTAATTTTTCCCATTTTCCCAGGGGTTCCCCGCGGCTGGAGAGGGCTGTGAGTGCTGCACCCGCGCTGCCAACCTCTTCAAAATGGCCAAATATTAATTATTCATTAAGTCCTAATATTTATTCCATATTTTCCCTGTTTTTTTCCATATTTATTGCCAGTTTTCTAGTACCAGCCCAGCTGCAGCTGCAGCTCCAGAGCAAACCTCATCACTGACCCCATTAATTCCCTATTAATTCCCCATTAATCCCATTAATTATCAATAATTCCAGGGGTTAATTCCATATTTATTCCGTTTTTTCCATCTTTATTCCATATTTTTTCCAAGTTTTTTCCCTGTTTTCCAGAGGCAGCTCAGCTGCAACAACCCCGTTAATTCCCCATTATTAACCCCATCACTGACGCCATTAATTCCCAATTAACTCCCCATAATTAACTCCATTAATTCCCAATTAATCCCCCATTAATTCCCCATTAATTATTAATAATTCCAGATATTGATTCTATCTTTATTTCATATTTTTTCCAGGTTTTTTTTCCCTGTTTTCCAGAGGCAGCTCAGCAGCACCAACCCCATCATTGACCCCATTAATTCCCATTAATTCCTCATTAATTTTCAATCTCCATTAATTCCCCACTAATTCCCAATTAATCCCCATTAATTCCCCAATAATTTAATTCCCAACGAGTCCCCAATTAATCTCCATTAATTCCCCACTCATTCCCAGTAATCTCCATTAATTCCTGAATAATTTAACTCCCAATTAATTCCCATTAATTCCCCATTATTCTCCATTAATTGTTAATTAATTCCAGGTGTTAATTCCATTTTTATTCCATATTTTTCCATTTTGTTCCCTGTTTTCCAGAGGCAGCTCAGCTGCACCAACCCCATTAATTCCCCATTATTTACCCTATTAATTCCCAATAATTTTCCATTAATTCCCATTAATTATTAGTTAATTCCTGATATTTTTTCCATATTTTCCCATCTTTATTCCATATTTTTTCCAGGTTTTTTCCCCGTTTTCCAGAGGCAGCTCAGCTGCACCAGCCCCATTATTGACCCCATCAATTCCCATTTATTCCCCATTAATTTTCCAGGAACATTCCCTTTTTTATTCTTATTTTTATTCCCATTTTTATTCTCATTTATTCTGTATGTTTTCCATTTTCCCTTGGAAAATTCCCATTTATCCCACAGAATATTCCTATTTATTCCATGTTTTTTCCCATTTTCCCTTGGAATATTCTCATTTTTATTCCCATTCTCATTCTCGTTTTGATTTTTATTCTCATTTTATTCCCATTTTCCCTGGAAATTCCCATTTTTTCCAGGTGTTTTCCGTTTTCCCCTGGAATATTCCCATTTTTATTCCCATTTTCCCAGGAACATTCTGATTTTTATTCCCATTTGTTCCATGTGTTTTCCATTTTCCCCTGGAACATTCTCATTTTTCTATGGAATATTCCCATTTTTCCATGGTTTTTCTCATTTTTCCCAGGAATATTCCCATTTTTCCATGTTTTTCTCATTTTTCCCAGGAATATTCCCATTTTTCCATGTTTTTTCTCATTTTTCCCAGGAATATTCCCATTTTTCCATGTTTTTTCTCATTTTTCTATGGAATATTCCCATTTTCATTCCCATTTCCCCACAGAATATTTCCATTTTTATTCTAATTTTTTCGTGGAATATTCCCACTTTTCCTGGAATATTTCCATTTTTATTCCAAATTTTTCTATTTTTATTCTTACTTTCTTACAGATTATTCCTATTTTCCCCTGAATATTTCCATTTTATTCCCATTTTTCCCATTTTTGCCAGGAATATTCCCACTTTTCTTCCTATTTTTCTTGGAATACTCCCCTTTTCATTCCCATTTTCCCGTGGAATATCCCCATTTTTCCACGTTTTTTCCTATTTTTCCCTTAAGCATTCCCATTTTAATTCCCATTTTTTCCCAGGAACGTTCTCAATTTTCTCTTAAATATTCCAATTTTTCCCGGGAAATTCCAAATTTTCCTTAAATATCCCCATTTTCCCATGGAATATCCCCATTATTTCCTTGTTTTTTTCCCATTTCCCATGGAATATCCCCATTATTTCCTTGTTTTTTTCCCATTTCCCATGGAATATCCCCATTATTTCCGTGGTTTTTTCCATTTTTCCATGGAATATTCCCATTCTTTTCCCATTTTTCCATGGTATATTCCCATTTTATTGTCATTATTCCATGTTTATTCCCATTTTTCCATGGAATATCCCATTATTTTTGTGGTTTTTTTTCCATTTTCCATGGAATATTCCCATTTTCCCCCCATTTTTCCATGGAATATTCCCTTTTTTTTGTCATTATTCCATGTTTTTTCCATTTCCCATGGAATATCCCCATTATTTCCATGTTTTTTCCCATTTTCCATGGAATATTCCCATTTTTTCCCATTTTTCCATGGTATATTCCCATTTTTTTGTCATTATTCCATTTTTATTCCCATTTCCCATGGAATATCCCCATTATTTCCATGTTTTTTCCATTTTTCCATGGAATATTCCCATTTTTATTCCCATTTCTCCATGGAATATCCCATATCCCCATTATTTCCGTGGTTTTTTTCCATTTTCCGTGGAATATTCCCATTTTTTCCCCATTTTTCCATGGAATATTCCCATTTTTTCCCCATTTTCCCCCAGGGCCGTTTCACCATCGCCGAGATCTACAAGAGCGACCTGCTGGACATTGAGAAAGTGAAAAACACGGGAAAATTCTCAAAAAAAAAAACTTGGAAAATCATAGAAAAATCCATGGGAAAATCCCTGAACAAAATCCTGGAAAATCCCATGAAAGCCCCCAAAAAATCCCAGAAAAAAAAAAAAAATCCATTAAAATCCTGCACAAATCCCGGAAAAATAAAAAAAACACCTGGGAAAATCCCGGGAAATCCTCCAAAAAATCCCCCGAAAAAATCCCAGAAAAATCCTGTAAAAACGATGTGAAAAAAAATGTAGAAAATTCAAAAAATATCCTCTAAAAAATCTGGGAAAAGAAAAAAAAAAAATCCTGAGAATTCACAGAAAATGATGGAAAATTCCTGGGAAAAATCCAGGAAAATCCTAAAAAAAATCCCTGGAAAAATCCCCAGGAAAATCAAGGAAAATGCCAGGAAAAATCCCAAATAAAACATCACAAAAATCCTGAAAAGTAATGAAAAAAAAAAAGATTTTTAACTCTTCCCTCGTCCTGGGGACACTCAAACCACGCCACAAACAGCGGCCTGAAATGAAATGAAATGAAACAACAAGCTTAAAAAAAAAAAAAAAATTGGAAATAAAACAGAAATAAAAATAGATTTTGAAAAATAAAACAAAAAAATTAAAAAGTAAAATAAAATCCATGGAGTGCGGTGCTGTGAAAGTTCCATTAAAGGAAATGCCGTAAAGCGCGACTGTAGCAAAACCGGCTGTGAATAGCGACTGTCGTACATACTGCCGTAAAGCGCGACTGTCGTAAAAGGTGCCGTAAAGCAGCACTGTCGTAAAAGGTGCCGTAAAGCAGCACTGTCGTAAAAGGTGCCGTAAAGCGCGACTGTCGTAAAAGGTGCCGTAAAGCAGCACTGTCGTAAAAGGTGCCGTAAAGCAGCACTGTCGTAAAAGGTGCCGTAAAGCGCGACTGTCGTAAAAGGTGCCGTAAAGCACGACTGTCGTGAAAGGTGCCGTAAAGCGCGACTGTCGTAAAAGGTGCCGTAAAGCAGCACTGTCGTAAAAGGTGTCGTAAAGGGGCATTTTGGTGGATCCTGGGGGGATTTTGGGGGTCCTGGAGGAGTTTTGGGGGGTCCTGGAGGAGTTTTGGGGGGTCCTACAGCAGTTTTGGGGGTTCCAGAGTGTCTTTAGAGGGTCCTCGAGAGGTTTTGGGGGGGTCCTAGAGGGGATTTTGGGGGTCTTGGGGGCATTTTGGGGGGTCCCAAAGGGGTTTTTTGGGGGTCCCGGAGGTGTTTTGGGTAGACCCAGAGGGGTTTGGGGGGGTCCCATAGCAGTTTTGGGGGGTCCCAGAGTGGTTTTAGCGGGTTCCAGAGGGGTTTTGGGGGGTCCTGGGGGGGATTTTGAGGGGTCCCGGCGGTGTTTGGGGTGGTCCCAGAGGGGTTATGGGGGAGTCCCAAAGCAGTTTTGCGGGGTCCTAGAGGGAATTTTGGGGGTCTTGGGGGCATTTTGGGGGGTCCCAAAGGGGTCTGGGGGGTCTGGGGGGCATTTAGGGGGGTCCCAAAGGGGTTTTGGGGGGGGGTCCCAAAGCAGTTTTGGGGGTCCCAGTGTTGTTTTAGAGGGTTCCAGAGGGGTTTTGGGGGGTCCTGGGGGATTTTGAGGGGTCCTGGAGGTGTTTTGGGTGGTCCCAGAGGGGTTTTGGGGGGTCCTGGAGGGGATTTTGGGGGGTCTCAAAGGGGTCTGGGGGTTCCTGGGGGGGTCCTGGGGGTTCCAGCTGGGCCGGGAGGGCACAGTCCAAGTGGTCCCGGGGGGATTTTTTGATCCTGGAGTGATTTTGGGGAGTTTGGGGGGTCCCGGAGGGGTCTTGGGGGGTTCCAAAGGAGTCTGGGGGGTCCCGGAGTTATTTTGGGGGGTCCTGGGGAGATTTGGGGGGGTCCCAAAGGGGTCTGGGGGGGTCCAGCTGGGCCAGGAAGGTCTGGAGGAGGCGCTCCAAGGGGTCCCAGAGGGGTTTTCAGGGGTCCTGGGGGAAATACTCTCACGAGATGTGTTCCCAAAGGGGTCTGGGGATACTGGGGCGATTTTGGGGGGTCCCTGGTGGGTTTTGGGGCGTCCTGGGGGGATTTTGGGTGTCCCCGAGGGGTTTTGGGGGCTCCTGGAGCATTTTTGGGGTCCCAGAGGGTCCTGGGCGGGGTCCCGGCAGGATCTGGGGATATTGGGGTGGTTTTTGGGGGTCCCAAAGTGGATTTGGGGGTCCTGGAGAGGTCCTGGGCTGTCCAGCAGTACTGGGGGTCCCTGAGTGATTTTTGGAAGGGTTTTGGGGGTCCCAGAGGGTCTGGAGTGATTTTGGGGGGTCCTGGAGCATTTTTGGGGGTCCCAGAGGGTCCTGGAGTGATTTTGGGGGGTCCTGGAGAGGGTTTGGGGGGGTCCCAAAGTGATTTTGGGGGGGGGTCCCGAAGGTTTTGGGGGAGTTCTTGGGGGGGGGGGGGTCTCGGAATGGTTTTGGGGGTCCCAGAGTGATTTTTGGTGGTCCTGGAGTGGTTTTGGGGATCCTGCGGAGTTTGGGGGGGTCGGTGTCCCGTTAACCCCTCGTTATCTCCCACGGTAATCCCCCCTTAAGGCCCCCGGTGACACCCTGTTATCTCCCCGTTATCCCCCCTATTAACCCCCCGTTATCTCCCCTCATTAACCCCCCCCCCGTTATCTCCCCTCATTAACCTCCCCATTATCTCCTCTCCCCTCATTAACCCCCCCGTTATCTCCCCCCCATTAACCCCCCCATTATCTCCCCTCATTAACCCCCCCGTTATCTCCCCTCATTAACCCCCCCCCGTTATCTCCCCTCATTAACCCCCCCCGTTATCTCCCCTCATTAACCCCCCCCCGTTATCTCCCCTCATAACCCCCCCCATTATCTCCCCTCAATAACCCCCCCCCCCGTTATCTCCCTCATTAACCCCCCCGGTTATCTCCCCTCATTACCCCCCCGTTATCTCCCCTCATTAACCCCCCCCCGTTATCTCCCCTCATTAACCCCCCCTTAACCCCCCCATTATCCCCATTACCCCCCTTAACCCCCCGTTATCCCCCCCGGTAACCCCCCATCCCCCCGATATCCCCGGTAATCCCCCCCTTAACCCCCCCCGTTATCCCTCCATTATCCCCCCTATTAACCCCCCGTTATCCCCCTCATCATCCTTGGCCACGCCCCCCTTAGCTCCCCCATTAACCCCCCCGGTAACCCCCCCGATATGCCCCCCGTTATCCCCGGTAACCCCCCCGCGGGAGGAGCCCCCAGAGCCATCCCGGGCCCGGTTCCGGTACCGGCGGCGCCACCGGGGCCGGGCCGGGACTCGAACCCGCGGCCCGAGGGCGGCGCGGCCCGGCCGGGAGATGGCGCATGGCGGGGGCGGGGCCTCGGAGCGAGGGGGGCGGGGCCCCAAGGGGCCAATGGGAGAGGAGGGGCGGGGATTAAAGGGGGAGGGGCGGCGCGGGCGACGAGGAGAGCGCGGATTGGGAGGGGGGCGGGGATTGTGGGGAGGGGGGCGGGGATTGGGGAGGCCGCGCCCGTGTGGGGCGAAAAGGGACGGACAGACGGACACGGGAGGGACAGAGGGGGACACGGGGGGACACGGAGGGGACAGGGGGACATGAGAGGGACAGAGGGACACGGGAGGGACAGGGGGACATGGAGGGGACAGGGACACAGGAGGACATGGAGGGGACAGAGGGACATGGAGGGGACAGAGGGACATGGAGGGACAGAGGGGGACACGGGGGGGACAGAGGGACACGGGAGGGACAGAGGGGGACACGGGGGGACATGGGAGGGACAGACGGACACGGGAGGGGACACGGGAGGGACAGGGGGACATGGAGGGGACTTGGGGACACGGGAGGGACAGAGGGGGACACGGGGGGGACAGAGGGACACGGGAGGGACAGGGGGACATGGAGGGACGGGGGACACGGGAGGACATGGGGGGGGGACAGGGGGACACGGGAGGGACAGAGGGGACACGGGAGGACATGGGGGGGGACAGAGGGACATGGAGGGGACAGGGGGACATGGGAGGGACATGGGGGGACAGAGGGACACGGGAGGGGGCACAGGGGGACAGGGGGACATGGAGGGGACAGGGGGACATGGAGGGACAGGGGGACATGGGAGGGGACAGAGGGACACGGGAGGGACAGGGGGGACACGGGAGGGGGCACAGGGGGACATGGGGGGGACAGAGGAACACAGGAGGACATGGAGGGGACAGAGGGACATTGCCCATGGGCTGTCCCCGTTACTCTCTGCGCGGACACCAACCTGGAGGACATTGTCACTGTCCTTAGGGCCACCAGCCCAGCTGGGGACACCGCCATGGGCTGTCCCCATTGTCCTCCATGGGGACATGAGCCTTGAGGGGATTGTCACCTCCCTCGTAACGTCACCACTGGGTTGGTCCCGTTGTCCTCCATGGGGACACCACTCTGGAGGACACTGTCACCCTCTGAGGGACATCACCGCTGGTTGTCCCCATTGTCCCCATTGTGTGAACGTGAACCTGGAGGGGACTGTCACCCTCTGAGGGTCATCACCCTTCCGCAGGGCCACCAGCCCAGCTGGGGACATCACCACTGGCTGTCTCCACTGTCCTCCATGGGGACGCCCCTCTGGATGGGACCGCCACCCTCCCTGATGCCACCACCCCATCGGGTGACACCACCGCTGGCTGATCCCATTGTCCTCCATGGGGACACCACCCTGGAGGGGGTTGTCACCCTCTGTGACGACGCCAGCCCAGCTGGGGACATTTCCATTGGGTTGTCCACATTGTCCTCCACGGGAACATGACCTTGAAGGGGAATTGTCACCTCCCTGGTGACATCGCCACTGGGTTAATCCCATTATCCCAATGGGGACACCAGCCTGGAGGGGACTGTCACCCTCTGAGGGACATTGTCACCCTCCCCAGGGCCACCAGCCCGGCTGGGGACAGCGCCGTTGGGTTGATCCCATTGCCCTCCATGGGGCCACCACCCTGGAGGACATTGTCACGTCCTTGGTGCCACCACCCCATCTGGTGACACCACCACTGGCCTGATCCCATTGTCCTCCATGGGGACGCTCTCCTGCACAGCAATGTCACCTTCTCGGGGACATTGTCCTTTCAGGGCCCACCAGCCCAGCTGGGGACATTGCCATTGGGTTAATCCCATGGGGACACCACCCTGGAGGACACTGTCACCTCCCTGGTGACACCGGCCCAGCTGGGGACATCAGCACTGGGTTAATCCCACGGGGACACCACCCTGGAGGACATTGTCACCTCCCAGGTGACACCGGCCCAGCTGGGGACATTGCCATTGGGTTGATCCCATTGTCCTCCATGGGGACACCACCCTGGAGGACATTGTCACCTCCTGGTGACACCAGCCCAGCTGGGGACATTGCCATTGGGTTGATCCCACAGGGCCACCACCCTGGAGGACACTGTCACCTCCCCGGTGACACCAGCCCAGCTGGGGACATCAGCACTGGGTTAATCCCATAAGGACACCACCCTGGAGGACACTGTCACCTCCCTGGTGACACCAGCCCAGCTGGGGACATCACCATTGGGTTGATCCCATTGCCCTCCATGGGGCCACCACCCTGGAGAGCATTGTCACCTCCCCGGTGACACCGGCCCAGCTGGGGACATCACCACTGGGTTGATCCCATGGGGCCACCACCTGGAGGACACTGTCACCTCCCTGGTGACACCGGCCCAGCTGGGGACATTGCCATTGGGTTGATCCCATGGGGCCACCACCCTGGAGGACACTGTCACCTCCCCGGTGACACCAGCCCAGCTGGGGACATCAGCACTGGGTTGATCCCACAGGGCCACCACCCTGGAGGACATTGTCACCTCCCTGGTGACAATGTCCGGCCAACCGGCCCGGCTGGCGCCACCCCCAATCCCACACTTCACGCTCGACCCTTTCCGTTCCTCTCCGTTTTTTTTCCCATCCGCGCCCGCGGCGGCGCTTTTGCCGCCCCGCGAGCCGTCCGTCCGCCGCGTCCGTGTGTCCGTCCATCCGTCCGTCCGTGCCGCCCTCACCTGCCCTCGTCCCTGCGCCCGCCGCCGCCGCCGCCGCCGGCCGGGTGCACCCAGTTGTTGTCGTGCAGGCCGGTGCGGCAGCCCGGCGCCTCGCGGTCGGTGCGGCGGCAGCACATCCAGTACGAGCGGCCGTAGGGCAGGTCGTGGTGGTAGGGCTTGGGGTGCCAGCGGCACAGCGGACACGTCCCCGCGCTCGTAGCGCTTCTTGCACTGCTTGCACGGGTCGTCGCGGTAGAGCGGGTCCCGGTTCCAGCGCGAGTCGGCCGCCCGCACGCCGAACGTCTCGATGATGGACTTGAAGTAGTGGCAGGAGCACTTGAGGGCGGCCAGCGCCTGCGTGGGCAGGTAGCTGAAGATCTTCACCATCACGTGCTCGGGCAGCAGCAGCATGTACTGCCGCGGCTCCAGCAGGCGCTGGATCTTGAAGCGGATCTCCAGGAAGTCGTGGGACACGTGCCGGTACAGCCGGCACAGCGCCGGGTCGCCGGCGCCGCCGTCCTTGCCCGGCGATGCCGACGCCGACGCCGCCGCGGCCGTCGCCGGTTCCTCGGGCAGCAGGAAGAGCTGTCCCGGCGGCGGCGGCTCCTCGGGCAGCCTGACCGTCTCCTCCGTCACCTGCTTGGCGCTGTCCTTGCCGAAGAACACGCACTGGTCCACCACGCCCGTCACCACCACGTCCACGTGGAAGCCGGACGCGCGGTCCCGCGGCGCCGCCGGACCCTCGGTGCCGCCGCCAACGCCGCTCTGTTCCGCCGCGGCCGCCTCGTCGGCGCCGTCCTTGTCCCCCTTGGCGGCCAGCAGCAGCCGCGCCGGGCTCACCAGCCGTACAGGTCGCAGGTGATCTGGTCCTTCTGCCGCTCCGCGCTGGCGGCCGCCGCGGCCTCGCGCCCGCTCGAGATGCGGAAGGCGATCCTCACCTCGCCCGGCGCCGCCGCGCCGCCCGCGGCCGCGGTGGCACTGCACCCCATCCGTTCCCGGCGCCGCCGCCGCCTCCGGCGCTGCCCCGGCACACGCCGTTGGGTCTGGCGGCGCCGCCGCGCTCCCCGCGGCGCTGGCTTTGGGATCTCTGGGACTCGAACTGCGCCACGGCGGCCGCCACGCGCCGGCACTCGGGGCCGCCCGGCGCCTCCAGCAGCACCAGCGGGGCCGGCGCGTCGCAGGCGGAGGAGCGGGGCAGGCTCTGCAGGGCCAGCGCCGCGCGCCGCTCCACCAGCGCCACCATCTCCGCCACCGACAGCAGGTCCGCGCCGTCCCCCGCGGTGCCGCGCCGCTGTCACCCTTGGGCGCGTCCCCGGCCGCCCAGGGCGGGCCGGCGGCGCCTTTGGGCTCGTGGTGGCAGCGCCGGCGCCGCTTGGCCTTGGAGCTGTCGCTGCCCCAGTTGCCCTTGACCTTCATGGTGCTGGCGCGGCCGGCGGTGCCGGTGCTGCCGGCGGCGCCGCCGCACTGGTGCGCCACGAAGAACGCCACCTTCTCCTTGGTGTTGCCCGGTTTGATGACGTACCACGTGTCCAGCAGCACCCGCCCGTCCTCGGCGGCGGCGGCGCCGGCTGGCACCGGCGGGGCCGGCTCGGGGGGCTCCGGGGGCGTGTTCTCGGAGGGGCGGCAGCCCGGCGGGCACCGGGGGGCGCCGGGGGTGGCACCGGCGATGGCGGCGGGGGACGGGCATGGCTTGTTCTGCGAGAGGTGCCGAAGGGCCGCGGGCACCAGAGCTGCAGCTGCGGGAAGGCGTTGGGGGGCTCCATCCGCGCCGCCGCCGCCGGGGCCAGCGCCGCCACCGGGGCCGCCGGGCCGCCCGGGCCTGCGGAGAGAAGGGGGGTGACTGGGGGGACACCTGGGGAAACTGGGGGGCTGTTTGGGGACATTGGGGTGATCCTCGGGGACATTGGGGCTATTTGGGACATTGGTGGGAGCCTTGGGGACATTGGGGGAGCCTTGGGGACCCCCGTGTCTGTGGAGAGACGGTGGGTGACTGGGGGGGGGACACTTGGGGACATTCGGGGGGCATTTGGGGACACTGGGAGGAGCCTTGGGACACCGAGGGGACCTTTGGGGGCACCAAGAAAGCATTTGGGGACACTGGAGGGACCCTTGGGGACACGGAGGGGACCCTTGGGGACACTGAGGGGAGCCTTGGAGACACCAGAGGGACCTTTGAGGACACCAGGAGGGCGCTTGGGGACACCGGGGGGACACTTTGGGGACATCGCGGAGCCGCCCCCCCCACCTTTCCCGCGCCGCAAGCCCCGCCCCTCCTCGCGCCCCGCCCCTCCCGCGGAGGCCACGCCCCGCCCCGCCCGTTTAACGCCCCGCCCCGCTCCCCCTCCCCGGCCAATCAGCGCGCGGCGTTCGGGCCGTGCCCCATATATGGACGGCGGCGCGCGCGGCGCGCGGGGGGCGTGGCCTCCGAGGGGGGCGTGGCCAGGCGGGCCCCCGGTCCGTGTGGGCCCCGTGGGGGGGTGGGGGGAGAACCGGGGGTGGAGGGGGGGAACCGGCGCCGGTGCCCGGCGGGCAGGACGCGGTAACGGGGTCTGGGGGCACCGCCGGACCCGCCCGCCCGCCGGGCGAGCGGCGCCGGTGCTCGGTGTCGCACCGGGATCCCCCCGCCGTGCCCGCCGTTAGGCGCCGTGCGCGCTCCCAGCCGCCCGCCCGCAGGCCCGGGCCGCTCCCCGGGGCATCCCGCGACCCGTCCCGTTCCGACCGGGGCCCCACCCGGTGCCCGCCGCCCCTCCCCCGCTCACCGGGCCGTGCCGGGCGCGGCCGCTCCGCCTCTCGGCCGCTTCCGGGGTGCCGCGCCGCGCATGCGCCCGGGGCCCGCCGCGCAGCGCGCCTGCGGCTGCGCGGAGCATCACGGGAGATGTAGTTCGCGTCCGCCATGTTCCGCGCGGCCGCGCGGGGCATCACGGGAGCTGTAGTTCCTTCCCCGCCGGCCGCGGGGCGTGTTGGGAGTTGCAGTTCCCGGCCCCCACCCCCCCCCCCCCAAAAAACGACTGGGCGGCACCGCCGGGTGTCACGTGGTTGGTTTATTTTGGGGTACAAACCCCGGAGACCCCCCCCAAGGTGTCACCCGCCCCCCCCTCCCCAAACACCCAAAATCCCCGGATTTCACCCCAAATTCACACCCAGCACCCAAAACTCTCAGGGCTCTTCCCCCCCAGCACCCACAAGTGCCCCCCACGACCCCCAGACCCATAATTGCCCCCCCCCCAGCACCCACAGTTGCCCCCCAGACCCACAATTGCCCCTCAGGTGCCCCCCAGGTGCCCCAGGTGCCCCCCCAGGTGCCCCCCAGGTGCCCCCAGGTGTCCCCAGGTGTCCCCGCCCCCTCAGCAGCCGCTCTCGGCCGCCGGGCGCTGCCCCTGTCGCGACTGAGCCCTCGGGGGGGCCCTGGGGGGGCCGGGGACCCCCATCCGCACCGCTGCCACCCCCGCCGCACCTCGGCCTGCACCTGCGGGGCGGCATGTCGCGACATGGGGCACCGCCCGCCGCGATAGGCCCCGCCCACGCCGCGATAGGCACCGCCCGTGCCGCGATAGACCACGCCCATCGCGATAGACAGTGCCCGTGCCGCGATAGGCACCTCCCGTCGCGACATGGGGCACCGCCCGCCGCGATAGGCCCCGCCCACGCCGCGATAGGCCCCGCCCGTGTCGCGACATGGCGCACCTCCTT
Organism: Passerculus sandwichensis; assembly: GCA_031885435.1. Lineage (NCBI taxonomy): Eukaryota > Metazoa > Chordata > Aves > Passeriformes > Passerellidae > Passerculus > Passerculus sandwichensis. Next base: position 12,679,411 of record CM063146.1, read on the forward strand.
GTTGGTGAAGCAGTAGAGGACGCTGACCACCAGGCCCTGCTCGGGGGGGGGGGGGGACACGGGGACACTTTGGTGGGGCATGGCGTTTCCAATTAACCCCAATTAACCCTAATTAATCTCAATAAACCCTAATTAATCCAAATCAACCTAAATTAACGCATATTAACACCAATTAATCCAAATTCACCGAAATCAACACAAATTGACCCCAATTAACGCAAATTAACCCCTAATTAAGCCCAAATTAACCCCTCAGGTGTGTCCCCAGGTGTGTCCCTCACCTGTGCGGAGGTGAGCAGCAGGTGCAGGCACAGCCTGACCCTCCCCAATTAACCAATATAACACCAAATTAACCCCAATTAACCCAAATTAACCCCATTAACACCTCGTTAACACCCTGAATAACCCCTCAGGTGTGTCCCAGGTGTGCCCCAATGTCCCCAGGTGTGTCCCTCACCTGTGCGGAGGTGAGCAGCAGGTGCAGGCACAGCCGGGCCAGCCTGAGGCTCCCCAATTAACCAATATAACACCAATTAACCCAAATTAACCCCAATTAACCCCATTAACACCTCGTTAACACCCAGATTAACCCCTCAGGTGTGTCCCCAGGTGTGTCTCTCACCTGAGCGGAGGTGAGCAGCAGGTGCAGGCACAGCCGGGCCAGCCTGACCCTCCCCAATTAACCAATATAACACCAAATTAACCCAAATTAACCCAAATTAACCCCATTAACACCTCATTAACGCCCTGATTAGCTCCTCAGGTGTGTCCCTCACCTGTGCGGAGGTGAGCAGCAGGTGCAGGCACAGCCGGGCCAGCCTGAGGCTCCCCAATTAACCCAAATTAACCTCATTAACACCTCATTAACCATTCAGGTGTGCCCCCAGGTGTGTCCCAGGTGTGCCCCAATGTCCCCAGGTGTGTCCCTCACCTGTGCGGAGGTGAGCAGCAGGTGCAGGCACAGCCGGGCCAGCCTGAGGCTCCCCAATTAACCAATATAACACCAAATTAACCCCAATTAACGCCAATTAACCCAAATTAACACCCTGATTAACCCCTCAGGTGTGTCCCTCACCTGAGCGGAGGTGAGCAGCAGGTGCAGGCACAGCCGGGCCAGCCTGAGGCCGCCGCCGCCCTCGCCCTCCCCGGCCAGGGCGAAAATCACCTCGTGCACCCCCAGGAGGGGGATGAGCGTCAGCGTGGAGCGCGCCAACCTGGCACAGGTGGGACAGGTGGGACAGGTGACGCACCTGGGGACAGCCCCGGGGCGCAGGGATACACCTGGGCACACCTGGGGATGCACCTGGGCACACCTCGTGCACCCCCAGGAGGGGAATGAGCGTCAGCGTGGAGCGCGCCAACCTGGCACAGGTGTGACAGGTGGGACAGGTGGGACAGGTGGGACAGGTGGGACAGGTGGGACAGGTGACACACCTGGGGACAGTCCCGGGCACAGGGATACACCTGGGGACACGCCCAAGGAGATTTGGGGACCAGGTGTTCCCACTCTCGCCAGGTGTCCCCCCATGATGTCCTCACCTGTCCAGGTGTGTCCCCTCCCCAAAATCCCCACCTGTGCAGGTGTCCCCCCCCAATGTCCCCACCCCAATGTCCCCACCCATTCCAGGTGTCCTCACCTGTCCAGGTGTGTCCCCTCCAATGTCCACGCCTGTGCAGGTGTCTCCCCAATGTCCCCACCCCCCCCCCGTGTCCCCACCTGTGCAGGTGCGTCCCCACCTGAGCCGCGTGTCCCTGTGTCCCTCCCCCCCAATGTCCCCACCCATTCCAGGCGTCCCCACCTGTCCAGGTGTGTCCCCCCCCAAATCCCCACCTGTGCAGGTGTCCCCCCCAATGTCCCCACCCATTCCAGGTGTCCCCACCTGTGCAGGTGAGTCCCCACCTGAGCCGCGTGTCCCCCCCCCCAATGTCCCCACCCCCCCCCGTGTCCCCACCTGTGCAGGTGCGTCCCCACCTGAGCCGCGTGTCCCCCCCAGTGTCCCCACCCCCCCCCCGTGTCCCCACCTGTGCAGGTGTCCCCCCCAATGTCCCCACCCCCCCAATGTCCCCACCCATTCCAGGTGTCCCCACCTGTCCAGGTGTGTCCCCCCCAAAATCCCCACCTGTGCAGGTGTCCCCCCCAGTGTCCCCCCCCCCCCCAATGTCCCCACCCCCCCGTGTCCCCACCTGTGCAGGTGCGTCCCCACCTGAGCCGCGTGTCCCCGCGCGCCACCTGCTGCGCGCGCACCTTGGCCACCAGGATGCGCACGATCCTCACGAACACCACGAAGTTCACCTGGCGCAGGTGCGACACACACGGGTGTGACCCTGGCGCGCGCGCACAGGTGCGACACGGGTGCGACACGGGTGTGACACAGGTGTGACACAGGTGCGGCACACCTGGCTGACGTCACGCACCGCCACGGCCGCCAGGATGGGGCAGCGGATCAGCCACCACACGGGCGCCTTCTCATTGCGCTCCCAGCACCTGCGGGGGGCGGGGCCTCGCTCAGCCACGCCCCCCGCTCACCTGAGGGACAGGTGGGGGTGGGGGGGTGGGGACGGGGCAGGTGAGGGCGGGGACTCACCCCTCGTTCTCGTACAGGTAACGCAGGATCACCCAGGGCACCACGAAGAGCACGGGGACACCTGGGGGGGGCACACCTGGTGAGGGGCGGGGACACACCTGGGGGGACACACCTGGGGGACACACCTGGGGAGGGGGGCGGGAACACACCTGGGGAGGGGCGGGGACACACCTGGGGGACACACCTGGGGAGGGGGGCGGGAACACACCTGGGGAGGGGCGGGGACACACCTGGGGGGACACACCTGGGGAGGGGCGGGGACACACCTGGGGGGACACACCTGGGGGGACACACCTAGGGAGGGGCAGGGACACACCTGGGGGACACACCTGGGGAGGGGGGCGGGAACACACCTGGGGAGGGGCGGGGACACACCTGGGGGGACACACCTGGGGGGACACACCTGGGGAGGGGCGGGGACACACCTGACAGAGGTAACACAATAACTCGGTAATGCAGCGACACAGTGACACACAGGTGACACAGGTGACACAGGTGACGCAGTAACTCGGTAACGCAGCGACACAGTGACACACAGGTGACACACAGGTGGCACAGGTGACACAATAACACAGTAACGCAGTGACACAGTGACACACAGGTGACACACAGGTGGCACAGGTGACACACAGGTGACACAGGTAACACAATAACACAGGTAACACAATAACACAGTGACACAGTGACACAGGTGACACACAGGTGGCACAGGTGACGCACAGGTGACACAGGTGACACGATAACTCAGTAACGCAGTGACACAGTGACACACAGGCGGCACAGGTGATGCACAGGTGCTCCCCTCACCCCAGCCGAGCAGCAGGAAGGCGGGCAGGCGGCTCCGGGCGGGCGTGGCCTCACACAGGTGACACAGGTAACACAATAACACAGTAACACGGTGACACAGTGACACGCAGGTGACACACAGGTGGCACAGGTGACACACAGGTGGCACAGGTGACACAGGTGACACAATAACTTGGTGACGCAGTGACACAGTGACACACAGGTGGCACAGGTAACACAGGTGACACAGGTAACACAATAACACAATAACACAATAACACAGTGACACAGCGACACAGCGACACACAGGTGACACACAGGCGGCACAGGTGACGCACAGGTGCGCCCCTCACCCCATCCGAGCAGCAGGAAGGCGGGCAGGCGGCTCCGGGCGGGCGTGGCCTCACACAGGTGACACAGGTAACACAATAACACAATAACACAGTGCCACAGTGACACAGCGACACACAGGTGACACACAGGTGACACAGGTGACAGTGACACAGGTGACAGGTGTCTCACCCCAGCCGAGCAGCAGGAAGGCGGGCAGGCGGCTCCGGGCGGGCGTGGCCAGCAGCAGCCGCAGCAGGTAGAGCCCCTCGGCCGTGGCCCAGGCGTAGTTGGCTCCCACGCAGTACTGCGCCAGGCTCTGCGCCACGCGGCACGCGGGGCCCGCCTGCGCCCGCGCCGGGACACGCGTGTGACACCGGTGCCACCTCCCGTGTCACCGATGTCACCTCCCCGGCCACCACTGTCACCTCCCTGGCCAACGGTGTCACCTTCTGGGCACGGCTGTCACCTCCCCAACACCGGTGACACCTCCCTGGCACTGCTGTCACCTCCCCGACACTGCTGTCACCTCCCCGGCCACCGCTGTCACCTCCCCGACACTCCTGTCACCTCCCCGACACCGCTGTCACCTCCCTGGCACTGCTGTCACCTCCCCGGCCACCGGTGTCACCTCCCTGGCCATCGGTGTCACCTCCCCAACACTGGTGTCACCTCCCTGACACTCCTGTCACCTCCCCGACACACCTGTCACCTTCCCAGCCACCGCTGTCACCTCCCGTGTCACTGCTGCCACCTCCCCGGCATCGCTGTCCCCTCCCCAACACTGGTGTCACCTCCCCAACACCACTGTCACCTCCCGTGTCACTGCTGTCACCTCCCCGACACTCCTGTCCCCTCCCCGGCCACCTCCGTCCCCTCTCTGTCCCCTCTCTGTCCCCTCCCTGCCGTCGCTGTGTCCCCTCTCTGTCCCCTCTGTCCCCTCTGTCCCCAGGTGTCCCCAGGTATCCCCACACTGTCCCACCTGCTGTCCCAGCAGCTGCAGGGGGTGGCCCGGGATGCTGTCCCTCTGTCCCCTCTGTCCCCAGCTGTCCCCTGGCTGTCCCTTGCCTGTCCCCACACTGTCCCCAGGTGTCCCCAGTGTCCCACCTGCTGTCCCAGCAGCTGCAGGGGGTGGCCCAGGTGCTGTCCCCTCTGTCCCCACACTGTCCCCAGCTGTCCCCATGATGTCCCACCTGCTGTCCCAGCAGCTGCAGGGGGTGTCCCTCCTGCTGTCCCTCCTGCTGTCCCCCCTGGTGTCCCCGTTGGTGGCCCGGGTGTGGCAGCAGCGCGTCCCGGCTCAGGATGGCGGCGGCGCGGAGAGCGAAGGACACGAAGAGGTTGGCGTGGATCAGGTTCCGCGTGCAGCGCAGGCGCCTGGGGACACCATGGGGACATCGGGGACACTGGGGGCACTGGGGACATTGGGGACATTGGGATATTGGGGACATCCATGGGGACTTTGGGGACATTGGGGACATTGGGGACATCCATGGGGACATCAGGGACATTGGGGACATTGAGGGGACATTGGGGGCATTGGGGACATTGGGACACTGGGGACATTGGGGACATTGGGGGCAGTGGGGACACAGGGACATGGGGACATTGGGGGCATTGGGATATTGGGGACATTGGGGATATTGGGGGGGCATTGGGGACATTGGGGGGATTGGGGACATTGGGGACACTGGGGACATTGGGGACATTGGGGGGGCATTGGGGACACTGGGGGCATTGGGGACATTGGGGGCATTGGGGACATTGGGATATTGGGGACATTGGGGACACTGGGGGCATTGGGGGACATTGGGGACATTGGGGACATTGGGGACAGTGGGGGCATTGGGGGCATTGGGGACATTGGGGACATTGGGGGGGCATTGGGGACATTGGGGACATTGGGGGCATTGGGGGACATTGGGGACATTGGGGACATTGGGGGGGCATTGGGGACATTGGGGACATTGGGGGGGCATTGGGGACATTGGGGACATTGGGGGCATTGGGGACAGTGGGGGACATTGGGGGGATTGGGGACATTGGGGGCATCGGGGACATTGGGGACACCATGGGGACATTGGGGACATTGGGGGCATTGGGGGCACTGGGGGCATTGGGGACATTGGGACATTGGGGACACAGGGACATGGGGACACGGGGACAACAGCCCCAAGGTGTGACAGTGTCCCCAGGTGTCCCAGCTGTGTCCCCAGGTGTGTCCCCAGGTGTGTCCCCACCTGAGCACCAGGGACAGCGAGTGCCCAATGGTGTGTCAGTGTGACAATGCCCCAGGTGTGTCAGTGTCCCCAGGTGTGTCACACCCCCCAGCTGTGTCCCCAGGTGTGTCCCCAGGTGTGTCCCCAGGTGTGCCACACCCCCCAGGTGTGTCACTGTCCCCAGGTGTCCCCACCTGAGCAGCAGCAGCAGCAGCAGCAGCAGCAGCAGCGCCACCAGGGACAGCGAGTACCCAACGGTATGACAGTGTGACAATGCCCCAGGTGTGTCCCCAGGTGTGTCCCCAGGTGTGTCACACCCCCCAGCTGTGTCCCCAGCTGTGTCCCCAGCTGTGTCCCCAGCTGTGTCCCCAGGTGTGTCACTGTCCCCAGGTGTGTCCCCACCTGAGCAGCAGCAGCAGCAGCAGCGCCGCCAGCAGCGCCACCAGGGACAGCGAGTAGCCGACGGTGTAGAGGAGGCGGAACTGCTCCAGCAGCCACACCTGGCGCTGAGGGGACACCAGGGGGACACCGGGACAGGGGACACCGGGACACCGGGACACAACGGACGTGGCACGGGATCAGCACAGGACACGGGGACACGGGGACAGGGGGACACCGGGACAGGGGACAGGAGGACATGGGGACAGGGGGACACAGTGGGGGACGGGGGACACGGGGACACAGGGACAGGGGGACACCGGGACAGGAGGACATGGGGACAGGGGGACACGGTGGGGGACAGGGGACATGGGGACATGGGGACAAAAGGAAATGGGACGTGGCAGGGGACAGGGGACACGGGGACAAGGGACACGCCATGGCACAGGGGACGCGGGACACGGGGACACGGGGACAGGGGGACAGGGGGACAGGGGGAGATGGCAGGGGAGCAGCACGGGACACAGGGACAGGGGGACATGGGGACATGGGGGACGCGGCAGGGGACATGAGATGGCACAGGGGACAGGGGACACGGCATGGCACCGGGGACACGGGACGCGGGGCACAGCGGTGACACGGGGGGTGGCAATGTGCCGGCACAGCGTGGCACCGGGGGGGTGACACGGGGGGTGACACACGGGGGGTGACACGGGGGGTGGCAATGTGCCGGCACAGCGTGGCAGCGGCGCCACCCGGTGTCACGCTGCGCTCCGTGTGACACGCTCCGTGTGACACGCCCGGTGACACGGAGCGCGACACGGGCACGGGGGTGGCACCCGCGGTGTCGCCGCGCTGTGACCTCGCTGCCGCCACCTGCAGCGCCACAACGGCCCCGTGCTGTGCCCTCCCTGTCCCCTCATTGTCCCCTCTCTGTCCCCTCTTTGTCCCCGCCACATCCCCGCCCTGTCCTCCCCCATTGTCCCCCCATTGTCCCCCCATTGTCCCCTCGCTGTCCCTCTCCCTGTCCCCTCCCTGTCCTCTCTCTTTCCCCTCTTTGTGCCCCCCAATGTCCCTCTCATTGTCCCCTTCCTTTCTCCCCCAATGTCCCCTCCCTGTCGCCCCTTTATCCCCGCCACATCCCCGCCCTGTCCCCTCAGTGCCACCTCCCTGTCCCCTCATTGTCCCCTCATTGTCCCCTCTCTGTCCCCGCCACATCCCCGCCCTGTCCTCCCCCATTGTCCCCTCATTGTCCCCTCATTGTCCCCCCCAATGTCCCCTCATTGTCCCCACCCTGTCCCCTCCCTGTCCCCTCATTGTCCCCTCACTGTCCCCCCCCATTGTCCCCTCATTGTCCCCTCCCTGTCCCCTCCCTGTCCCCTCATTGTCCCCTCAATTTCCCCACCCTGTCCCCTCATTGTCCCCCCTCCCTTGTCCCCCCATTGTCCCCTCCCTGTCCCCTCCCTTGTCCCCCTCGCTGTCCCCTCCCTTGTCCCCCCATTGTCCCCTCCCTGTCCCCACCCTGTCCCCTCGCTGTCCCCCCATTGTCCCCTCGCTGTCCCCACCTCCAGCGGCGTCCCCTGCGCCGCGTCATCCTCGCACTGCGAGTTGTCCTGCCACGTCCTGCCGCTGCCGTCCGTCACCCAGCGCCCGTCGGGGCCGCAGCGCCGCGCCACCAGCCCGCCCTGCACTGCGACACGGCTGTCACCCCTGTGCCACCCCCTGTGCCACCCCCTGTGCCACCCCCTGTGTCACCCCCTGTGTCACCCGGTGCCACCGCGGGGTCCCCTCCCCGCGGGTACCTCGGTGGAACCAGGGCAGGTACCAGGGGCAGGGCACGGTGGCCGTGCTGTTGGGGGCGGCGTCGCCCCAGCACGCGTACAGGTCGAAGCTGCGGTTGCACACGGGCCCTGAGGGGACACAAGTGCCACCAAGGTGCCGCCAAGGTGCCGCCAAGGTGTCACCAAGGTGTCACCAAGGTGTCGCCAAGGTGCCACCAAGGTGTCGCCAAGGTGTCACCAAAGTGCCGCCAAGGTGTCACCAAGGTGTCACCAAAGTGTCATCAAAGTGTCACCAAGGTGTCACCAAGGTGTCACCAAGGTGTCACCAAGGTGTCGCCAAAGTGTCACCAAGGTGTCACCAAGGTGTCACCAAAGTGTCGCTGAAGTGTCACCAAGGTGTCACCAAGGTGCCACCAAGGTGTCACCAAGGTGTCACCAAAGTGCCGCCAAGGTGTCACCAAGGTGTCACCAAAGTGTCACCAAGGTGTCACCAAGGTGTCGCCAAAGTGTCACCAAGGTGTCACCAAAGTGCCGCCAAAGTGTCACCAAAGTGTCGCCAAAGTGCCACCAAGGTGTCGCCAAGGTGTCGCCAAAGTGCCACCAAGGTGTCACCAAGGTGCCACCAAGGTGTCACCAAGGTGTCACCAAGGTGTGGCCGAGGTGTGGCCGAGGTGTGGGCGGGGTCTCACCTGCCGGGGGCGGGGCCAGGCGCAGGTGCAGCTCGCACGCCTGGCGGTACTGGCGCCACGCGACGACGGTGGCCTGGGCGGAGCGCTCCTGGGGACACGGGGGACAGCAATGAGGGGACATCAATGAGGGACAGCAATGGGGACAGCAATGGGGACAGAGGGACAGCAATGGGGACAGCAATGGGGACAGTAATGGGGACAGCAATGGGGACAGCAATCAGCAGGGGCGGAGCGCTCCTGGGGACACGGGGGACAGCGAGGGGACAATGAGGGGACAGCAATGGGGACAGGGGACAGCAATGGGGACAGCAATGGGGACAGGGGGACAGCAATGGGGACAGGGGGACAGCAATCAGCAGGGGCGGAGAGCTCCTGGGGACACGGGGGACAGTGAGGGGACATCAATGAGGGATAGCAATGGGGACAGCAATGGGGACAGCAATGGGGACATCAGGGGGACAGCAATCAGCAGGGCAGAGCGCTCCTGGGGACACGGGGGACAGCGAGGGGACAATGAGGGGGACAATGAGGGGACAATGGGGGGGACAGCAATGGGGGACAGCAATGGGGACAGCAGTGGGGACATCAATGAGGACAGAGGGGACAGCAGAGGGGACATCATGGGGACAATGAAGGACATCGAGGGACGGGGGGACATCGAGGGGGACAGTGGGGGTTGGTGGGGACAATGAGCGGACACCGGGGGACACCGGGGGGACAATGAGGGGACACCGAGGGACACCGGGGGACAGCGCGGGCTCTCACCTCTGCTCCCCGGCGGGCCGGGGGTCGCCACCTGCTGGCCCATGGTGGCCCTGAGTGGCCTCCGGTGGCCGCGGGGTGTGGCCGGTGTCCCCTCGGTGTCCCCTCGGTGTCCCCTCGGTGTCCCCTCGGTGTCCCCTCGGTGTCACCGGCGGCGGCTCCGCGCGTGGCTCTGTCACCCCCGGGTGGCACCGGCGGGCGCGGGCACCGCCCCTGGGAGGGGCCTCGGTGTCACCCGGTGCCACCCGGGGGTGTCCCATTGTCGCCAGGGGGGTCCCAGATGTCACCCGGTGCCACCAGGGCGTTTTCAGTGTCACCCACCGGGGTTTCGATGTCCCCAAGGGGGTCCCCGGTGTCCCCCGGTGCCACCCACGGGCATCTCGGTGTCACCCAGGTGTCACCCAGCGTCACCAGAGGGGTCTTGGTGTCACCAGGGGGGTCCCAGGTGTCACCCAGGTGTGTCACCAGTGTCCCCCGCACCTGTCCCAGCGCCCCCCAGCACCCCCAAAACAAAGGGGCGTGGCCCTAAACTAAAGGGGGCGTGTCCCCAAACACGAGGGGGCGTGTCCCCAAACACGAGTGGGCGTGTCCCAGCAGGAGGGGGCGTGCCCATAGCACAGAGGGGCGTGTCCTCACTGAAGCGCCGTCCGCCCGTCCGCCAGGGGGCGCCAACCAGGGCGAAGGGGGCGTGTCCCCGACCGCGAGGGGGCGTGTCCCAGCGGGAGGGGGCGTGTCCCAACGCAAGGGGGCGTGTCCCCGTGGCAGAGGGGGCGTGTCCCAACCGGAAGCGGGGTCCGCCCGTCCGCCAGGGGGCGCCAACCAGGGCGAAGGGGGCGTGTCCCCGACCGCGAGGGGGCGTGTCCCAGCGGGAGGGGCGCGTCCCCAACGCAAGGGGGCGTGCCCCCATGGCAGAGGGGGCGTGTCCCGACCGGAAGCGGGGTCCGCCCCGTCCGCCAGGGGGCGCCGACCCCGACAAGGAGAACGGAAGGACGGACGGACGGACGGACGGACGGAAGGAAGAAGGGTGGGCGTGTCCCGGCTCTCCCCGCCCCCTCCCCCCCGGCTCCCCGTGACGTCATCGGGGGCGCGCCCCCGGCGGCCGCTCGCGGCGCGATGGTGGCGGGCGCGTTCCCGCTGGCCAAGCTGCTCACGCTGGGCGCGCGCCAGCTCAGCCGCCCCCTGGCCGCGCGCATCAAGGCGGGGGCGCGCGCGTCGCCCTTCTTCCGCACCTACATCTGCCTGCCGCCCGCGCAGCGTGAGTGACACCTGGGGGGGACACACCCGGGCTGGGGGGGACACGGCTGGGGACACACCTGGGGACACGGGGGGGGACACACCTGGGGACACATCTGGGCTGGTGGGGACACGCTGGGCTGGGGGGGACACACCTGGAGGGGACACACCCGGGGACACACCTGGGGACACACCTGGGGACACACCTGGGGACACGGCTGGGGACACGGGGGGACACACCTGGGGACACACCTTGGGACACGGGGGGGACACACCCGGGGACACACCTGGGGACACGGGGGGACACACCTGGGGACACGGGGGGGGGGGGGACACACCTGGGGACACGGGGGGGACACACCTGGGGACACGGCTAGGGGACATGGGGGGGGACACACCTGGGGACACGGCTGGGGACATGGGGGGGACACGGCTGGGCTGGGGGGGACACACCTGGGGACAGGGCTGGGGGACACGGGGGGGGACACACCTGGGGACACGGGGGGACACGGCTGGGAGGGACACACTGGGCTGGGGGGGACGCACCTGGGGACACGGGGGGAACACACCTGGGGACACACCCGGGGACACGGGGGGGACACGGCTGGGGGGGGGGGGGACACACCTGGGGACACACCTGGGCTGGGGGGGACACACCTGGGGACATGGGGGGGACCCGCCACGGGTCGGGTTGGGGCGTGGGACCCCCCCCCTCCCCTTGGAGGGATCATGGGGGCCTGGGGGACACTTGGGGACACCGAGGGGACACTTGGGGACACGGGGGGACACGGGGGGACCCGCCATGGTTGGGGTTTCAGGGGTGGGACCCCACCCTTGGAGGGGTCGTGGGGGTGTGGGGACACTTGGGGACACCGAGGGGACATTGAGGGGACATTGGGGACACGGGGTGGGGTCTGGGGGTGGATTTTGGGGGGATCTGGGTTGATTTGGTGGGGATTTGGGTTGATTTGGGGGGGATTTGGGGCTGGATTTTGGGGGGGATTTGGAGCTGGATTTTGGGGGATCTGGGGTTGATTTGGGGGGGATTTACCACCACTCCCCCTCTGCTGCCGTGCCTCAGTTTCCCTCCCCATTCTCCGTGCCTCAGTTTCCCCCCTGTGTTTCTCTCCGTGCCTCAGTTTACCACTGGGTGGAGATGCGCACCAAGATGTGCCTCAGTTTCCCTTTCCCGTGCCTCAGTTTCCCTGTTTCTCTCTCAGTTTACCACTGGGTGGAGATGCGCACCAAGATGCGGCTCAGTTTCCCTGTTCCCGTGCCTCAGTTTACCCGTCTTCTCTCTCCGTGCCCTCAGTTTACCACTGCGTGGAGATGTTTTCCGTGCCTCAGTTCTCCCCCCTGATTTTCCCTCTGTGCCTCAGTTTACCACTGGGTGGAGATGCGCACCAAGATGTGCCTTAGTTTCCCTGTTTTTCCCCCCGTGCCTCAGTTTACCACTGGGTGGAGATGTTTTCTGTGCCTCAGTTTCCCCGTTTTCTCTCTCAGTTTACCACTGGGTGGAGATGCGCACCAAGATGTGCCTCAGTTTCCCTGTTCCCGTGCCTCAGTTTACCCCCGTTTCTCTCTCCGTGCCTCAGTTTACCACTGGGTGGAGATGCGCACCAAGATGCGGCTGCTGGGGTTCCGCGGCGCGGCGGTGAAGCCGCTCAACGAGGAAGGCGGCGGCCGAGCTGGGGCGGAGCTGCTGGGCGAGGCGCTCGTCTTCGGCGTGGGCGGGCTCTGCCTCTACCTCGAGTACCTGCGGCAGGCGGGGCAGGGCCGGCGGCGCGAGGAGCACCTGGAACCGGGCGCTGGCCGAGCTGCGCGAGCACCTGGACGAGCTCCGCAGGGAGCTGGAGGCGCTGCGGGGGCGGGGAGGGGCGGGGCTGGACCAGGGAGGGGCTGGGCTTAGCCAGGGAGGGGCGGGGCTTGAGCTGGGTGGGGCGGGACACGCCCTGGGTGGAGCTGGGAGTGCTCAGGGAGGGGTTGGACACGCCCAGGGAGGGGTGGAGCAGAACCAGGGACATGCTCAGGGAGGGGCGGGACATAACCAGGGACACGCCCAGGGAGGGGCGGGGCATAACCAGGGACACGCCCAGGGAGGGGCGGGACATAACCAGGGTGGACACGCCCAGGGAGGGGCAGGGAACATCCAGGGAAAGGATGGACACGCCCAGGGAACCTCAAGCCACGCCCACGTAAGACCAGGCCACGCCCAGTGTGAAGCTGGACACGCCCAGGGTGGAGCTGGACACGCCCAGGGTGGAGCTGGACACGCCCACGGAAGCTCAGGCCACGCCCATGGAAGCTCAGGCCACGCCCCCAGCAAAGCTGTGAATGGCGCTGCAGGATCAGGCCACGCCCCCGCTGTGACAGGCCACGCCCCCCCGCATTAAACCCGCTCTGTGCGTTCTGTTCTGTGCTTTAAGGGGCGGGGCTAACGCGGAGGGTGGGCGTGGCCACTTTTGGCGTGGCCAACGCGATGGGGGCGGGGCCTGGCAAGAAGGAGCGCCGCGATTGGTGGGTGGGTGCTGGTGGCTCCGTGGAGTGGGCGTGGCTTCCTCGGAGGGGCGTGGCCACGCAAGCCACGCCCCCCGAACAAAATAATTTACATTTAATTTAAATTTTTCCCGTAAAAAAAAACCGTTTATTGGTGCAAATAAAGTGAAAAAAACCCAAAAAGTGACTTAAAAAAACACCCCAAAAAGGGGGGGTGGGGGAGGGGGGACGAGCGGGGGGAGGGGCTCCCCTTCCCGCCCTCCCCCCGCGGTGATGTGCGCGGGGGGGGGAGGGGCACAGTGTGGCACTAATTAATTAATTATTAACCATTAATAATTAATTAGTGAGGGTAAGGCACGGCCTGGGGGTGGGGGGAGGGGGGTGAGATGGGGTGGGGGAGGGGCTGGTGGGGGGGGTGTGTCCGACCCCTCCCCCACCCTCCCCAAAATTGTGGGCGTGGCCTGGCGGGGGGGGCGGGGTCAGGGCCGGTTCGGCTTCCTCAGCTCCGTCAGCAGCGCTGGGGGAGGGGCAAAAAAAAATGTAAAAAAAAAAAAATTTGGGGGAGGGGTCGTGGGGGGAGGGGTCACTGTGACCCCTCCCCCCACTGAGACCCCTCCCCAAAATTTCCCTCGCCCACCTTGGATGAGCTCCTCCTTCATTTTGTGCAGCTCCTTCCGAAACTCCTCCAGCAGCTCCTGGGGGGGGGGGGGGTGGGGAGGGGGCGTCAGAGACCCCTCCCCAAATTTGGGACCCTCCCCCAAATCCCAGACCCCCCTCCCCAAATTTGGGACCCTCCCCCCAAATCCCAGACCCCCCCTCCCCAAATTTGGGACCCTCCCCCAAATCCCAGACCCCTCCCCCAAAATTCCAGACCCTCTCCGTAAATTCCAGACCCCCTCCCCAAATTCCGGATCCCCCGAAACCCCCCAGACCCCTCCCCAAATTCTGGTCTCCCCCCCATCCCCCCCCCAAACCGGTACCAGTTTGAACCGCTCCAGGTCCAGCTCATTGTGGGGCTCGGGGGTGGCTGGAGTGGCCGATTTCATCCTGTGGGGGTGGCAAATCATTAAATACTTAAAACAATTGATTTGAGGACCCCTCCCCAAAAAAAAAAAAAGCTCCTCCCCAAAACTCACCTGGGCAAGGTGGAGCTGGATTTTTGCCACGGCCTCGGGACGGGCTCTGAGGGGTTAAAAAAAAGGGCGTGAGGGGGGAGGGGTTGGACCCTTAAAGCCCCCTCCCCACAAAGCGCAAACCCGCCGCGTTCCCCTTTAAGAACTACAACTCCCGTGGTGCCCCGCGCGCCCGCACCGTGCCCCGCCGCGCGCCCCCGCCGCGCTGCATGCCGGGGGATGGAGTCCGCGCGCTCACCCGCCGCCAGCCCCGCCCTCCTCTCGCCGGGCTCCGCCTCTTCCTGCGGGGGGGGGGGGAGATCCAAAATTGGGGGTGGGGAGGGGCAGAGACCCCTCCCCAAATTAGGAACGGGGGGGGGGGGGGGGGGGGGTTGGTACTGACGGCGGTGACGTCATCGTCCCTTTTGGGCGATTCCGCGGCTTTTCTCCTAAAGGGGAGGGGAGAAAAGGAGGGGGTCGGCGTGGGAATCTGGGGAATTTGGGGATTTTGGGGAATTTTTAGGATTTTGGAAATTTTGAGGATTTTTGGGGATTTTGGGGATTCTGGGAATTTGGGGATTTTGAGGATTTTGGAAATTTTGAGGATTTTTGGGATTTTATTTTGGGGAATTTTAGGATTTTGGAAATTTTGAGGATTTTGGGATTTTGGGGATTTTGGGGGATTTTTGGGGATTTTTGGAGAATCTGGGGAATTTTTAGGATTTTGGAAATTTTGAGGATTTTTGGGGATTTTTGGGGAATCTGGGGAATTTCTGGGGATTTTGGGGAATTTTTAGGATCTTGGAAATTTTGAGGATTTTTGGGAATTTTTGGGGATTTTTGGGGAATTTTTAGATCTTGGAAATTTTGAGGATTTTTGGGAATTTTTGGGGATTTTTGGGGAATTTTTAGGATTTTGGAAATTTTGAGGGTTTTTGGGGATTTTGAAGATTTTTGGGGATTTTTTTTGTGATTTTGGGA
>CM063146.1:12694959-12786134 GCA_031885435.1 Passerculus sandwichensis
GATTTTCCCCTCTCAAAATTTGGGATTTCCCCCTCTCAAAATTTGGGATTTCCCCCCTCTCAAAATTTGGGATTTTCCCTCTCAAAATTTGGGATTTTCCCTCTCAAAATTCGGGATTTTCCCCTCTCAAAATTTGGGATTTTTCCCTCTCAAAATTTGGGATTTCCCCCTCTCAAAATTTGGGATTTTTTCCTCTCAAAATCTGGGATTTCCCCTCTCAAAATTTGGGATTTTCCTCTCTCAAAATTCGGGATTTTCCCTCTCAAAATTTGGGATTTTCCCTCTCAAAATTCGGGATTTTTCCCTCTCAAAATTTGGGGTTCCCACCCTTAAAATTTGGGTTTCTCTCCCTTAAAATTTGGGTGTTCCTCCTCAAAATTTGGGTTCCCTTCCCCCGTTAAAATTTGGGGGTTCCTCCCCCAAAATTTGGGGGCTCCTCCCCCATAATCTGGGACCCGCCCCCTCAAAGTTTTGGGGTCCCGCCCACCTTAAAATTTGGGGTTTTCCGCCCCCTAAAAATTCAGGTCCCCACCCTTAAAAATTTGGGGTTTCTCCTCGCCAAAATTTGGGGTTTCCCCCCTTAAAATTTGGGGACCCCCGCCCCCCCGCTCTCACCTGTCGGGGGGCTCGGGGGGGGCGGAGCCATCGGGGTCCGGCCAGGCCAGGGGGGTCCCTGGGGGGACATTGGGGGGGGTGTGGGGACATTTGGGGATGAATTTGGGGGGATTTGGGGGCTGATTTGGGGGATTTGGGGTTGGTTTTGGGGGGATTTGGGGGCTGAGTTTGGGGGGATTTGGGGGGCTGAGTTTGGGGGATTTGGGGGCTGATTTGGGGGGATTTGGGGTTGGTTTTGGGGGGATTTGGGGGCTGAGTTTGGGGGGATTTGGGGTTGGTTTTGGGGGGATTTGGGGGCTGATTTTGGGGGGATTTATAGGCTGATTTGGGGGGATTTGGGGTTGGTTTTGGGGGGACGTGGGGGGCTGACTTTGGGGGGATTTGGGGGCTGACTTTGGGGGGATTTGGGGTTGGTTTTGGGGGGACTTGGGGTTGATTTTGGGGGGAATTGGGGATGAATTTGGGGCGATTTGGGGTTGATTTTGGGGGGATTTGGGGGCTGATTTTGGGGGGGATTTGGGGGCAGAATTTGGGGGGATTTGGGGATGAATTTGGGGGGATTTGGGGGCTGATTTTGGGGGGATTTGGGGTTGGTTTTGGGGGGAACATTTGGGGATGAATTTGGGGGGATTTGGGGGCTGACTTTGGGGGATTTGGGGTTGATTTTGGGGGGATTTGGGGTTGGTTTTGGGGGGCTTTGTGCCCGGATTTGGGGTTGATTTTGGGGGGGGTTTATGGCTGGATTTGGGGGGGATTTTGGGGACGGATTTGGGGGGTATTTGGGGGCTGATTTTGGGGGTATTTGGGGGTTGGTTTTGGGGGGATTTGGGGTTGTTTTGGGGGGACTTGGGGACTGATTTTGGGGGCATTTATGGCCGGATTTGGGGGGTTGATTTGGGGGCTTTTTGGGGTTTGATTTTGAGGGGTCTCGGGATGGATTTTGGGGTTTTGGGGTTGGTTTTGGGGGGGGATTTGGGGGTTGAATTTAAGGGGGATTTGGGTGTTGGTTTTGGGGGGATTTGGGGGTTGGTTTTGGGGGGGATTTACGCTGGATTTGGCACACAAGAAGGGGTCATGGGTCCGGGGGTGTCAGTGTGGGTCTGGGGGTGTCACGGGGATTTGGGGGCTCACACAGGGGGTCCGGGTGGGTCTGGGGGTGTCAGTGTGGGTCTGGGGGGTGTCACTGTGGGTCTGGGGGTGTCAATGTGGGTCTGGGGGTGTCACTGTGGGTCTGGGGGTGTCAGAGCCCCCCCAGTCTCACCCTGCTCGATGGCCTGCAGCGCCCTCAGCACGGCTGGCACTGAGAGGGGGTCTGGGGGTCTCACAGGGGTCTGGGGGGTGTCACGGGGATTTGGGGGTCACACAGGGGGGTCCGGGTGGGTCTGGGGGGTGTCAATGTGGGTCTGGGGGTGTCGGAGCCCCCCCCCTCACCCTGCTCGATGGCCTGCAGCGCCCTGAGCACGGCGGCGGCGAACTGGGCGGCCTCGGGGGGGGGCGCCGAAGCTGAGCCCCCAGACCCGGCGCCCCTCGCGCCACTGGTGGAACTGCGGGGTGGCCTGGCTGTAGCGGAGCCCCCGCGAGAGGGGGCAGTTCAGCACCACCTGGGGGCAAAAAACGGGGGCAAAACGGGGTCAGAACTGCCCCCAGACCCAGGGGATTGCACAGGGGGCAGTTCAGCACCACCTGGGGGGCAAAAAACGGGGCAAATCGGGGGCAAAACGGGGGCAAAACAGGGTCAGAACTGCCCCCAGGCCCGGGGGGATGCACAGGGGGCAGTTCAGCACCACCTGGGGGGCAAATCGGGGTCAGAACTGCCCCCAGACCCGGGGGATTGCACAGGGGGCAGTTCAGCACCACCTGGGGGGCAAAACGGGGGCAAATCGGGGGCAAAACGGGGGGCAAAAACGGGGTCAGAACTGCCCCCAGACCCGGCGGGGATGGCACAGGGGGGCAGTTCAGCATCACCTGGGGGGCAAATCGGGGGCAAAAAGGGGGCAAAACGGGGTCAGAACGGGGTCAGAACGGGGGTCAGAACGGGGTCAGAACTGCCCCCAGACCCGGGGGGATGCACAGGGGGCAGTTCAGCACCACCTGGGGGCAAATCGGGGGCAAAACGGGGCAAATCGGGGGCAAAACGGGGTCAGAACTGCCCCCAGACCCGGGGGGAGGCACAGGGGGCAGTTCAGCACCACCTGGGGGGCAAATCGGGGGGTCAGGGGGGCAGTTCAGCACCACCTGGGGGCAAATCGGGGGGCAAAACGGGGTCAGAACTGCCCCCAGACGCGGGGGATGGCACAGGGGGCAGTTCAGCACCACCTGGGGGGCAAAAACCCCCCCAGATACCCCCCAAATGCCCCCCAAAGACCCCCCCAGATACCCCCCAAATGCCCCCCAGCCAGCCCCAGACAGCCCCCAGGTATCCCAAAATGCCCCCCAGCCCCTCAAACGCCCCCCTCAGGTACCCCCAGGTGTCCCCTCCCATCCCCGTGACTGCCCCCAAACCCCCCCAGATGCCCCCAAACCCCCCCAAACCCCCCAAACACCCCCCAAGTGCCCCCAAACCCCCCCAAACGCCCACCAAACCCCCCCAAATGCCCCAAAACCCCCCCAAATGCCCCCAGGTGCCCCATAGATGTCCCCAAACGCCCCCCCAAACCCCCCCAGGTGCCCCATAAATGCCCCCAACCCCCCCCCCAAACGCCCCCTAAGTGCCCCATAGATGCCCCCAAACCCCCCCAAACATCCCCAAATGCCCCCAAACCCCCCCAAACCGCCCCCAAACGCCCCTCAGGTGCCCCATAAATGCCCCCAAACCCCCCCCAAACCCCACCCCAAACAGCCCCCTAACACCCCCCAGGTGCCCCATAAATGCCCCCAAACCCCCCCAAACGCCCCCCAGGTGCCCCATAAATGCCCCCAAACCCCCCCCAACCCCCCCCAGGTGCCCCATAAATGCCCCCAAACCCCCCCAAACCGCCCCCAAACGCCCCCCAGGTGCCCCATAAATGTCCCCAAACCCCCCCCCAGGTGCCCCCCAAGTGCCCCATAGATGCCCCCAAACCCCCCCAGGTGCCCCATAAATGCCCCCAAACCCCCCCAAACTCCCCCCAAATGCCCTCAGGTGCCCCATAGATGCCCCCAAACGCCCCCAAGTGCCCCCCAGGTGCCCCATAAATGCCCCCAAACCCCCCCCAGGTGCCCCATAAATGCCCCCAAACCCCCCCAAATGCCCCCAAACCCCCCCCAAACGCCCCCCAAGTGCCCCATAGATGCCCCCAGGTGCACCCCAGGTGCCCCATAAATGCCCCCAAACCCCTCCCCAGGTGCCCCCCAGGTGCCCCCCAGGTGCCCGCACCTGCTGCTCGGGCGGGGGGCGCCGCCCCACGATGCGGAAGGCGAGCGAGCCGGGCTGGTGGAACAGCTGGACACAGCTGGGGGGGCCGTGGGGGGGCGGGGGGGGGCGCGCCCCCGGCCCCGCCCGCCGGGGACCCCCCCCCGCGGGCACCCAGAGCTTCTGCGCCTCGTCATAGAGCAGCACCACGGCCCGGGCCGTGCACAGGGCACGCTCACTACGGGGGGGAGAGTGAGGTTAGCCCAAAATTGGGGGAAAAACCCCAAAATTGGGAAAAATCCCGAAAAAACGGCGAAAAAAACACCAAAAAACGGCGAAAAAACACCAAAAAATGGGAAAAAAAACACCAAAAAATGGGGGTCATACCGCCCCACAGAGCAGCACCACGGCCCGGGCCGTGCACAGGGCACGCTCGCTGTGGGGGGGAGAGTGAGGTTAGCCCGAAATTGGGGGAAAAAACCCCAAAATTGGGAAAAATCCCGAAAAAACGGCGCAAAAAACACCAAAAAACGGCAAAAAAACACCAAAAAATGGGGTCAGACCGCGTCATAGAGCAGCACCACGGCCCTGGCTGTACACAGGGCAACGCTCACTGTGGGGAGGGGGACACGGGGTTACCCCAAAATTGGGGCCAAAAACCCCAAAATTGGGAAAAATAAAAAAAAAAACGGGGAAAAAACACCAAAAAATGGCGAAAAACCACCAAAAAATGGGGTCAGACCGCCCCATAGAGCAGCACCACGGCCCTGGCCGTGCACAGGGCAGGCTCACTGTGGGGAGGGGGACACGGGGTCAGAGACCCCCGAGATTGGGGAGAAAAACCCCAAAATTGGGAAAAATCCCGAAAAAACGGCGAAAAAAACACCAAAAAATGGGGTCAGACCGCCCCACAGAGCAGCACCACGGCCCGGGCCGTGCACAGGGCACGCTCGCTGTGGGGAGGGGGACACGGGGTTAGCCCAAAATTGGGGAGAAAAACCCCAAAATTGGGAAAAATCCCGAAAAAAACGGCGAAAAAAACACCAAAAAATGGGGGAAAAACACCAAAAAATGGGGAAAAAGGACCAAAAAATGGGGTCAGAGCGCCCCATAGAGCAGCACCACGGCCCGGGCCGTGCACAGGGCACGCTCACTGTGGGGAGGGGGGACACGGGGTTAGCCCAAAATTGGGGCAAAAAACCCCAAAATTGGGAAAAATCCTGAAAAAACGGGGAAAAAACACCAAAAAACGGCGAAAAAAAACACCAAAAAATGGGGTCAGACCGCCCCACAGAGCAGCACCACGGCCCGGGCCGTGCACAGGGCACGCTCGCTGTGGGGAGGGGGACACGGGGTCAGAGACCCCCGAGATTGGGGAGCCCCAAAAATGGGGGAGAAATCCCGAAAAAAACGGCGAAAAAAACACCAAAAAACGGCAAAAAAAACACCAAAAAATGGGGTCAGACCGCCCCATAGAGCAGCACCACGGCCCGGGCCGTGCACAGGGCACGCTCGCTGCGGGGGGACAGCGAGGTTAGCCCAAAATTGGGGAGAAAAACCCCAAAATTGGGAAAAATCCCGAAAAAACGGCGGAAAAAAACACCAAAAAACGGGGAAAAAGCACCAAAAAATGGGGTCAGACCGCCCCATAGAGCAGCACCACGGCCCGGGCCGTGCACAGGGCACGCTCACTGGGGAGGGGGACACGGGGTCAGAGACCCCCGAGATTCGGGAGAAAAACCCCAAAATTGGGAAAAATCCCGAAAAAACGGGGAAAAAACCACCAAAAAATGGGAAAAAACCACCAAAAATTGGGGCTGGGACCCCAAAAACGAGGGAAGCGGAACCCCAAAAACGGGGCTGGAACCCCAAAACCGCCCCCCCCCCTCCTCCTCCCCCCCCTTTTCCTTCCTCTTCTGCCCCGGGGCTGCCCCTCCCCCACTCCCAGTGCTCCCAGTAAAGCCCAGTATCCACCCCAGTATCGATTCCCAGTGCTCCCAGTGCTCCCAGTAAAGCCAGTATCCATCCCAGTGCTCCCAGTGCTCCCAGTAAAGCCCAGTATCCATCCCAGTGCTCCCAGTATCCATCCCAGTATCGATTCCCAGTATCCATCCCAGTACCGCTCCCAGTGCTCCCAGTAAAGCCCAGCATCCATCCCAGTATCCATCCCAGTGCTCCCAGTAAAGCCAGTATCCATTCCCAGTATCCGTCCCAGTATCCATCCCAGTGCTCCCAGTAAAGCCAGTATCCATTCCCAGTATCCGTCCCAGTATCCATCCCAGTGCTCCCAGTAAAGCCAGTATCCATTCCCAGTATCCGTCCCAGTATCCATCCCAGTGCTCCCAGTATCGATTCCCAGCGCTCCCAGTGCTCCCAGTGCTCCCAGTGCTCCCAGTATCCATCCCAGTGCTCCCAGTGCTCCCAGTAAAGCCCAGCATCCGTCCCAGTATCCATCCCAGTGCTCCCAGTATCCATTCCCAGTGCTCCCAGTATCCATCCCAGTGCTCCCAGTATTCATTCCCAGTTACCCCAGTCCTACTTCCCCAGTATTCCTGGTTCTCCCAGCGCTCCCAGTATCGACCCCCAGTGCTCCCAGTAAACCCAGTGCCAATTCCCAGTTACCCCAGTCCCAGCTCCCGGCGCTCCCAGTGCTCCCAGTATCAATTCCCAATGCTCCCAGTTCCAGTTCCCAGTTACCCCAGTCCCAGTTCCCAGCGCTCCCAGTGCTCCCAGTTCCGGATCCCGGCTCTCCCAGTGCTCCCAGTTCCGGATCCCGGCTCTCCCAGTGCTCCCAGTATCGATTCCCAGTGCTCCCAGTGCCCCTAATCCCAGTTCCCGGCTCTCCCAGTGCTCCCAGTTCCAGTTACCAGTGCTCCCAGTATCGATTCCCAGCGCTCCCAGTGCTCCCAGTCCCGGATCCCGGCGCTCCCAGTATCGATTCCCAGTGCTCCCAGTGCCACTTCCCGGTATTCCCAGAGCTCCCAGTATCAATTCCCAGTGCTCCCAGTGCTCCCAGTATCGATTCCCAGCGCTCCCAGTATCGATTCCCATTGCTCCCAGTGCTCCCAGTTCCGGATCCCAGTGCTCCCAGCGCTCCCAGTATCAATTCCCAGTGCTCCCAGTTCCGGATCCCAGTGCTCCCAGTGCTCCCAGTGCCACTTCCCGCTTTTCCCGGCGCTCCCAGTTCCGGCTCCTGGCGCTCCCAGTGCTCCCAGTATCGATTCCCAGCGCTCCCAGTATCGATTCCCAGTGCTCCCAGTTCCGGATCCCAGTGCTCCCAGTGCTCCCAGTATCGATTCCCAGCGCTCCCAGTATCGATTCCCAGTGCTCCCAGTGCTCCCAGTATCGATTCCCAGCGCTCCCAGTATCAATTCCCAGTGCTCCCAGTTCCGGATCCCAGTGCTCCCAGCGCTCCCAGTATCAATTCCCAGTGCTCCCAGTCCCAGTGCTCCCAGCGCTCCCAGTATCGATTCCCAGTGCTCCCAGCGCTCCCAGTTCCGGCTCCCAGTGCTCCCAGTATCGATTCCCAGTGCTCCCAGTGCCGCTTCCCGCTTTTCCCGGCGCTCCCAGTTCCGGCTCCCGGCGCTCCCAGTGCCGCTCCCAGTGCCCGCAGCCCCCGGTTCCAGTTCTCCCAGTATCAATTCCCAGTTCTCCCAGTTCTCCCAGTATCGATTCCCAGTCGCTCCCCGTACCCGTTACCGGCGCCGCCCGCTGCCCCCAGCGCCCGTTACCGGCACCCCCGGGACCGCCCGCCGCCCGTTACCGGCTCTCCCGGCTCATCCCAGTTCACCCCAGCGCCTCCCAGTTCACCCCAGCGCCTCCCAGCACCGATCCCACTCGCCCCCAGTCCCTCCCAGTCCCTCCCAGTTCCCTTTCCCAGTTCTCCCGGTGCCGCTCCCCGGTTCCCGTTAGCGCTTCCGCCGGTGCCCCCAGCCCCGGTGCCCGGTGCCCCCGGTGCCCCCGGTCGCTCCCGGTCGCTCCCGGTCCCCCCCAGTCGCTCCCAGTCGCTCCCAGTTGCCCCAGTTCCCGTCCCCGCTCACCTCATGCCGGCGGCCGTGCCCGCTCCGGGCCCTTCCGGTGGCGGCGGGGAGGGGGGGGGGGGGGGGGGGGGGGCCGGACCCGCCGGTCCCGGCGAGAGGCCCCGCCCCCACGGGCATGGCCCCGCCCCCCACGGGCATGGCCACGCCCCTCCGAGGCACGCCCCGCCCCCACGGGCATGGCCACGCCCCTCCGAGGCACGCCCCGCCCCCACGGGCATGGCCACGCCCCCACACGGGCACGGCCACGCCCCTCCGAGGCACGCCCCGCCCCGTGGGTATGACCACGCCCACCGCCCGGCCACGCCCCTCCCGGGAACGGCGGCCGGGAAACGGCACCGGGGGGGGGGGGGGGGTTCGGGGGACCAGTAACGACCAGTGGCCTCCCAGTAACTCCCAGTAACTCCCAGTAACTCCCAGTAACTCCCAGTGCCCTCCCAGTAACTCCCAGTAACTCCCACTATCGTCCAGTATCATCCAGTGCCCTCCCAGTGCCCCCCAGTACCATCCAGTGCCCTCCCGGTGCCCTCCCAGTAGCTCCCAGTAATGTCCGGTGCCCTCCCAGTGTCCCCCCGAACTCTCCAGTCCTGGACACTGGGAGTTGCTGGGAGTTACTGGGAGTTACTGGGAGTTACTGGGATGAACTGGGATTTACTGGGAGTTACTGGGAGTTACTGGGATCTACTGGGATTTACTGGGATTTACTGGGAGTTACTGGGATTTACTGGGAGTTGCTGGGATTTACTGGGAGTTGCTGGGATTTACTGGGATCTACTGGGAGTTACTGGGAGTTACTGGGAGTTACTGGGATGAACTGGGATTTACTGGGAGTTACTGGGGGCACTGGGAGGCGCCGGAGCGGAACTGGGGAGCCCCGGTGCCGGTGCCCGTTCCCGGTCCCCCATTCCCGGTTCCAATTCCCGGTCCCGGTCCCTCTTCCCCATTCCCGCCTCTCCGGTCCCGGGTCCCGGTCAGAATTCCCGGTCCCGGTTCCCGTTCTCCATTCCCCATTCCCGGTCCCAATTCCCCATTCCCGTTCCCCGTTCCCGTTCCCGCCGCTCCGTTCCGTCCCCGCCCCTCCGCCTGGCCCCGCCCCTCGGCCCCGCCCCCTCCGCCGCCGCCGCCGCCGCCGCCGCCGCCGCCCTTTGTGTCCGCGCGTGGCCCCGGGCGCGGCGCTCCCCGGCGATGGCGGCCCCGTGATGGCGGCACCGGGAGCCCCATGCGGGGGCCGCGGCCATGGGGCAGGTCCTGGGCTTCGCCCACTGCAGTACGGACCGGGACCGGGACCGGGAACCGGGAACGGGAACGGGGAGCGGCACCGGGGACGGGGAAACGGGGAGGGGCCGGGATGGAGGACCGGGCACCGGGGACCGGGAGGGGCTGCGGGATGCGGGAGGGACCGGGGAGCGGGAGGGGCCGGGGATGGGGGACCGGGGAACCGGGGAGCGGCACCGGGAACGGGAACGGGGAACCGGGAATGGGAACCGGAACGGGAATCGGGAATGGGGAACGGGAACGGGGAAACGGGGAGCGGCACCGGGGAGCGGGAACGGGGAGCGGGAACGGGAACCGGGAGAGGCCGGGGCTGGGGATAATCGGGGATGCGGAACCGGGAACCGGGAGCGGGGAGCGGCACCGGGAGGGGGCCGGGGATGCGGGACCGGGGAGCGGCACCGGGAACGGGGAACGGAGCGCGGGGAGGGGCTGCGGGGTGCGGGAGCGGCCGGGGAGCGGCACCGGGAACCGGGAGGGGATGCGGGACCGGGAACCGGGAGGGGATGCGGGACCGGGAACCGGGAGGGGCCGGGGGTGGGGTACCGGGTACCGGGTACCGGGAACGGGGCGCGGGGAACGGGGAACGGGGAGGGGCTGCGCGATGCGGGAACGGCGAACCGGGTGTGGCCGGGGATGGGTCCGGTACCGGGAACCGGGAAGCGGGGATGGATCCGGTACCGGGAACGGGGGGATCGGGGCAGCACCGGGAGGGACCGGGAGCTGCGGGAGTTACCGGGAGGCATCGGGACACCGGGGACACCGGGGACAAAGATATCCGGGGCCACGGGACCGGGAGGCGCTGGGGATGGGGGGACCGGGAACGGGAATTACCGGGAACGGGAGCACCGGGAACGGGAGCACCGGGAACGGGGAGGAACCGGGAACGGGAATTACCGGGAACGGGGAGGAACCGGGAACGGGAGCACCGGGGAATCCCGGGCGGGGGTCCCGGGGGTCCCGGACCAAGTTTGGGGTCCCCCCCCCCCCCCAGAGGAGGCTCCGTCCACGGCCTCCACCACACCGGACTCCACCGAGGGTGAGCGGGACCCCCAAAATCCCCAAATTCACCCCCAAAAAACCCCAAATCCCGTCAATGAACCCCAAATCCCCCAAAATTTACCCCAAAACCAACCCGAACTCCCCAATGAACCCCAACGCCCCCCCCAAACCCCCTCAAATTCCCCCAATCCCCCCCAAAACTCCCCAAACTCCCCCAATGAACCCCAAAACCCCCAAATCTGCCCCAGCCCCGGCCAACGAACCCCAGAGCACCCCAAATCCCCCCAAATTTACCCCAAAACTCCTCAAACTCTCCCAAACTGCCCCAAACCGCTCTAATCCCCCCAAAGCCTCCTGAATCCCCCCCAAATTTACCCCAAACCCACCCAATTTACCCCAAATCCACTCCAAACCTCCCTAAAACCCCCAAATTTACCCCAAAATCCCCCCAAATCCCCCCAAATTTACCCCAAATCCCCCCAATTGACCCCAAGTCCACCCCAAACCTCCCTAAAACCCCCAAATTTACCCCCAAATCTTCCCAATCACCCTCAATTTACTCCAAAATCCCCCAAAATTTACCCCAAAATCCCCCCCAAACCCCCCCAAATTTACCCCAAATCCACCCCAAAGTCCTCCAAACTCCCTAAATCCCCCCCAATTTACCCCAATGTACCCCTAAACCTCCCTAAATCGCCCCAAATTTCCCCCAAACCCCCCCAAATTTCCCCCAAACCCCCCCAATTTACCCCAAAATCCCCCAACCCCCCCCAAATTTCCCCCAAACCCCCCCAATTTCCCCCAAACTCACCCCAAACCCCCCAAATTACCCCAAAATGTCCCCCCAAATCCCCCCAAATTTACCCCAAATCCCCCCCCAATTTTACTTCAGACGTCCCTGAAGACCCCAAATCCACCCCGAATTTACCTCAATTTTACCCCCCAAACCCCCCCAAACCCCCCAAATTTACCCCCCAACCCCCCCAATTTACCCCAAACCCCCCCAATTTCCCCCAAACTCGCCCCAAACCCCCCAAATTACCCCGAAATCTCCCCCCCCAAAACCACCCCAAAACCACCCCCGAATTTCCCCCAAATCCCCCCAAATTACCCCAAAACCCCCCCAAACCCACCCTAAAACCCCCCCAAATCGCCCCAAATTTACCCCAAAATCCCCCCAAACCCACCCCAACACCCCCCCAAATTGCCCCAAATCTCCCCCAAATCGCCCCAAATTTACCCCAAACCCCCCTCCCCCCCCCATCAGGCGGCCCCGAGGACCCCCCCCCTTTCCCGGAGCCCCCCGAGGATGAGGATGATGATGACGATGATGAAGAAAATGAGGAGGGGGCGGCGCTGCGGTGCCGCCCCTCCCCCCACGAGCTCACCTTCTCCTACATCGCCTTCGGGGGGGGAGGGGGGGGGGAGGGGCGGGCCCCCCCACCCCCACCCCCCCCACCGCAGGGGTCGCGCCCCTCCCCCACGCCTGAGCCCCGGGGGGGGGCCGGACCCCTCCCCCACCCCCCAGGAGGACCCCGGCCCCAAAAAGGAGCCCGGGGACCCCGAACCTCCCCCCACCCGAAATTGGGGAGGGGGCGAGGGGGGGGTTCGGGGGGGGGCGAGGAGGAGGAGGAGGAGGAGGAGGAGAGCCAAGGGAGGAAGGGTGAGGATGGGGGAAAGGGGGTTTGGGGGGGCTTGGGGGGTCCCAGGGGGGATTTGGGGGGGGGGATTTGGGGGGTCTGAAGGGGAATTTGGGGGTCCCTGGGGGGGTCTGGGGGGGGTCTGGGAGGGATTTGGGGATGTCCGGGGGTCCCTGTTTGGAATTGGGGGTCCCTGTTTGGATTTGGGGGTCCCAGGGGGGGATTTGGGGGGTCTGAAGGGGAATTTGGGGGTCCCTGGGGGGGTCTGGGAGGGATTTGGGGATGTCTGGGGGTCCCAGAGGGGATTTGGGGGTCCCTGTTTGGATTTGGGGGTCCCGGGGGGGGATTTGGGGGGGGTCCCAAGGGGGAAATTTCCCAGGGGCGGGAATTGAGGGGCGGTCTGGGGGGGAAATTGGGGGGATTTGGGGGTCCCCGGGGGTATTTGGGGGTAATTTTGGGGGTCCCCGGGGGGGAAATTGGGGGTATTTTGGGGTCCCCGGGGGTAATTTTGGGGTCCTAGGGGGTATTTCGGGGGTCCCCGGGGCTAATTTGGGGGTCCCCGGGGGTATTTCGGGGGTCCCAGGGGGTATTTGGGGGTATTTTGGGGTCCCCGGGGGTATTTTGGGGATAATTTTGGAGTCTCCGGGGGTAATTTTGGGGTCCCAGGGGGTATTTCGGGGGTCCACGGGGGTATTTGGGGGTAATTTTGGGGTCCCCGGGGGTATTTCGGGGGTATTTGGGGATAATTTGGGGGTCCCAGGGGGTATTTGGGGGTAATTTGGGGGTCCCCGGGGGTATTTGGGGGTAATTTTGGGGTCCCCGGAGGTATTTGGCGGTATTTTGGGGTCCCTGGGGGTATTTCGGGGGTCCCCGGGGTTGTTTGGGACCCCCGGACCCCCCCTTTACCCCCCTCCCCCCCCCGTTTTCCCCCTCCCAGCGCCCCCCGCGCCGCTCCCCTCCCCCCCGCCAGGGGGCGCCCGCCCGGAGCCCCCCCGAGCCTCGGCCCCGCCCCCTCCTCCCGCCCCCGACCAATCGCCGGCCGCCGCGGGCGCTGACGGACAGGGTGAGCGGCCAATGGGAGCGCGCGGCGGCCCCTGGGTGGCGGGGGAGGGGTCGCGCCGCCCCCCGGCGCCATTGGAGGGTTAAAAATAGGGGGTGACCCCCCCCAAAAATAACGCGGGACCCCCAAAATAACCCCGGGAGAGAGAACGGGAGAGAGACATGGAGGGAACGGGTGCGGAATGGGGGGAACTGGGAGGGACTGGGGGGAACTGGGGGGTACTGGGGGGCACTTGGAAAGGGTTAAAGGGGGATTTGGGGTTACTGGGTTATACTGGGAGGGACTGGGGGGGAACTGGGAGGGACTGGAGGGGAACTGGGGGGCACTTGGAAAGACTTAAAGGGGGATTAGGGGTTACTGGTTTGTACTGGGAGGGACTGGGGGGGAACTGGGATAAACTGGGAGCGCTGGGAATTGAACTGGGAGAGGCTGGGAATCACTGGGAGGGGACTGGGAGGGAACTGGGAGGGAACTCGGGGGACTGGGAGGAAACTGGGGGTACTGGGTGGAACTGGGAGGGACTGGGGGGAACTGGGGGGGAACTGGGATAAACTGGGAGCGCTGGGAATTGAACTGGGAGAGGCTGGGAATCACTGGGGGGGGGGCACTGGGAGGGGACTGGGGGGGACTGGGAAAGGGTTGAAGGGGGATTCGGGGTTACTGGGTTATACTGGGAGGGAACTGGGGGGGAACTGGTGCGGACTGGGGTGGACACCGGGGAGGTGACAGTGGCAATGGCAGTGACATGCGTGTCCCCTCTCTGTCCCCCCGTGTCCCTCGCTGTCCCCGTGTCCCCTCGCCGTGACGCCCGTGTCCCTGTGTCCCCTCACTGTCCCCTCGCCGTGTCCCTGTGTCCCCTCGCTGTTCCCACTGTGACACGCGTGTCCCCTCGCCGTGTCCCTGTGTCCCCTCGCTGTTCCCACTGTGACACGCGTGTCCCCTCGCCGTGTCCCTGTGTCCCCTCGCTGTCCCCTCACTGTGACACCCACCGTGTCCCCTCACTGTCCCCTCTCTGTCCCCGTGTCCCCAGCGTGGGAGCTGCTGCTGTGGCGCGTGCCGCACCGCTCGGCGCTGGCGCTGCTGGCGTCGCTGGCGCTGCTGGCCGCGCTGTCCCGCGTCAGCGCCGTGGCCGTGCTGGCGCACGCGGCCCTGGCCGTGCTGGCCGTCACCGTCCCCCTGCGCCTGCGCCGGCTCTTCCTGCGGGCGCTGCGGCCGCCGGGCGATGGGGCCCCCCCGGACAGGTGAGTCGCACCTGAGAGGGTGTGTCACCCCTGTGTGTGTCACCCCAGTGTCACCCTGTGTCACCCCCGTGTCACCCCGTGTCACCTGTGTGTTACCCCCAGTGTCCCCTGCATGTCACCCCGGACAGGTGAGTCGCACCTGAGGGGGTGTGTCACCCCATGTGTCACCCACAGTGTCACCCCTGTGTCACCCCCAGTGTCCCCCCGTGTCACCCCCAGTGTCCCCTGCATGTCACCCCGGCCAGGTGAGTCGCACCTGAGCGGGTGTCACCCCTGTGTCACCCCTGTGTCACTCCTGTGTCACCCCTGTGTCACCCCTGTGTAACCCCCAGTGTCCCCTGCATGTCACCCCCAGTGTCCCCTGCATGTCACCCCCAGTGTTCCCCGTGTGTCACCCCGGCCAGGTGAGTCGCACCTGAGCGGGTGTCCCCCTGTGTCACCCCAAGGGAGATCAGGGTGGCCCCTGGTGGCTTTGTCCCCATCCCTGTCCCCCTGTCCCTGTCCTTCTGTCCCCGTGTCCCCAACCCTGTCCCCGTGTCCCCATCCCTGTCCCCATGTCCCTGTCCTTCTGTCCCCATCGCTGTCCCCAGTGCTGTCCCTGTCCCCATCCCCATCCCCATGTCCCCAACCCTGTCCCTGTGTCCCCAACCCTGTCCCCGTGTCCCTCTCCTTCTGTCCCCGTCGCTGTCCCCAGGGCTGTCCCCTGTCCCCGTCCCTGTGGCTGTTCCCCTGACACTGTCCTTCTGTCCCTGTCCCCATTGCTGTCCCCAGGGCCGTCTCCTGACCCCAGGGCTGTCCCCATGTCCCCAATGTCCCCAACGCTGTCCCCAACGGTGTCCCCATGTCCCCAGGGCACAGAGCCCCTCAGCGAGGAGCAGCAGCGGCGCTGGGCGCGCAGTGACCTTCACCCTCCTCTTCCTCGTGTGTCCCCATGTCCCCAAGGCTGTCCCCATGTCCCCAAGGCTGTCCCCAGTGTCCCCATGTCCCCAAGGCTGTCCCCATGTCCCCAAGGCTGTCCCCAAGGCTGTCCCCAATGCTGTCCCCATGTCCCCAGGGCGCAGCCGTGGTCCCTCAGCGAGGAGCAGCAGCGGCGCTGGGCGCGGTTCCTGGCACTGGGCACACAGTGACCCCCTGTCCCCGTGCCTGTCCCCAATGGTGTCCCCATGTCCCCAATGGTGTCCCCAATGTCCCCATGTCCCCAGGGCGCAGCCGTGGTCCCTCAGCGAGGAGCAGCAGCGGCGCTGGGCGCGGTTCCTGGCATTGGGCACACAGTGACCCCCTGTCCCCATGTCCCCAATGCTGTCCCCATGTCCCCAATGTCCCCATGTCCCCAATGGTGTCCCCATGTCCCCAAGGCTGTCCCCATGTCCCCAATGCTGTCCCCATGTCCCCATGTCCCCATGTCCCCATGTCCCCAATGTCCCCAGGGCCCAGCCGTGGTCCCTCAGCGAGGAGCAGCAGCGGCGCTGGGCGCGGTTCCTGGCACTGGGCACACAGTGACCCCCTGTCCCCAAGGCTGTCCCCAAGGCTGTCCCCAATGCTGTCCCCAATGTCCCCAATGTCCCCATGTCCCCAATGGTGTCCCCATGTCCCCAATGTCCCCATGTCCCCAGGGCGCAGCCGTGGTCCCTCAGCGAGGAGCAGCAGCGGCGCTGGGCACACAGTGACCCCCTGTCCCCGTGCCTGTCCCCATGTCCCCAAGGCTGTCCCCAGTGTCCCCATTGGTGTCCCCAATGTCCCCATGTCCCCAGGGCGCAGCCGTGGTCCCTGAGCGAGGAGCAGCAGTGGCGCTGGGCGCGGTTCCTGGCACTGGGCACACAGTGACCCCCTGTCCCTGTGCCTGTCCCCATGTCCCCAAGGCTGTCCCCAATGCTGTCCCCATGTCCCCATGTCCCCAGGGCGCAGCCGTGGTCCCTCAGCGAGGAGCAGCAGCGGCGCTGGGCGCGGTTCCTGGCCCGGCACGCGGCGGCGGCCGCCCGGACGCTCACCCGGCTCTTCCTGGTGCAGAGCGTGCCCGAGTCCCTCAAGGTGACGGCGGGGACACCGGGGGCAATGAGGGGTGTTGGGGGGAATGGGGACACCGGGGACATTGGGGACAGTGGGGACAATGGGGACATTGGGGACATTGGGGACAGTGGGGACAATGGGGGGCCATTGGGGGGATTTGGGGACATTGGGGACATTGTGGGGACATTGGGGACACTGGGGACAATGGGGGCTGTTGGGGGTAATGGGGACATTGGGGACACTGGGGGCAATGGGGACATTGGGGACACTGGGGGCAATGGGGGGTGTTGTGGGGAATGGGGACACTGGGGGCATTGGGGGGACATTGGGGGGATTGGGGACAATGGGGGGTGTTGGGGGCAATGGGGACAATGGGGACATTGGGGACACTGGGGGCAATGGGGACACGGGGGGCAACTGGGAGGAATGGGGACACTGGGGACATTGGGGGGACATTGGGGGCAATGGGGACATTGGGGACACTGGGGGCATTGGAGGGACATTGGGGACAATGGGGGGTGTTGGGGGGAATGGGGACACTGGGGACATTGGGGGGACATTGGGGACATTGGGGACATTGGGGGCATTGGGGACAATGGGGACATTGGGGGGATTGGGGACACTGGGGACATTGAGGGGCAATGGGGGCAATGGGGACAGTGGGGACATTGGGGGGACACAGGGGACATTGGGGGCATTGGGGACTCTGCGGGGACACTGGGGGCAATGGGGACATTGGGGACATTGGGGGTTTTGGGGGGATTTGGGGACATTGGGGACATTGGGGGGACACTGGGTACATGGGGGGCATTGGGGACAGCGGGGACAGTGGGCACCGGGCGCTGTGGGTGGCATGGGGGGGGTGGGTGGCACCGCCTGTGACGGTGACGGTGACAGTGACGGTGCCAACGTCACCCTGGTGGCCGCAGTTCGCCTTCCTGTTCTACCTGCTGACCTACGTGGGGGCCGCCTGCAACGGGGTGACACTGCTGGCAGCGGGTACGAGAGGGGACACTGGGGACATTGGGGACATTGGGGACACTGGGGGGATTGGGGACATTGGGGGGATTGGGGACACTGGGGACATTGGGGACATTGGGGACACTGGGGGGATTGGGGACATTGGGGACACTGGGGGGCATTGGGGACACTGGGGACATTGGGGACATTGGGGGGCATTGGGGACACTGGGGACACTGGGGGGCATTGGGGACACTGGGGACATTGGGGGGCATTGGGGACACTGGGGACATTGGGGGGATTGGGGACATTGGGGGCATTGGGGGGATTGGGGACACTGGGGGCATTGGGGGGCATTGGGGACACTGGGGACACTGGGGACACTGGGGGGATTGGGGACACTGGGGGGATTGGGGACATTGGGGGGATTGGGGGGACATTGGGGACAATGGGGACAATGAGGACAATGTGGACATTGGGGACATTGGGGGGACATTGGGGGGATTGGGGACACTGGGGGGACATTGGGGACATTTGGGACACATTGGGGATGATGAGGGGACATTGTGGACACTTGGGGACAGTTGGTGACCCCCGGTGTCCCCGCCGTGTCCCCTCCCTGCCCAGGTGTCGTCAGCGCCTTCACCTTCCCCGTGCTCTACCGGCGCCACCAGGTAACGGCCACGCCCCCAGGTGACACCTGAGGGGACATCGGTGACACCCGAGGGTGGCACTGCCACCACGGGGAGGGGGTGTGACCATTGTGTCTGTCCCTAAATGTCCCCAACTGTCCCCTCCAGGCCCAGATCGATCAATACCTGAGCCTGGCCCGGGGCCACCTGAGCCACCTGCGAGCCAGGTGAGCGTCACCAATGTCCCCACAGTGTCCCCCCAATGTCCCCAAAGTGTCCCCCAATGTCCCCCCGATGTCCCCGCAGGGTCCTGGCCAAGCTGCCAAGTGCCAAAGTGAAGCCGCAGTGACACCGCTGTCCCCGCTGTCCCCGCCCCCGAGGTGACAATGAGGAGGGGGGCGTGGCCGTGGGGAGGAGGCCACGCCCCATTCGCGTCCTTTTAATTTAATTATTTAATTTAATTTAGTTTTATTTTATCTCATTCTTGTCCTTCCAGTTTAATAAAAACTCTTGTGACAAACCGGTGACAACGTGACAATGTCCCCCCCCCAATGTCCCCAAATTTCCCCGAATTTTCCCTCAGGTTTCCGCCCAAATGTCCCCAATGTCCCCCAATGCCCCCGGCGTCCCCACTTTTCCCAAAATGTCCCCAAATGTCCCCAAATTTCCGCCCCCGCCCCGCCAAAAGCGCGCGAACGCGGCGCCTCAAGCCCCGCCCCCTCCCGCTTTGGGCCCGCCCCTCCCCTGTCCTGATTGGTCGCCGCCCCGGCCCAGGCCCCGCCCCCGTTGCCATGGCCGCGGCCGTTGCCGCGCGACGTAAACACGGGACGCCGGACGTGTTGACGTCACCGGCGGGGAACGCCGTAACCGGGGAGACCCGCGCGGTGTTTACCGGGACGGGAGCGCGGGAACCGCGGGAAAACGGGGCGGGAAAAACCCCAGAGGGATCCCCGGGACCCCCGAGAGCCGAGAGAGACCCCCGGGACACCGGGAACGGGACAGAGACCCCCGGGACACCGGGAACGGGACAGAGACCCCCGGGACCCCCGGGACACCGGGATCCGGGGAGACCCGCGCGGTGTTTACCGGGACGGGAGCGCGGGAACCGCGGGAAAACGGGGCGGGAAAAAAACTCGGAAACCCGAGCGAGACCCCCGGGACCCCCGGGAACGGGACAGGGACCCCCGGGACCCTCGGAGCGGGGCTAAGACCCCGGAAAGCTGAGCGGGATCCCCGGAACCGAGCGGAACCCCCGGGATCCCGGGAACGGGGTTGAGAACACCGAGAGCCCACCGGGACCCCCGGCATCCCGGGAACGGGACCGAGACCCCCGAGAACCGACCGGGAGTCCCCGATAACGGGATAGGGACCCCCGGGACGGGACAGGGACCCCCGGTACACCGGTAACGGGACAGAAAATCCCGAGAGCCCCGGTACCCCGGTAACGGGAGCCCCGGTCCGTGCCGGGCCCGGGAGCACCGGGAGCCACCGGCGGGGGCGGGGCCGGGGCGGGTGAATGAACGGTGACCCCGAGGGCGTGGGAACCGCCCCCCCCCTACACCGGGGGTGCCGCCGTGACTCAGCGCCGGTGCCGCCGGTGACATCAGCGCGCGGGGCCGCAACGGGACCGGGACCCCCCGAACCGGGAGCCCCGGATCCCAGCGACCCCCAAACCGGGACCCGCCGGGACCCTCGGGACCCCCGAACCGGGACCCTGAACCGGGACCCCCAAACCGGGACCCGCCGGGACCCCCGGACTCCGAACCGGGACCCTCCAGAACCCCGAACCGGGATCTCCAAACCGGGACCCCCAAAACGGGACCCTCCGGAGAACCCCCGGACCCCCGAACCGGGACCCCCCCGGTACCGGGAACGGCTCCAGCCCGGGATGGCACCGGGGGGGGGGGTCCCGAGGGGTTACCGGGAGAGGTCCCGGTAGTACCGGGGGGGATTGCGGGGGTCTCATGTGGGATGTCCCGGGAGGAAGCAGCGGAGGGGGGTCCCGGGGATGCCCCGGTTGGTTTGGGGGTCCCGGGGGTCTCATGGGGGATGTCCCGGGGGTCACCGGAGGCTCCTCGGGGACACCGGGAGGTCACCGGGGGATGCACCGGAGGGAGGTACCGGGGATCCCCGCTGCGTTCCCCGTTGGTTTGGGGGTCCCGGGGGTCTCGGGGCTCTCATGGGGGACACCGGGGGGTCCCGATGGTGGAACCGGGGGTTACCGGAGCCTCCTCGGGGACACCGGGAGGTCACCGGGGCATTCACCGGAGGGAGGTACCGGGGATCCCCCGCTGGTCTGGGGGTCCCGGGGGGTCGCGGGGGTCTCGGGGGAGTTCCCGGTTCCCGGTGCCGCCTCCCGGGACCCTTCGTGCCGTTTCTAGAACGGGCGGGCCGTTCCCGTTTCTATTAATACGGGCGGGCGGCGGCGGCGGCGGCGGCGGCGGCGGCGGCGGAGGGAATCCCTGTGACGTCATTGCTAGGATACCAAACAAACACTCCAGACAAGGCCATATTTGGCTAATTGCGTCACAGGAACTCCGGCGGGGCGGGGCCGGGGGATCCCCCCCGTTCCCGGCCCTCCCCGGGGCCTCTTAACGGCGGCGGCGCCTCCGGGAGCCTCAGACGGCGCCGGGCACCGGCGGCACCGAGCGCGGGGGCTCCCGGGGGGCGCGGGGGGCGCGCGGGGGTCCCGCGGCGGCGGCGGAGGGGGCCGTGACGTCAGCGCGGGGGGGCGTGGCCCCGCCGTATAAAGCGGCGCGGCCGCCGCGAGCCCGTTCATTCATAAAACCGGACACCGGCGGCGGCACCGGCGCCCGGCCGAGGGGAGCGAGCGCGGCTTTACGGGCGCGGATTTACCGGCGCTCGTAGCGGAAACGGGGATTTATTCTGTACCGGGACAGCTCCGGGGGGTTTTTGGCACCGGAGCGAGCGGAGCCGGTCACGGATGGAGCGGGGAGCGTGAGGGGGGTTCGGAACGGAGCGCCGGAGAGCGGAACGGACGGTACCGGAGATTATAGCGGGCAACCGGAGACCGGCACGGGCGCTACCGGAGCTTTTAGCGGACAACCGGAGCTGGACGCGAACGGTACCGGAGCTTATAGCGGATAACCGGAGCTTTTAGCGGACAACCGGAGCTGGGGACGGACGATACCGGAGCTTTTAGCGGACAAACGGAGCTGGGGACGGACGCTACCGGAGCTTTTAGCGGATAACCGGACGCACCGGAGCTCGGTACCGGCGAACCGGAGCTTGTAGCGGACGGTACCGGAGCTTTTATCGCACTACCGGACACACCGGCGCTCGGTACCGGAGCTTTTAGCGCACAGCCGGAGCGCGGCACGGACGCAGCGGAGCTCACAGCCGCTCAGCCGGGGCACGGCGGACACTCACCGGAGCCTGACCGGCGCACCGACCCTGGCCGCCCCGTGATGCCGCCGGCGCTAACGGCGTGACCCCGCAGCTTTGTGGCGGCGCGGCGGCCCCCGCGGCCCCGGGGCCATGTTCCAGGGGTTCCCCGGGGATTACGACTCGGGCTCCCGGTGCAGCTCGTCGCCCTCGGCCGAGTCCCAGTACCTGTCGCCGCTCGACTCCTTCGGGAGCCCCGCGGCCGCCGCCGGGGCCGCGCAGGTGAGAGCGCCGCCGGCACCGGGGGCGCGGGGATGGGGAGGGGACGGGGAGGATGAGGAGAGCGAGGGGGGGAGGATGAAGCGGAGCAGCGCCGGGGGGGCGGGGCCGTGCGTAAGCCGCGCGCAGTGACGTCGCGGGCGGCGGTGACGCGGCACGCACGCACGCAGAGCGCGCGGGTTATTTTTGGGGTGTCCCCTCCCCCCCCCCCCTCCCTCCTCTCTCTCTCTTTGGTGCCGTTGCCAAGGGAGACGGGAGGCGGACACGCCCACCTCGGGGCGGGCACGCCCACCTTGCGGCGGGGCCACGCCCACACGAGCGGGGTGAACGGGGGTTAGGCCACGCCCACTGGCGGGGATGGGCGCGCTCTCTCCTAGCCTTGGCCACGCCCCTCCGAGCCCTGGCCACGCCCTCCTCCGAGCCTTGGCCACGCCCCCTTGCGGATTTGGGGACCTCGGGGGGGTCCCAAAGGGTGGCGGTGTCACCTGGGGACCCCTGTGACGTCACCTGGGGGTGGCAGTGTCACCTGGGGACCCTCGGGGTCCCCTCCAGGGCTCGGATTTTGGGGAGGGGGCGCCCAAAATTTGGCCCGAGGTGGGTTTGGGGGTCCCTGTGGGTGACAGGGACACGAGGGTGTCACCTGTGGGTGACAGGGACACGAGGGTGTCACCTCCCGGATCTGGACGGGGATGTCCCCAGCGATGTCCCCGTGTCCCCCCGCTGCTCTGACCATGTCCCCGTGTGTCCCCAGGTGTGTCCCCAAGTGTCCCTCACCTCTCTAGCCCGTGTCCCCCCCGCGTCCCCCACTTCTCTAAGCGGTGTCCCCATCGATGTCACCCCCTAACCGTGTCCCCCCGTGTCCCCAGGTGTCCTCCACCTCTCTAACCCGTGTCCCCCCGTGTCCCCATCGGTGTCACCTCTCTAACCCGTGTCCCCCATGACTCTGACCGTGTCCCCAAGTGTTCCCCATGGCTCTGACCGTGTCCCCCCCTTGTCCCCCGTGTCCCCATCGGTGTCACCCCTCTGACCGTGTCCCCCCCTTGTCCCCCGTGTCCCCATCGGTGTCACCCATGGCTCTAACCGTGTCCCCATCGGTGTCACCCCTCTAACCGTGTCCCCAAGTGTCCCCCCGTGTCCCCTCAGGAGTGCAGCGCCCTGGGGGCCATGCCCGGCTCCTTCGTGCCACCGTCACCGCATGGGTGTCACTGCTCTGACCCCTGTCCCCAAGTGTCCCCATCAGTGTCACCCCTCTAACCGTGTCCCCCCTTGTCCCCCGTGTCCCCGCAGGAGTGCAGCGCCCTGGGGGACATGCCCGGCTCCTTCGTGCCCACCGTCACGGCCATCACCGCATGGGTGTCACTGCTCTGACCGTGTCCCCAAGTGTCCCCCATGGCTCTAACCCCTGTCCCCCGTGTCCCCAAGTGTCCCCATCGGTGTCACCCCTCTAACCGTGTCCCCATCAGTGTCACCCCTCTAACCGTGTCCCCCCGTGTCCCCAAGTGTCCCCATCGGTGTCACCCCTCTAACCGTGTCCCCAAGTGTCCCCCATGGCTCTGACCGTGTCCCCATCGGTGTCACCCCTCTGACCGTGTCCCCATGGGTGTCACCCCTCTGACCGTGTCCCCGTGTCCCCGCAGGAGTGCAGCGTCCTGGGGGACATGCCCGGCTCCTTCGTGCCCACCATCACCGCATGGGTGTCACTGCTCTGACCCCTGTCCCCAAGTGTCCTCCATGGCTCTAACCCCTGTCCCCCGTGTCCCCATGGGTGTCACCCCTCTGACCGTGTCCCCATGGGTGTCACCCCTCTGACCGTGTCCCCCGTGTCCCCGCAGGAGTGCAGCGCCCTGGGGGACATGCCCGGCTCCTTCGTGCCCACGGTCACGGCCATCACCACCAGCCAGGACCTGCAGTGGCTGGTGCAGCCCACGCTCATCTCCTCGGTGGCCCCGGGGGCCGCCATGGCGCAGCCGCCCCCGCCGCCCCCCGCCCTGGACCCCTACGAGCTGCCCGGGCCGAGCTACGGCGGCCCCGGCCTGGGCGGCGGCGGCTTCGGGGCGGCACCGGCACCGGGAGCGGCACCGGGAGCGGCAGCGGGAGCGGCACCGGCACCGGGAGGCAGAGCCCCGCGGGCACGGGCGCGGCGGGGCCGTGAGGAGACGGTGAGAGGGGACACGGGGGGACGGACAGAGGGACAGACGGGGGGACAGACAGAGGGACAGGGGCATGGGTGGGACAGTGAGAGGGGACACGGGGGGACGGAGAGGGGGACAGATGGGGGGACAGACAGAGGGACAGGGGCATGGACGGGACAGTGAGAGGGGACACGGGGGGACAGACAGAGGGACAGACGGGGGGACAGAGGGACAGGGGCATGGGTGGGACAGTGAGAGGGGACACGGGGGGATGGACAGAGGGACAGACAGAGGGACAGAGGGACAGGGGCATGGATGGGACAGTGAGAGGGGACACGGGGGAACAGACAGAGGGACAGGGGCATGGATGGGACAGTGAGAGGGGACACGGGGGGACAGACAGGGGACAGACAGGGGGACAGACAGAGGGACAGGGGCATGGGTGGGACAGTGAGACGGGACAGACGGCGGGACAGACAGGGGATGGAGGAGACAGTGATAGGGGTGAGAGGGGACAGATGGACAGGGGGACAGACAGAGGGACAGGGTAGGATGGAGGGGATGGGCGGGAGATGGAGGAGATGGTGAGAGGGGACGGACAGACAGACAGGGGGACACGAGGGACA
Organism: Passerculus sandwichensis; assembly: GCA_031885435.1. Lineage (NCBI taxonomy): Eukaryota > Metazoa > Chordata > Aves > Passeriformes > Passerellidae > Passerculus > Passerculus sandwichensis. The sequence continues at coordinate 12,719,139 of CM063146.1, forward strand.
GAGGGAATGGAGGGGACAGACGGACAGACAGGGGGATGGAGGCGGACAGGGGGACAGACAGAGGGACAGGGGGGGACACAGGAGACGGTGAGAGGGGACGGACGGACAGAGGGATGGAGGGGACAGACAGGGGGCAGACACGGGGACAGACAGGGGGACAGGGGGACAGACAGGGGACAGAGGGACAGACAGGGGGCAGACACGGGGACAGATGGGGGGACAGGGGACAGACAGGGGGCAGAGGGACAGACGGGGGGACAGACAGGGGGACACAGGGACAGACGGGGGTGGCACCGGGTGGCACCGGGTGACGCCGCTGTGCCCCGTGCCCGCAGCTGACCCCCGAGGAGGAGGAGAAGCGCCGCGTGCGGCGGGAGCGGAACAAACTGGCGGCGGCCAAATGTCGCAACCGGCGCCGCGAGCTGACGGACCGGCTGCAGGCGGTGAGTATCGCGGCACTATCGCGACACTATCGCGACACTATCACGACACTATGGCGACATCATCGCCACACTATCGTGACACTATCGCGACACTATCGCCACACTATCGCAATGGCAATCGCCGCCGGGGGGGGGGCGGCATTCGAGTGACGTTATCGGGACATTATTGCAACACTATCGCGACATCATTGCGACAGCAATCGCCGCCAGGGGGTGGCACTATTGCGACACTATCGCGACATTATAGCGACACTGTCGCGACAGCAGTCACCGCCAGGGGGCGGCATTTCAGTGACATTATCATGACATTATTGTGACATTGTCGCGACAGCAGTCACCGCCAGGGGGCGGCATTGTCCCCAAGGGCCCGCGGTATCGCCAGTGATGGTGGCGGCGTCCTCGGACTTGGGGACACTTGGGGACATCGAGAGGGGAGTTGGGGACATTTGGGGACATCAGGAGAGGACAGGGATGTCACCAGCTGGTGGTGATGTCCTCGGAGTTGGGGACATTTGGGGACATCAGGCAGGGACAGGAGTGTCACCAGTGATGGTGGCAATGTCCTCAGAGTTTGGGACATCAGGAGAGGACAGGGATGTCACCAGCTGGTGGTGATGTCCTTGGAGTTGGGGACATCAGGTGTCACCAGTGATGGTGGCGATGTCCTCGGAGTTCGGGACGTTTGGGGGCAGGAGTGTCACCGGTGATGGTGGCAATGTCCTCGGAGCTGGGGACATCAGGTGTCCCCAGTGATGGTGGCGATGTCCTCGGAGTTGGGGACATCGGGAGGGGACAGGAGTGTCACCGGTGATGGTGGCGATGTCCTCGGAGTTGGGGACATCGGGAGGGGACAGGCGGACGCCCAGAGATGTCCCCAGGCTTGGGGACATCCAAGGGGACAGAATGAGGACAGTGCCATCAGTGGGGACGAGGGAAGGGACAGACGGACACTTAGGGACGTAGGAGGAGCCTGAGGGGTGTCCCCAGGTTTGGGGACATCTGAGGGGACACCCAGGGATGGACGGACAGAGACCCAGACGGACGCTCGGGGCCACAGGAATGCCACAGGGACCCCGGGTGCCACCTGGGGGGACACCTGTCAATGTCACCGTGTCCTCGACGTCTCTGTCCCCAGGCTTGGGGACGTCTGAGGGGGACACTCAGGGACACCTGGGGGCATTGCCAGGTCACTGATGTCGCTGTCCCCAGACTTGGGGACGCCCAGGGACGGACGGACAGAGACCCAGAAGGACACGCAGTGACACGGGAGGGCCACAGGAGGGCGACAAAGACCCTGGGGACACACAGAGGGACACGGGAGGGCCACAGCGACATCCGGGGACACCTGGGGACACCTGAGGGGGACACTCAGGGATGGACGGACAGAAACCCAGACAGACTTGCAGTGACGCGGGAGGGCCACAGGAGGGCGACAAAGACCCCGGGGACGCTCGGTGCCGCCTGGGGACACCCGGGGGGACACCCGGGGCCACCTGCAGATGTCCCCGTGTGCCCGATGTCTCTGTCCCCAGGCTTGGGGACACCCGAGGGGACACCCAGGGCCACCTGCAGATGTCCCCGTGTCCCTGATGTCTCTGTCCCCAGGCTTGGGGACACCTGGGGACACGGGGACACCTGGGGACACCCAGGGACGGAGACTCAGATGGACACCCAGGGACACGGGAAGGGACGGCGACCCCAAGGGACACTTGGGGACATTGCCCGGTCACCGATGGCGCTGTCCCCGGACTTGGGGACACCCAGAAGGACATGCAGTGACACGGGACGGCCACGGGAGGGCGACAAAGACCTCGGGGACACACAGAGGGACACGGGAGGGCCACAGCGACATCTGGGGACACCTGGGGACACCCGGGGACATCTGAGGGGGGACACTCAGGGATGGACGGACAGAGACCCAGACAGACTTGCAGTGACGCGGGAGGGCCACGGGAGGGCGACAAAGACTTTGGGGACTATCAGGGGGACACGGGAGGGCCACAGCGACACCTGGGGACACCTGGGGACATCTGAGGGGGACACTCAGGGATGGACGGACGGTGACCCAGACAGACTTGCAGTGACACGGGAGGGCCACAGGAGGGCGACAAAGACCCCGGTGACGCTCGGTGCCACCTGGGGACACCCGAGGGGACACCCGGGGCCACCTGCAGATGTCCCCGTGTCCCCGATGTCTCTGTCCCCAGGCTTGGGGACACCGGGGCCACCTGCAGATGTCCCCGTGTGCCCGATGTCTCTGTCCCCAGGCCTGGGGACACCCGAGGGGACACCCAGGGCCACCTGCAGATGTCCCCGTGTCCCCGATGTCTCTGTCCCCAGGCTCGGGGACATCTGAGGGGACACTCAGGGCCACCTGCAGATGTCCCCGTGTCCCTGATGTCTCTGTCCCCAGGCTCGGGGACATCTGAGGGGACACTCAGGGACACCTGGGGACACCCAGGGACGGACGGACGGAGACTCAGATGGACACCCAGGGACACGGGAAGGGACGGCGACCCCAAGGGACACTTGGGGACATTGCCAGGTCACTGACGGCGCTGTCCCCGGACTTGGGGACACCCAGAAGGACACGCAGTGACACGGGAGGGCCACGGGAGGGCGACAAAGACCTCGGGGACACACAGAGGGACACGGGAGGGCCACAGCGACATCCGGGGACACCTGGGGACATCCGAGGGGGACACTCAGGGATGGACGGACAGAGACCCAGACAGACTTGCAGTGACGCGGGACGGCCACGGGAGGGCGACAAAGACCCCGGGGACGCTCAGGGCACAGCGACCCCGGTGACGCTCGGTGCAGCCTGGGGACACCCGAGGGGACACCGGGGCCACCCGCGGGTGTCCCCGCGGCCCTGACCGCGCCCGCCCCGCAGGAGACGGACCAGCTGGAGGAGGAGAAGGCCGAGCTGGAGTCGGAGATCGCGGAGCTGCGCAAGGAGAAGGAGCGCCTGGAGTTCGTGCTGGTGGCGCACGCCCCGGCCTGCAAGGTGCCCTTCGAGGACGTGGGCGCCGCCGCCGTGGCCGTGCCCGCGGTGCCGCCCGCCGCCGCCGCGCCCGTCTCCTCCGAGGTGAGCAGCCCCGGCGAGGCCCCGCTGTCGCCGCCGCCGCCGCCGCCGCCGCCGCTGCCGTGGTTCCTCGCGCCGCGGGGCCCCGCGCCCGGCGCCTGCTGCTGGGGAGCCCCTAACGCGGCGCCCCCCCGCGTTTGTGTCCCCCCACCCAGAGGGAAACTCCTCCTCATCGTCCTCATGGTCCTCATCATCCTCCTCATCCTCCTCGTGCGGAGCCTGGCGCCAGCGGCGGAGCGGCGGCAACGGCGGCGGCGACCACCGGGGCTCCTCCTCCTCCTCCTCCTCCTCCTCCTCCTCGGACTGCCTGAGCTCCCCCTCGCTGCTCGCGTTGTGAACGGGGCGGGTGGCGCTCGGTCACCTCTGTGTCCCCTTTGTCACCTCCAGGTGTCACTTTGTCGCCTCCAGGTGACACCTCCGCGTCACCCCCGCCCCGCCCGCCCGCCCGGGCTTCGTCCTCCTCGGACCGCCCGAGCTGCCCCCGAGCTCCTCGCGTTGTGAACGGGGAGAGGTGGCGCTCTGTCGCCTCCGCGTCCCCGTTGTCACCTCCAGGTGTCGCCTCCACCCTCTCCAGGTGGCGCTCGGTCGCCTCCGTGCGTCCCCTTTGTCACCTCCAGGTGTCACTTTGTCACCTTCACGGGGCTCCTCCTCCTCCTCCTCCTCCTCCTCGGACCGCCTGAGGTTGTGAACGGGACAGGTGGCGCTTGGTCACCTCTGTGTCCCCTTTGTCACCTCCAGGTGACACCTCCAGGTCACCTCCACCTGTGCTGGTTTTTTTGGTGGTTTTTTATTTGTTTGTTTGTTTGTTTGTTTTCCACCCCCGGTTTTGGTGGGATTTTTTGGGGTTTTTTTCCCCGGTTTTGGTAGGATTTTTTTTTTTTCCCCCCGGTTCTGCTGGGATTCGTTATTTTTCGCAGTTTTTTTTCCCCCTGATTTTTGGGGATTTTTTTTTTTGTTTTTTTTTGGTGCCGGTTTTGGCCGATCCTGGTTCTTGTCACCCTCCTGGCGGGGTCGCTCCGGGATTCTTTGTCCCTTCTGGAGGTGTCCCCACCCCGCTCAGCGCCTTCTCGTGGCGTCCCTGTCCCCTCGGAGGTGCCTGGAGATGCCACCACCCCGTTCCCACCGCCCACAGGAGCTTTGGTGTCACCTCCGAGGTGACCGCGAGGGTCCCTCCGGGACCTCTGTCCCCCTGGAGATGTCCCAGCCCGTCCCTGGTGACACCCGAGGTGTCCCCGAGCCCTCGCTGAGGGTCCCCAGGAGGGTCCCGGTGCCATCTCCGCCCCTTTGGAGATGCCACCACCGCGTGTCCCCGTCCCCACGCCCCGAAGGTCCCCGTGTCATTTCTGTCCCCCTGGAGCTGGCCCGTGTCCCCCCCCGAGGGGCTCCAGGGGCCACCGCCGCCCTCTCCAGGTGTCGCTTTGTCACCTGCGCGTCCCCTGAGGGCCGCCAGGTGTCCCCTGCAGGTGCCACCAACCGGGCCACCTCCAACTTTGTCACCCCCGCGTCCCTTTCAGGGGGTCCCCCCGCACCTCCAGGTGCCACCTCCAGGTGTGTCCCACCTGTCCCCTCCCGTGTCCCCGCCCCCGCTTGGCCTTGGCTCCGCCCCCTTCCCCCCCCCCCCCCCCCCGTATATAAATCTATTTTTGTTGCGCGGGAGATGTTTAATTTTTTATTATTAATTATATCGAGGATAATTATTGTTCGTGCCGTGTTCGTGCCCACCCGGGGGTCTCACCGCCCCCCCCTCCCCCCCCCTCTCGGGGGTCTCTGCCCCTCCCCCACCCCCCCCCGGTCTGCGCTCGTTTCCCCCCCCCCCCCCCCAAAACATGGCCAATAAAAGCTTGAGCGGCTCCCGCGGCCCCCGTGGTGTTTTTGGGGCGAATTGGGGAGGTTTTGGGGGTCTGGGGGAGGTTTTGGGGGTTCTGGGGGAGATTTTGGGGGGTCTGGGGGAGATTTTGTGGGGGTCTGGGGGAGGTTTTGGGGGTCTGGGGGAGATTTTGGGGGGTTTTGGGGGTCTGGGGGAGATTTTGTGGGGGGTCTGGGGGAGGTTTTGGGGGGTCTGGGGGAGATTTTGGGGGTCTGGGGGAGATTTTTGGGGGGTCTGGGGGAAATGCCCCTGCTCGCCTGCAATTCCGGCAGTGGCCGCCAGGGGGAGCGCGGGGAGAGGAACCGAGCGGGGGGCGCTCCCAGTTTGGGGGGGGCGCTCCCAGTTTGGTGTCGATTCTCTCCCAGTTTGGGGCATTCTCTCCCAGTTTGGTGTCGATTCTCTCCCAGTTTCGGGGATTCTCTCCCAGTTTGGTGTCGATTCTCTCCCAGTTTGGGGGATTCTCTCCCAGTTTGGTGTCGATTCTCTCCCAGTTTCGGGGATTCTCTCCCAGTTTTTGGGATTCCCTCCCAGTCTGGGGGCTCCTTTCCCAGTTCGGGAGATCCTGATCCCAGTTTTCAGGTTTCTCTCCCAGTTCATGGAATTCTCTCCCAGTTTTCAGGTTTCTCTCCCAGTTTCGGGACTCCTTTCCCAGTTTTTGGGATTCTCTCCCAGTTTTTGGGACTCCTTTCCCAGTTTTTGGGATCCGCTCCCACAGTTTTTGGGATCCTCTCCCAATTCGTTTGTCCCCAAATGTCCCCAGCTGTCCCCAAAGTGTCCCGCGCCCCCTCCCAGCCTCGGTGTCCCCCCCCCCCCCGTCCCCCCTTTCCCGGCGCCCCCGTTCCCTTTGCCGAGGCTGGCACCCCCTCCCCAAATGTCCCCAAAATGTCCCCAAACTGTCCCAAAGTGTCCCCAAACTGTCCCAAATTGTCCCCAAATTGTCCCCAAACTGTCCCCGAAGTGTCCCCAAACTGTCCCCAAACTGTCCCAAACTGTCCTCAAACTGTCTCCAAACTGTCCCAAACTATCCCAAAATGTCCCAAACTGTCCCCAAACTGTCCCAAAATGTCCCCAGAGTGTCCCCAAAGCGTCCCCCCCTGCCCGGCGCCCCCGTTCCCTTTCCCGGGGTTGTCACTCCCTTCCCAAACTGTCCCCAACTGTCCCAAAATGTCCCCAAACTGCCCCAAACTGTCCCCAAACTGTCCCCAACTGTCCCAAAGTGTCCCCAAACTGTCCCAAACTGTCCCCAAACCGTCCCAAACTGTCCCCGAAGTGTCCCCAACTGTCCCCAAAGTGTCCCCAAACTGTCCCAAACTGTCCCCGAAGTGTCCCCCAAGTGTCCCAAACTGTCCCCAAACTGTCCCAAACTGTCCCAAACTGTCCCCAAACCATCCCAAACTGTCCCCAAAGCGTCCCCCCCCGCCCGGCGCCCCCGCTCCCTTTCCCGAGGCTGTCACCCCCTCCCCAAATATCCCCAAAATGTCCCCAAACTGTCCCCAAACCGTCCCAAACTGTCCCCAACGCGTCCCCCCCCGCCCGGCGCCCCCGTTCCCTTCCCCGGGGCCGCCGCTTCCGCCGCCGCCGCCGCTCCGGGGCTGACCCGGCGCCCCCGCTCCCGCTCCCGGTGCCGGTCCCGCCCTCGGCCCCGGCCGCTCCGGGTATTTTTAGCTGTCGCCGCTGTCGCCTCTTCCTGCCCGGATCCCGATTTATTCCTGACCCGGGACAGGGGGGGGACACACCCAAGTGTCGCCTCCCCCCCCCCCCCCCCCGAAGTGTCCCCAGGGCTGTCCCCAAGCCCGGCAGGAGCCGCGGGAGGGGACGCGGTGGGGACTGTCCCCAAAGTGTCCCCAAAGTGTCCCCAAAGTGTCCCCAAGAACAGCAACGCCACCACTGATTTATGGCAGCATTTACACACTGGGACCAACTGGGATGAACTGGGATGAACTGGGACGAACTGGGACCAACTGGGATTCGGGGTGTTCCCGCGCCGGGGGATGTCCCCAACCTGTCCCCAAAGTGTCCCCAAGAACAACAACACCACCATTGATTTATGGCAGCATTTACACACTGGGATGAACTGGGATGAACTGGGACGAACTGGGACAAACTGGGACGAACTGGGATGAACTGGGATGAACTGGGATGAACTGGGACTCAGGGATTCGGGGTGTTCCCGCACCCGGGGATGTCCCCAACCTGTCCCCAAAGTGTCCCCAAGGGCGAGACCACCACCATTAATTTACAGCGTCATTTACGAACCGGGACAAACCGGGACGAACCAGGACAAACCGGGACGAACCGGGACGAGCCGGGACGAGCCGGGACGAGCCGGGACGAGCCGGGACAAACCGGGACGAGCCGGGACGAGCCGGGACGAGCCGGGGAGGGGTCCCCCTGCCGGGCCCGTCACGGGGGCGGCCGGGCGGGGCTGCGGCGCGGGAGCCGCGGCAGCCGCAGCTGGAACGGGAGGCAGCGCACCGGGCGCGGCGCCGCCAGCTCGGCGAAGAACGCGCGGCCCCGGGGCGGCGCCGGGCCCGGTTCCGGTTCCGAGCCCCCCCCCAGGTCCTGCAGCACCCCCAGGATCTCCCGGCGGGGGCCCTGAGCCCGCAGGCCCCGCGCGTCCAGCAGCGCGGCCACGTGTCTGCGCCTGAGGGGACAACAACGGGACAGTGAGGGGACAATAACGGGACAATGGCCACGTGTCTGCGCCTGAGGGGACAGCAACGGGACAGTGAGGGGACAATAACGGGACAATAATGGGGACAATAACGGGACAGTGAGGGGACAATAACGGGACAGTGAGGGGACAATAATAGGGACAGTGAGGGGACAATAATAGGGACAGTGAGGGGACAATAACGGGACAGTGAGGGGACAATAACAGGGACAATGGCCACTTGTCTGCGCCTGAGGGGACAACAACGGGACAGTGAGGGGACAGTGAGGGGACAATAACGGGACAGTGAGGGGATAATAACGGGACAATAATGGGGACAATAACGGGACAGTGAGGGGACAGTGAGGGGACAATAACGGGGACAATGGCCATGTGTCTGCGCCTGAGGGGACAACAACGGGACAGTGAGGGGACAATAACGGGACAATAATGGGGACAATAACGGGACAGTGAGGGGACAATAACGGGACAATAATGGGGACAATAACGGGGACAGTGAGGGGACAATAACGGTACAATAACGGGACAGTGAGGGGACAATAACGGGACAATAATGGGGACAATAACGGGGACAGTGAGGGGACAGTGAGGGGACAATAACGGGGACAATGGCCACGTGTCTGCGCCTGAGGGGACAACAACGGGACAATGAGGGGACAATAATGGGGACAGTGAGGGGACAATAACGGGACAGTGAGGGGACAATGAGGGGACAACGGCCACGTGTCTGCGCCTGAGGGGACAATAACGGGACAATAATGGGGACAATAATGGGGACAGTGAGGGGACAATAACGGGACAGTGAGGGGACAATAACGGGGACAATAACAGGACAGTGAGGGGACAGCGAGGGGACAATGGCACAACGAGGGGACAACAACGGGACAACGACACCGGGGTGACAGCGAGGGGACAATAACGGGGACAGTGGCACCGGGGGGACAATAACGGGGACACACCGGGGGGGGGGGGGTGACAGCGAGGGGCCAAAACCGGGAGGACAATAACGCGACAATGGCGCCGGGGTAGGGGGACAATAACGGGGACACACCGGGGGTCAGCGGGGACAAAACCCCCCCGGAGCCGCGGCTGGGGCGGATTTTGGGCTCCGGCACCTCCGGGGTTCGCCCTGCCCCGATTTTCGGGGTCCCGGCCCCCAAATTTCTGGTTGAACCCCCCAAGTCCCCCCTGTCCCCATGGCTGTGGCCATCCCCGGTGTCCCCGGTGTCCCCGGTGCCGGCTCGGGGCGGGGCCGCTGGCGCTCGGCCGGGGCCGTTTCCCGGCGGGGGCAGCGGGGCGGGCGCTGCCGGGAAGGGCCGGAGGGGCCGCGTCCGGTCCGGCCCCGCTCGGTCCCCCCGGGAGCGGCCGCGTCCGGTGCGGGCCCGCCGGGAAGGGCGGGGCAGCCTCGGTGGTGTCACCCTCGGCTGTGTCACCCCGTCCGTGTCACCCCCGCGGTGCCATCCCCGCGGTGCCACTCTCGGCTGTGTCACCCCGTCCGTGTCCCCTCCTGGCTGTGGCACCCCCGGTGGTGCCACCCCCGTGGTGTCACCCTCGGTTTTGTCACCCGCGGTTGTGTCACCCTCACGGGGGTCCTGCAGCGTCACCCGGCCGTGTCACCCTGGTGCCATCCCCGCGGGGTTCCCACGGTGCCATCCCCGGTCGTGTCGCCCCCATGGTGTCACCCCCTCGGTGTCACCCCAGTGCCACCCCCGCGGCGCCACCCTCGTGTCCCCAGACCCACCGGACGTCGGGGAAGTCCCTGGCCAGGGCCCCGACCTCCATCTGCAGCGCGGCCGTGTCCTCCAGCACCAGCAGCTCCCGCAGCCGCGGCACCACCGAGTCCAGCCAGGGCGACGCCGAGTCCTGGGGGCGGCGGGGACGCCGCGGTGAGCGGCCGCGGCCGGGGCGGCCACCCAGCGTGGCGCCCAACGATGTCCCATGGGTGCCACCCAGTGTGGCAGTGGTCAATGTCCCAGGGGTGCCACACAACAGAGAAACCCAGCACCCAGCGATGTCCCATGGGTGTCACCCAACGGAGAAACCCAGCACCCAACGATGTCCCATGGGTGCCACACAACGGAGAAACCCAGCACCCAATGATGTCCCATGGGTGCCACCCAGCGCGGCACCCAACGATGTCCCATGGGTGCCACCCAGCGTGGCACTGGTTGATGTCCCATGGGTGCCACCCAACGGAGAAACCCAGCACCCAGCGATGTGCCATGGGTGCCACACAACGGAGAAACCCAGCACCCAATGATGTCCCATGGGTGCCACCCAGCGCGGCACCCAACGATGTCCCATGGGTGCCACCCAGCGTGGCACTGGTTGATGTCCCATGGGTGCCACCCAACGGAGAAACCCAGCACCCAATGATGTCCCAGGGGTGCCACCCAGTGTGGCAGTGGTCAATGTCCCAGGGTGTCACCCAACACGGCACCCAACGATGTCCCATGGGTGTTGCCCAACACAGAAACCCAACACCCAATGATGTCCCATGGGTGCCACCCAGTGTGGCAGTGGTCAATGTCCCAGGGTGTCACCCAACATGGCACCCAACGATGTCCCATGGGTGTCACCCAACATATAAACCCAACACCCAATGATGTCCCATGGGTGCCACCCAACAGAGAAACCCAACACCCAGCGATGTCCCATGGGTGCCACCCAACACAGAGACCCAACACCCAGTGATGTCCCATGGGTGCCACCCAACACAGAGACCCAACACCCAGTGATGTCCCATGGGTGCCACCCAACACAGAGACCCAACACCCAGTGATGTCCCATGGGTGCCACCCAACCCAACACCGATCAAGGTCCCAGGGATGTCACCCAACCCGTTAATGTCCCACGGGCGTCACTCCACCCAATGACGTCCCATGGGTGTCACCCACATGTGTCCCCCCTCCCACCGCCCTGGGTGGTCCCGGGGGGTCCCGGGGGTCTCACCAGGCGCGTGAAGAGCTCCCGGAGCTGCCGGGCCTCGTCCCCCAAAACCCAACAACGTCCCACAGGTGCCGCCCAACCCAACCCCACGACGACCCATGGGTGCCACCCAACCCAACCCAATGACGTCCCATGGGTGTCACCCACACGTGTCCCCCCTCCCACCGCCCTGGGTGGTCCCGGGGGGTCCCGGGGGTCTCACCAGGCGCGTGAAGAGCTCCCGGAGCTGCCGGGCCTCGTCCCCGAGCCGGGCGGCCACGCGGGCGCGCGCCTTGGCCGAGGCGCACACCAGGCGCCCCTGCAGCAGCGGCCGCACGTACTCGATGAGAACGCGGCGGTGCAGCTCGCTGACCAGCACCTGACCAGGAGAAAGGTGTCACCAACATGAGAAAGGTGTCACCAACATGAGAAAGGTGTCACCGCCACCTGGGGCCACGCCTGGTGGTGGCACCGTGCCCGCGGTGTCACCTGGAGCGGCACCCAATGGTGGCACTGCAGCCGCCACACCCACGGTGTCACCTGGAGCAGCACCTGGGCGTGGCCACCATGCCCACCTTGGAGCCACGCCTGGTGATGGCACCACACCTGTGGCGTCACCCAAAGCAGCACCCAGCAATGGCACCATGACCATGGTGTCACCTGGAGGGGCCACTATGCCCTTGGTGTCACCCAGTGGTCATTGCACCCATGGCGTCACCTGGAGCAGCACCTGGTGATGTCACTGTGCCCACCTGGAGCCACACCTGGTGGTGGCACCATGGCCGTGGTGTCACCTGGAGCGGCACCCAATGGTGGCACTGCAGGCACCACGCCCATGGTGTGACACGGAGCCACACCTGGTGATGGCACCACACCTTTGGTGTCACCCAAAGCAGCACCCAGCAATGGCACCGTGCCCGCGGTGTCACCTGGAGCGGCACCCAATGGCGGCACTGCAGCCGCCACACCCACGGTGTCACCTGGAGCAGCACCTGGGCGTGGCCACCATGCCCACCTTGGAGCCACGCCTGGTGGTGGCACCGTGGCCGTGGTGTCACCTGGAGCCACACCCGACAATGTCACCCGACTCCAATTCCCACTGATGTCCCAGTGTCCCACAGCTGTTACCCAGCCCCTGATGTCCTGGTGTCCCCAGGTGTCCCCAGCTGTCCCCGGGTGTCCCCAGGTGTCCCCAGGTGTGTCTCAGGCTGTCCCCAGGTGTGTCCCCAGGTGTCCCCAGGTGTCACACCTGGTGTGGCTCGGGGTGCAGCGGCCGCAGGGTCTGCGCGAAGCCGGTCACGAGCATCACGATGGCATCGAAGGCGTCCGAGCTCGTCAGCCACTTGCGCTTCATCAGCTTCCCGAAGTGCGGCTGGGGGACGCGGGGACGCGGGGACGTCACCACGGGCGGCGCCCGGGCTGGCACCCGCTGGTGGCACCGGCGATGGTGGGCACCTTGTGCCAAGGGTGTCACCAACCCAACCCAACCCAACCCAACCAACCCAACCCAGCCAACCCAACCCAACCAACCCAACCCAACCCAACCCAGCGCCTCATGATGGGCACCGTGTCCCATTGGTGCCACCAACACAACCCAACCCAACCCGGCACCTGATGATGGGCACCGTGTGCCAAGGGTGTCACCAGCACAACCCAACCAACCCAACCCAACCCAACCAACCCAACCAACCCAACCCAACCCAACCAACCCAACCCAGCACCTGATCATGGGCACCGTGTGCCATGGGTGCCACCAACACAACCCAACCAACCCAACCCAACCAACCCAACCAACCCAACCCAGCCAACCCAACCCAACCCAGCACCTGATCATGGGCACCGTGTGCCATGGGTGCCACCAACACAACCCAACCAACCCAACCCAACCAACCCAACCAACCCAACCCAGCCAACCCAACCCAACCCAGCACCTGATCATGGGCACCGTGTGCCATGGGTGTCACCAACACAACCCAACCAACCCAACCCAACCCAACCCAGCACCTCATGATGGGCACCGTGTGCCATGGGTGCCACCAGCACAACCCAACCAACCCAACCCAGCCAACCCAACCCAACCCAACCAACCCAACCCAGCACCTGATGATGGGCACCGTGTGCCAAGGGTGTCACCAACTCAACCCAGCCCAATGCCCAGTGATGGCCACCGTGTCCCACAATTGTCACCTCATGATGGGCACCGTGTGCCATGGGTGTCACCAACACAACCCAACCCAACCCAACCAACCCAACCCAGCACCTGATGATGGGCACTGTGTGCCAAGGGTGTCACCAACCCAACCAAACCCAACCCAACGCCCAGTGACGGCCACCATGTCCCACAATTGTCACCTGATGATGGCCACCACGTCCCACAATTGTCACCCAACCCAACACCCAATGATGGCCATGATGTCCCAAAGTTGTCCCCTGATGATGGCCACCACGTCCCAGAAGTGTCACCAACCCAACCCAACCCAACCCAACCCAACCCAATCTAACCCAACTCAACCCAACCCAACCCAGCGATGGCCACCACGTCCCTCAATTGTCACCAACCCAACATCCAGCAATGTCCCACAATTGTCACCTGGTGATGGCCACCGTGTCGCACAAATGTCACCCAAGTCAACACCTCATCGTGGCCACCATGTCCCAGATGTGTCACCAGCCCAACTCAACCCAACCCAACCCAACCCAACTCAGCTCAACCCAACCCAACCCAACCCAACTCAACCCAACCCAACCACGGCCACCACGTCCCACAATTGTCGCCAACCCAATGATGACAGCCACCACCCTGCCCGCCCCGGTGTCACCTTGAGCTCCTCGAAGAGCCGCCGCCTCAGGAGGTCACGGCCACCACGTCCCACGTGTGTCACCAACCCACCCAACCCAACCCAACTCAACCCAACCCAACCCAACCCAAGCCAACCCAAGCCAACCCAACCCAACGGCGGCCACCACGTCCCACGTGTGTCACCAACCCAACCCAACCCAACCCAACTCAACCCAACCCAACCCAACGACGGCCACCACGTCCCACAGCTGTCCCCAACCCCGCGCCCCCATCTGTCCCCTGCCCACCGCGGCGTCACCTTGAGCTCCTCGAAGAGCCGCCGCGTCAGGAGGTGGCCGCACGCCCGCGTCACCCTGTCCAGCGCCGCGTGCGCCTGCCGCCGCGGCCCCTCGCTCTCGGCGTGCCCGAACTGCGCCAGCCGCTCCGCGAACGCCCTGGCGGCGACACCGGGGTGACACCGGGTGACACCGGGTGACACCGGGTGACACCGGGGTGATGTCACACACCTGGGGCGGGTGCGGCGGCCTCACCTGAGCGGCGGGCAGCAGTTGGCCAGCGCGATGGCGCGGCCGGGCGTGGCCTCGGGGGGCGGCGCCTCACCGGGCGCGTCCAGGAACCGCTCGACCTTGCGCTGGAAGCTGGGAGGGGACGGCGGCGTCACCGGGGGGCGCGGTGGCACCGCCGGGGGGTGGCATCATCCCGCGGGGGGTGCGGCCTTCGGGTCACCGGGCGCGTCCCCGTGTCCCCCAGGGTGTCCCCAGCGTGTCCCTGGGTGTCCCCAGGGTGTCCCCATGTCCTGCGTCACATCCTGGTGTCCCCAGGGTGTCCCCAGCATGTCCCAGGGTGTCCCCAGGGTGTCCCCATGTCCTGCATCAAATCCTGGTGTCCACGTGGTGTCCCCAGGGTGGCCCCAGAGTGTCCCCAGGGTGTCCCCATGTCCTGCATCACATCCTGGTGTCCCCAGGGTGTCCCCAGCGTGTCCCTGGGTGTCCCCAGGGTGTCCCCATGTCCTGTGTCACATCCTGATGTCCCCAAGGTGTCCCCAGGGTGTCCCTGGGCGTCCCCAGGGTGTCCCCATGTCCTGTGTCACATCCTGGTGTCCCCAAGGTGTCCCCAGTGTGTCCCTGGGTGTCCCCATGTCCTGTGTCACATCCTGGTGTCCACATGGTGTCCCCAAGGTGTCCCCAGGGTGTCCCCATGTCCCTGCAGCCCTGGCCTTGTCCTGCGCCACATCCTGGTGTCCCCACGGTGTCCCCAGAGTGTCCCCAAGGTGTCCCTTGAATGTCCCCAGGGGCGTCCCCACAGTGTCCCCACGTCCTGTCCTCTGTCACATCCTGGTGTCCCCAGGGTGTCCCCATGTCCCGTTCTGTGTCACATCCCGGCGTTCCCGCATCTCCCATGGTTTTCCCAATGTCCCCAAGGTGTCCCCAGGTGTGCCCAGGTGTGCCCAGGTGTCCCACCTGTGCAGGAAGGCCACCAGCACTCCCAGCAGGCTGTGCGCCATCTCCCAGTGTCCCCAAGGTGTCCCCATGTCCCCCAGGTGTCCCCAAGGTGTCCCCCAGGTGTCCCCAGGTGTCCCCAGGTGTCCCCAGGTGTCCCACCTGTGCAGGAAGGCCACCAGCACTCCCAGCAGGCTGTGCGCCATCTCCCGGCCGAACTCGGGGGTCACCTGGGGGGCTCGGTCCACGTGAGCCCGCAGCAGCTGCGGGGACAGGGACGGCGTGGGGACAGGGACAGTGCCACCATGGGGACAGGGACAGCGTGGGGACAGTGCCACCGTGGGGACAGGGACAGGGACAGGGACACCATGGGGACAGCGTGGGGACAGCGTGGGGACAGGGACAGCGTGGGGACAGGGACAGGGACAGGGACACCATGGGGACAGCGTGGGGACAGCGTGGGGACAGGGACAGCGTGGGGACAGGGACAGGGACAGGGACAGGGACAGCGTGGGGACAGCGTGGGGACAGGGACAGCGTGGGGACAGGGACAGGGACAGGGACAGGGACAGCGTGGGGACAGGGACAGTGCCACCATGGGGACAGGGACAGGGACAGCGTGGGGACAGGGACAGCATGGGGACAGGGACAGGGACACCGTGGGGACAGGGACAGGGACAGCACTGGGGACAGGGACAGCGTGGGGACAGGGACAGGGACAGCACTGGGGACAGGGACAGTGCCACCATGGGGACAGGGACAGGGACAGCGTGGGGACAGGGACAGCGTGGGGACAGGGACAGTGCCACCATGGGGACAGTGCCACCACGGGGACAGGGACAGCGTGGGGACAGGGACACCATGGGTTTGGGGACATGGCCGCCATGGCTGTGGGGACAAGGCCATGACGTCCCCTGAGTTGTGGGGACAAGGACAACACAGGTGTGGGGACACAACCGCGGTGGTGTCCCCTGAGGCACGGTGCCACCGCCACTGCCACAATGTCCCCTCGGCCACCACTGTCCCCTCACGGCTGTCACTGCCACCGCGTCCCCAGCTGCCACACCCAGATGGGGACAGGGACAATCCCTGGTGGTGTCACTGCCATACCCAGGTGGGGACAGGGACAATCCCAGGTGGTGGCACTGCCACACCCCGGTGCCACCCCAGGGGACAGGGACAATCCCTGGTGGTGGCACTGCCACACCCAGATGGGGACAGGGACAAACCCTGGTGGTGGCACTGCCACGCCCCGGTGCCACCCCAGGGGACAGGGACAATCCCTGGTGGTGGCACTGCCACACCCAGATGGGGACAGGGACAATCCTTGATGGTGGCACTGCCACGCCCCGGTGCCACCCCAGGGGACAGGGACAATCCCAGGTGGTGGCACTGCCACACCCAGATGGGGACAGGGACAATCCCAGGTGGTGGCACTGCCACGCCCCGGTGCCACCCCAGGGGACAGGGACAAACCCCGGTGACGCGCGTGGCCAGCCCGTCCTCCATGTCCTGGCTGGTGACGTCCTCGGGCCACCTGTCCTCGCTGAGCTGCAGCTCCTGCGCCACGGCCACCTCCACCTTGGCCTGCCGGGGGGGACATTGGGGACACCGTGGGCACGCCGCTGTCCCCAAATGTCCCCAAATGTCCCCACAATGTCCCCACAATGTCCCCAATCTCCCAATGTCCCCAATGTCCCCCCAGTGTCCCCAATGCCCCCGATGTCCCCAACGTCCCCGATGTCCCCGATGTCCCCAATGTCCCCAATGTCCCCAATGTCCCCCCAATCCTCCCAATGTCCCCAATGTCCCCCCAGTGTCCCCAATCCCCCCAATGTCCCAAATGTCCCCAATGTCCCCCCAATGTCCCCCCAGTGTCCCCAATGTCCCCAGTGTCCCCCAAATGTCCTCAATGTCCCCTCAATGTCCCCAATGTCCCCAATGTCCCCAGTGTCCCCCCAATGTCCCCAATGTCCCCAATCCCCCCAATGTCCCCAATGTCCCCCCAATGTCCCCACTGTCCCCAATGTCCCCTCAATGTCCCCAATGTCCCCCCAATGTCCCCAATCCCCTCAGTGTCCCCAATGTCCCCGATGTCCCCAATGTCCCCAATGTCCCCAATTCCCCCAATCCCCTCAATGTCCCCTCAATGTCCCCAATGCCCCCAGTGTCCCCATAATGTCTCCAATCTCCTCAGTGTCCCCAATGTCCCCAGTGTCCCCAGTCCCCCCAATCCCCCCGATGTCCCCGATGTCCCCAATGTCCCCGATGTCCCCGATGTCCCCAATCCCCCCAATGTCCCCAATCCCCCCAATCCCCCCAATGTCCCAAATGTCCCCAATGTCCCCAATGTCCCCGATGTCCCCACCTTCACGGCGGCAATGCAGGATCTCTCCAGGTCCCGCTGGGTCTCGGGGGGCAGGAGGGGCCCCAATTCCTGCGCCCGCAGCAGCGCCCCCACCTCGGGGTGCCCCAGAACCTCCCTGGGGACAGGGGGGACATTGGGGACATCGGGGACATCGGGGGGATTAGGGACATCGGGGACATCGGGGACATTGGGGACATTGGGGACACCCTGTAGACACCTTGGGGACACCTTGGAGACATTGGGGGAGGGATGTTGGGGGTTGGCATCACCTGGGGTGGGTGGGGCAGACTTTGAGGTTCCCGGGTGTCTCACCTGGGGTGGGCGTGGCTCCGGGGCACATTTTGGGGCAGCCATCGCCATGGGGCAGATTTTGGGGTGTCTCACCTGAGCTGGGCGTGTCTGTGAGCACATTCCTGGGCGTCTCACCTGGGGTGGGTGTTGCTATGGGACACATTTTGGGGCAGCCATCGCCATGGGGCAGACTTTGGGGCGTCTCACCTGGGGTGGGCGTGTCTGTGAGCGCATTTCTGGGCGTCTCACCTGGGGTGGGCATTGCTATGGGGCACATCTGGGGGCAGCCATTGCCATGGGGCAGATTTTGGGGTGTCTCACCTGGGGTGGGCGTCGCTACGGGGCGCATTTGGGGGCAGCCATCGCCATGGGGCAGATTTTGGGGTGTTTTACCTGAGCTGGGTGTGTCTGTGAGCACATTTCTGGGCGTCTCACCTGGGGTGGGCGTTGCTATGGGGCACATTTGGGGCAGCCATTGCCATGGGGCAGGTTTTGGGGCGTTTTACCTGTTCTAGGAGCAGGTTTTCGGGGCTCCCCCAGGTGTCTCACCTGGGGTGGGCGTCGCTATGGGGCACATCTGGGGGCAGCCATTGCCATGGGGCAGATTTTGGGGCGTTTCACCCGTTCTGGGAGCAGGTTTTTGGGGCTCCCCAGGTGTCTCACCTGGGGTGGGCATTGCTACGGGGCACATTTGGGGCAGCCATCGCCATGGGGCAGATTTTGGGGCGTTTCACCCGTTCTGGGAGCAGGTTTTTGGGGCTCCCCCAGGTGTCTCACCTGGGGTGGGCATTGCTATGGGGCACATTTTGGGGCAGCCATCGCCATGGGGCAGATTTTGGGGTGTTTCACATGAGCTGTGTGTGTCTGTGAGCCCATTTCTGGGTGTCTCACCTGGGGTGGGTGTGTCTGTGAGCACATTTCTGGGCGTCTCACCTGGGGTGGGCATTGCTATGGGGCGCATTTGGGGGCGGCCATCGCCATGGGGCAGATTTTGGGGTGTCTCACCTGGGGTGGGTGTGTCTGTGAGCACATTTCTGGGCGTCTCACCTGGGGTAGGCGTTGCTGTGCCAGTCCAGCAGCAGGTACATCTCGGCCACGTCCAGCGGCCGCCGCGCCAGCGCCGCCACCTGCTGCCCCAGCGCGCGGTGGTACCCGCGGGCGTAGACCCCCGTGGCGCCCCACTCGGGCGGGTACTCGGGGGCCACGCGGCCCCTCACGACCCCCAGGTCGCCCACGACCCTCGCGGCCAGCGCGGCCAGCCTGGCCCCGAGCCCGCCCGCCGGCGCCACCTGCGCCAGGCGCTCCGCGGCCGCCCGGGCCACGGCCTCGTGCCAGCGCCGCCGCAGCGCCCGCGGCCGCCCCGGGCGCGCCCCCGGCGGGCACCGAGCGTCCGCCGCCTCCTCCTGCTCCAGCACGGCCACCACGGCGCGCAGCGGCGCCAGCGCGGGCGGCGGCGACGCCACCGACTCGGCCACCACGGCCCAGAGCTGCGAGAGCAGCGCCCGGTAGAGCAGGGCCACGTCCCGGGCGCGGCGGCCGCCGGCGGGCACCGGGGACGGCGGCGGGGAGGAGGAGGAGGAGGAGGAGGATGGCGGGGACGGGGAGGAAGGAGCGGGGCGCGGGGAGGGAGGGCGCGACGGGGACAGCGAGCACTCGGCCTCGAGCGCGATGATCTGGGCGTCCGCGGCCACCAGGTGCCGGCGCTGGATGAGCTCCAGGATCTCCAGCACTGCGGGGACACGGAGGGGACGCCGGGGTGGCACCGTGGGCGCAGGGACGCCTCTGGTGTCACCATGCCCTTGTCACCGTCCCCGTGTCACCGTCCCCGTGTCACCATCACCGTGTCCCCCATCCCCGTGTCACCATCCCTGTGTCCCCCATCCCCGTGTGTGTCCCCTGTCACCAGGTGCCGGCGCTGGATGAGCTCCAGGATCTCCAGCACTGCGGGGACACGCAGGGGACACCGGGGTGGCACCGTGGGCGCAGGGACACCTCTGGTGTCACCATGCCCGTGTCACCATCCCCGTGTCCCCCATCCCCGTGTCACCATCCCTGTGTCACCATCCCCGTGTCCCTGTCACCATCCCTGTGTCCCCTGTTCCCATCCCCATGTCCCCGTCCCTCTCTCCCCTGTCCTCATGTCCCTTGTCACCATCCCCTGTCACCATCCCTGTGTCCCCTGTTCCCATCCCCGTGTCCCCGTCCCTCTCTCCCCTGTCCTCATGTCCCTTGTCACCGTCCCCTGTCCCTGACCCCGTGACCCCGTGACCCCATCCCCTGTCCCCCTCATGTCCCCAAGCCGCCCTGGTGTCCCCAAGCCCCCCCATTACCCCTCATGTCCCCAATGTCCTCCCGTTGTCCCCAAGCCCCCCTGTCCCGCCATGTCCCCCCCCGGCTCCCCGTGCCTGCCCCGGTCCCCGTTCCCCTCATGTCCCCAAACCCCGCCGGTGTCCCCAAGCCCCTCCCGGTGTCCCCACTCACGGGACAGCGGCTCCCGGTCCCTTTCCCTGTCCCTGTCCCGGTCCCTGTCCCCTCGATGTCCCCTCAATGTCCCCGTGTCCCTCCCGGTGTCCCCACTCACCGGACAGCGGCTCCCGGTCGCTCTCCCGGTCCCCGCCGCCGTCCCTGTCCCTGTCCCGGTCCCTGTCCCCCATTGTCCCCAATCCCCCCGGTGTCCCCCCGGTGTCCCCACTCACCGGACAGCGGCTCCCGGTGGCTCTCCCGCTCCCCGCCGCCGTCCCGGTCCCTGTCCCGCTCCCTGTCCCCCATTGTCCCCAGTCCCCCCGGTGTCCCCGCTCACCGGACAGCGGCTCCCGGTCCCTCTCCCGGTCCCTGTCCCCCATTGTCCCCAATCCCCCCGGTGTCCCCGGTGTCCCCGCTCACCGGACAGCGGCTCCCGGTGGCTCTCTCGCTCCCTGTCCCCCATTGTCCCCAGTCCCCCCGGTGTCCCCCATTGTCCCCAATCCCCCCGGTGTCCCCACTCACCGGACAGCGGCTCCCGGTCCCTCTCCCGCTCCCCGCCGCCGTCCCGGTCCCTGTCCTCTCGATATCCCCTCAATGTCCCCAATCCCCCCGGTGTCCCCCTGTCCCCGCTCACCGGACAGCGGCTCCCGGTCCCTGTCCCCCATTGTCCCCAATCCCCCCGGTGTCCCCGCTCACCGGACAGCGGCTCCCGGTCCCTGTCCCTCCCCCTGTCCCCGCTCACCGGACAGCGGCTCCCGGTGGCTCTCCCGCTCCCCGCCGCCGCCCCGCTCTCTCCCGCCGCTCTCCCGCCGCTCCCCCGCCGCTCCCTCGGCGCCGTCCCCCGCCGGTGCCTCCGCCGGCGCGCCCCGCTCGGCGCCGCGCTGCCCCCACGGGCCCCGGGCCAGCCTCAGCAGCGACCCCCGCTTGCCGCCCCCCGCCTCCTCGGGCGCTCTCCGCGCCGCCCCCGCGTCCTCGGAGCGGCGGCGCCCGCGGGGGTCGCGGAGGCGGCGGAGGCCGAAGGGCCCCCCCAGGTGCCCCCCCAGGTGCCCCCCCAGGTGCCCCCCCAGCCCCACCAGCCCGCCCAGGGTGGCGCGGCGGCGGCGGCGACCCTCGGGGTCCGCCGAGAACGGGTCCCGGTCCGGCTCCTCCGCGGGTCTCCGCAGCAGCGGCATGGCCGGGGGGCACCGGGGACACCGGGGGGATCGGGGGGACACCGGGGACAGCGGGGGGACACCGGGGGGACAGCGGGGACAGCGGGGGGACACCGGGGACAGCGGGGGGACACCGGGGGGACACCGGGGACACTGGGGGAATCGGGGGGACACCGGGGGGACAGCGGGGACAGCGGAGGGGACACCGAGGGGACACCGGAGATACCGAGGGGACACCGAGGGGACAGCGGGGATGGCACCGAGGGGACAGCGAGGAGACACCGGGGGGACAGCAGGGATGGCACCGAGGGGACAGCGAGGGGACACCGGGGACAGCGGGGGGACACCGGAGATACCGAGGGGACACTGAGGGGACAGCGGGGATGGCACCGAGGGGACAGCGAGGGGACAGCGAGGGGACAGCGAGGGGACACGGAGGGGGACACCGGAGATACCGAGGGGGACACCGGAGATAGCGAGGGGACACCGAGGGGAACAGCGGGGATGGCACCGAGGGGACAGCGAGGGGACAGCGGGGATGGCACCGGGGACAGCGGAGGGGACACCGAGGGGACACGGAGGGGACAGAGGAGGGGACACCGAGGGGACGCAGCAGAGCGGGAGGACGGAGACCCCCGGGAGCGGCGCGGGGGCTCCGGGGGCACCGGGAGCGGCTGTGGTGACACCGGTGGCTCCGGCGGCTTTAGCGGTGGTGGCAGCGGTGACACCGACGGCGGCTGTGGTGACACCGGTGGCGCTGGCGGTGACACCGGCGGTGGCTCCGGTGGCTTTAGCGGCGCTGCTGTGGCGACACCGGCGGTGCTGGCAGTGTCACCGGCGGTGGCAGCGGTGGCACTGGCTGTGCTGCGGTGACACCGGCGGTGTCTGCGGTGACACTGGTGGCACTGGCGGTGTCTGCGGTGACACTGGTGGCACCGGCTGTGTCTATGGTGACACTGGTGACACTGGCTGCGCGGCGGTGACACCGTGGCCGCTGCCCGCGTTTCCTGAGGAAGCGCCGCCCCGGAGGGGCCTCCCCGGCCGGGCAGGGTCAGCCCCGGTTCCGCTCCGGGGAGGGGGGACCCGCGGGGACCGGGAGGGGACAGCGGGGACAGCGGGGACATTGGGGACACTGGGGACAGCGGGGACAGCGGGGACAGCGGGGACAGCGGGGACAGCGGGGACATTGGGGACAGCGGGGACATTGGGGACATGGGGTTGGCACCGTGGGGACAGAGGGGACACTGGGGACAGCGGGGACAGCGGGGACACCGGGATGGGAGCCAGGGGACGGCGAGAGGGGACCCCGGGGACAGTGTGGGGACATTGGGCACACGGAGGGAGGGGACAGCGGGGACCGGGAGGGGACACCAGGATGGGGACGGTGGGGACAGCAGGGACACTGGAACGGGGCCCTGGGGACGCCGGGATGGAACCGCGGTGACACCTGGGAGGGGGCGTGGGTGACGCAGGCGACCCCAGGTGTGACGCGGGTGACCCCAGGTGTGCCCCACGTGACCCCACAGGTGACACAGGTGTGACACGGGTGTGACACGGAGGTGACACGGGTGACGCAGGTGGCCTCGAGGGTGACACAGGTGGCACAGATGGCTTCAGGTGTGACACGGGTGACCCCAGGTGTGACACGGGTGACTCCAGGTGTGACAGGGAGGAGATCTGGGTGACGCCACAGGTGACCCCACAGGTGACCCCACAGGTGACCCCCAGGTGTGACACAGGTGACCCCACAGGTGACCCCACAGGTGACCCCACGTGACCCCAGGTGTGACACAGGTGACCCCACAGGTGACCCCACAGGTGACCCCACGTGACCCCAGGTGTGACACAGGTGACCCCACAGGTGACCCCACGTGACCCCAGGTGCGACACAGGTGACCCCCGCCCGCCCCACGTGACCCCTCCCCCGTCAATCGCCCATCAAACCCCGCTCTCCCTCCCCATTGGCCAGAGCGCAGCCAATCACCGCTCACCACCCTCCCTTAACCCCGCCCTCCTCAGGGGGCGTGCCCGTCTGTCTCCATGCCGCCACGCCGCCTCCCGATTGGCCCTCTCCCCTCCGTGGGCGTGGCCAAGCCCTCAGAGCCTCTCTCCTTTTACGGTCAAAGCCCCGCCCACTCCGTCACCGCCCCGCTTCCGGTTCCGGCGCCATGGCCGCCATGGCCGCCCCGGCCCGGCCCCCCCGGTAACGGCAACGGGAACGGGACCCCCCCCCCCCACCCAACCCCGGTAACGGGACCGCCCCTTCCGGTGCCCCCCGGTGCCGCCTTCCGGTGCCCCCCGGGCCGGGACCATGTCCTCGCGCTCCGCCCTGGCGGCGGGCAACGAGCGGAACGCGGACACGGTGAGAGCGGGAGGGGGGAGCGCACCGGGGTAGGCCTGAGGGGGGGGGGGGAACGGGAGGGACCGGGAGGGGTCTGGGGGGTACCGGGGGGGCACCGGGAGGGGTCTGGGGGGTACCGGGGGGGCACCGGGGGCGCCGGGAGGGGTCTGGGGTCCCACTCTGAGATTCTGGGGGGGGGTCTCGGGGGTTTTTGGGTGGGGGTCTCACCCCCCCCGAGATTATTTTGGGTGCGGTCCCGGGGGTGACCCCATAATCCGCGTGGGGGTCTCGCTGGGGTAACTGGGGTGGGCGTCCCGAGGGTGACATTGTCATTTGGGGAGGGGTCTCACTGTGACATTGAACTGGGGGCTGTGGTAATTTGGGGAGGGGTCTCACAGTGATAGTTGGGGACTGTGATAATTTGGGGAGGGGTCTCACTGTGATAATTGGGGTCTCACTGTGATATGTTAATTTGGGGAGGGGTCTCACTGTGACAATCGGGGTCTCACTGTTCTATTAATTTGAGGAGGGGTCTCACTGTGATATGTTAATTTGGGGAGGGGTCTCACAGTGATAATTGGGGCCAATGTCTCACTGTGTTCTATTAATTTGGGGAGGGGTCTCACAGTGATATGTTAATTTGGGGAGGGGTCTCACTGTGATAATTGGGGTCAGTGTCTCACTGTTCTGTTAATTTGGGGAGGGGTCTCACAGTGATAATTTGGGGAGGGGTCTCACTGTGATAATTGGGGTCTCACTGTTATATTAATTTGGGGAGGGGTCTCACAGTGATATGTTAATTTGGGGAGGGGTCTCACAGTGATAATTGGGCCAATGTCTCACTGTGTTCTATTAATTTGGGGAGGGGTCTCACAGTGATATGTTAATTTGGGGAGGGGTCTCACTGTTCCATTAATTTGGGGAGGGGTCTCACTGTTATATTAGTTTGGGGAGGGGTCTCACAGTGACAATTGGGGTCAATGTCTCACTGTTCCGTTAATTTGGGGAGGGGTCTCACACATCTTTCCCCCCCCCCCCCAGCCGGGCCCGGGGGGCAGCGCCCGCCCCGACAAGCCCGGGGTGATAATTTGGGGAGGGGTCTCACAGTGATAATTGGGGTCTCACTGTTATATTAATTTGGGGAGGGGGTCTCACAGTGATATGTTAATTTGGGGAGGGGTCTCACACATCTTTTCCCCCCCCCCAAGCCGGGCCCGGGGGGCAGCGCCCGCCCCGACAAGCCCCCTCCCCCCGGGGCCGCCGCCTGGTGCGGGCGGGGGTCCGGGGCCGCCCCTCCCCCGCCGCGGGGGGGCCGGAACTCGCTGGGGGGGGGGGTCCGAGGAGCCCCCTCCCCACGTGGGCAACTACCGGCTGCTGCGCACCATCGGCAAGGGCAACTTCGCCAAGGTCAAGCTGGCGCGGCACGTGCTCACCGGCAGAGAGGTGGGCGGGGGTCCCGGGCATCTGGGGAGGGGGCTTGAGATGATTTTGGGGGGGTTTGGGGGGATTTGAGGGGGTTTTGGGGGGGTTTCGGGGGTCTCGGGGGGCATTTGGGGCACCACGGGCAAGGTCGGGCTGGCGCGGCACGTGCTCACCGGCAGAGAGGTGGGGAGGGGTCCCGGGCATTTGGGGAGGGGTCTCGGGCAGGGTTTGGGGGGTTTTGGGCTTTGGGGAGGGGTCTCGGGGGGGATTTGAGGGGGTTTTGAGGGGCTTTTGGGGGTCTCGGGGGGGATTTGGGGTGGTGGGAGGGGGCTCAGTGGGGATTTGAGGAGGTGGGAGAGGGCTCAGACGGGGTTTTGGGGTGATTTGGTATTTGGGGAGGGGGCTTGAGGTGATTTTGGGGGGTTTTGAGGGGGTTTTGGGGGGATTTGAGGGGGTTTTTTAGGGGCTTTCAGGGGTCTCGGGGGGGATTTGGGGTGGTGGGAGGGGGCTATGGGGCGATTTGAGGAGGTGGGAGGGGGCTCAGGGGGGATTTGGGGGTGATTTGGGATTTGGGGAGGGGGCTTGAGGTGATTTTGGGGGGATTTGAGGGGGGTTTGAGGGGGTTTTGGGGGGATTTGAGGGGGTTTTGGGGGGCTTTTGGGGGTCTTGGGGGGGATTTGGGGTGGTGGGAGGGGGCTATGGGGCGATTTGAGGAGGTGGGAGGGGGCTCAGTGGGGATTTGAGGGGGTTCAGGGGTGATTTGGGATTTGGGGAGGGGGCTTGAGGTGATTTTGGGGGGATTTGAGGGGATTTGAGGGGTTTTGGGGGTCTCAGGGGGGATTTGGGGTGGTGGGAGGGGGCTCAGGCATTTGGGGAGGGGGCTATGAGATGATTGAGGGCTGTGGGAGGGGGCTCAGGGTTTTGGGGAGGGGGCTCGGGCAGGATTTGGGGTGATTTGAGGGGGTTCAGGGGGGATTTGAGGTTTGGGGAGGGGGCTCAGGGTGATGGGGAGGGGGCTCAGGGGGGATTTGGGGGTCCCAGGAGGGTCTCAGGTGAATTTGGGGGCAATCTGAGGTGAATTTGGGGAGGGGTCTCAGCTGAATTTGGGGGCAATCTGAGGCGAATTTGGGGAGGGGTCTCAGGTGAATTTGGGCAGGGGTCTCGGGGGATCCCAGGAGAATTTGGGGAGGGGTCTCCGGGGTCCCCTCAGCGCCCCCTCCCCAATTTCAGGTCGCCATCAAAATCATCGACAAGACCCAGCTGAACCCCACCAGCCTGCAGAAGGTGGGGAGGGGTCCCGGGGCTTTGGGGAGGGGTCCCGGGGGTTTGGGGAGGGGTCTCCTAGTTTGGGGAGGGGTCTCCTCATTTGGGGAGGGGTCTCCAGCCCCCCCTGACCCTTTTTCCCCCTCCTCAGCTTTTTCGGGAAGTTCGGATCATGAAGGGGCTGAACCACCCCAATATCGGTGAGAGAAATGGGGAGGGGTCCCTGAAATTGGGGAGGGGTCCTGGAATTTGGGGAGGGGGTCCCTGAAATTTGGGGAAGGGTCCCTGAAATGGGGAGGGGTCCCTGGAATTTGGGGAGGGGTCCCAAAATGGGGAGGGGTCCCAAAATGGGGTTGGGATCGTGAAGGGGCTGAACCACCCCAATATCGGTGAGAGAAATGGGGAGGGGTCCCTGAAATGGGGAGGGATCCCGGAAATGGGGTCCTGGAATTGGGGAGGGGTCCCAAAATGGGGTCCCTGAAATGTGGAGGGGGCCCTGAAATGGGGAGGGGTCCCTGGAATTTGGGGAGGGTCCCAAAATGGGGAGGGGACCTGCAAATGGGGTTGGGATCGTGAAGGGGCTGAACCACCCCAATATCGGTGAGAGAAATGGGGAGGGGTCCCAAAATGGGGTCCTGGAATTGGGGAGGGGTCCCTGAAATGGGGTCTTGGAACTGGGAAGGGGTCCCCAAATTGGGGAGGGGTCCCGAAATGGGGTCCTGGAATTGGGGAGGGGTCCCCGAAATGAGGTCCTGGAATTGGGGAGGGGTCCCAAAATGGGGAGGGGTCCTGGGAGAGGGTCCCAAAAATGGGGAGGAGTCATGGAATTGGGGAGGGGTCCCAGGGGTGGGCAGGGGTCTCTGTAATTTGGGGAGGGGTCCCCAATTTGGGGAGGGGTCCCAATGCCCCCCCCCCCCCGTGCCCCCCAAATTTGGGGAGGGGTCCCTGACGCCCCCCGTGTCCCCCCCCCCCCCCCCCCCGTTGCAGTGAAGCTCTTTGAGGTGATCGAGACGGAGAAGACGCTGTACCTGGTCATGGAGTATGCCAGCGCAGGTGAGGGCACACCTGGGACACCTGGGACACCTGGGGACACCTGGGGACATCAGACACACCTGGGCACACCTGGGACACTGGGGACACACCTGGGGACAGCCTGAGACACACCTGGGCACACCTGGGGACACCTGGGACACCTGGGGACACACCTGGGGACACCTGAGACACACCTGGGGACACACCTGGGGACACCTGAGACACACCTGGGGACACACCTGGGGACATTGGGGACATCAGAGACACCTGGGGACACCTGGGGACACACCTGGGGACATTGGGGACACCTGGGGGGGCTTTGGGGACACCTGGGGACAGCCTGAGACACACCTGGGGACATTGGGGACACCAAGACTGACACCTGGTGGGGCTTTGGGGACACCTGGGGACACCAAGATCCCTCTGTGTGTGTCCCCCCCAGGTGAGGTGTTGGATTACCTGCTGTGGATTTGGGGGGATATTTTGGGGGGATATTTTGGATTATATTTTGGGATTTTTTGGGGATATTTTGGGGTGTCCTCACCCAGGTGTGTCCCCCCTCAGGTGAGGTGTTCGATTACCTGGTGTGGATTTGGGGGGATTTTTGGGGGGATATTTTGGGGGGATATTTTGGATGATATTTTGGGGATATTTTGGGATTTTTGGAGGGATATTTGGGATGATATTTTGTGGATGTTTTTGGGTATTTTTGGGGTTTTTTTGGGGTGTCCTCACCCAGGTGTGTCCCCCCCAGGTGAGGTGTTCGATTACCTGCTGTGGATTTGGGGGGATATTTTGGGATAATATTTTGCGGATGTTTTTGGGTATTTTGGGGGGTTTTTTGGGGTGTCCTCACCCAGGTGTGTCCCCCCCCAGGTGAGGTGTTGGATTACCTGCTGTGGATTTGGGGGGATTTTTGGGGGGATATTTTGGATGATATTTTGGGGATATTTTGGGATTTTTGAGGGATGTTTGGGATGATATTTTGTGGATGTTTTTGGGTATTTTTGGGGATTTTTTGGGGTGTCCTCACCCAGGTGTGTCCCCCCCCAGGTGAGGTGTTCGATTACCTGGTGTCCCACGGGAGGATGAAGGAGAAGGAGGCGCGGGCCAAGTTCAGACAGGTGGGGACATCAGGGGGGGCTTGGGGACATTTTGGGGGGTTTGGGGACATTTTGGAGAGATTTGGGGACATCAGGGATGGGTTGGGGACATCAGGGATGGGTTGGGGACATTTTGGGGGGGTTTGGGGACATTTTGGAGAGAGTTGGGGACATCAGGGATGGGTTGGGGACATCTGTGAGGGCTTGGGGACATCAGGGATGGGTTGGGGACACTCTGGAGAGTTCTGGGGACATCTCTGAGGGCTTGGGGACATCTGTGAGGGGTTGGGGACATCAGGGAAGTGTTGGGGACACGAAGGACAGGTTGGGGCCGCTGTGGGGACCCGCGGTGACAGTGCCACCCGTCGTGTCCCCAGATCGTCTCGGCCGTGCACTACTGCCACCAGAAGAACATCGTGCACAGGGACCTCAAGGTGGGACCTGAGGGACACGGGGGTGGCGCCGCGCGTCCCTGTCCTGGTGTCACCGTCCCTGTGTCCGTCCTGGTGTTCCAGTGTCCTTGTCCTGGTGTCCCTGTCCTGGTGTCACTGTCCCCGTGTCCGTCCCAGTGTCCCCGTGTCCGTCCCGGTGTCCCAGTGTCCGTCCTGGTGTCCCCGTGTCCGTCCTGGTGTCCTTGTCCTGGTGTCCTTGTCCCTGTGTCCATCCTGGCGTCCCTGTCCTGGTGTCACCGTCCCCGTGTCCGTCCCAGTGTCCCCGTGTCCGTCCTGGTGTTCCAGTGTCCGTCCTGGTGGCATTGTCCCCATCCCGATGTCCCCATGTCTGTCCTGGTGTCCTTGTCCCTGTGTCCATCCCGGTGTCCTGGTGTCCCTGTGCTGGTGTCCCCATGTCCCTCATGATGTCCCCAGTGTCCCCAAATGTCCCCAGGCCGAGAACCTGCTGCTGGACACCAACACCGAGATCCCATCCCAGTGTCCCCATCCCAGTGTCCCTGTCCCCATCCCAATGTCCCCATGTCCCTGATGATGTCCCCAATGTCCCCAGGCCGAGAACCTGCTGCTGGACACCGATGCCAACATCAAGATCCCATCCCAGTGTCCCCATCCCAGTGTCCCTGTCCCGATGTCATTGTCCCCACTGATGTCCCCATGTCCCTGATGATGTCCCCAATGTCCCCAAATGTCCCCAGGCCGAGAACCTGCTGCTGGACGCCAACGCCAACACCAAGATCCCATCCCAGTGTCCCCGTCCCAATGTCCCCATGTCCCTGATGATGTCCCCAAATGTCCCCAGGCCGAGAACCTGCTGCTGGACGCCAACGCCAACATCAAGATCCCATCCCAGTGTCCCCATCCCCATGTCCCTGTCCCCGTCCCAATGTCCCCATGTCCCTCATGATGTCCCCAATGTCCCCAAATGTCCCCAGGCCGAGAACCTGCTGCTGGACACCAGCACCAACATCAAGATCCCATCCCAGTGTCCCCATCCCAGTCTCCTTGTCCCTCTGGCAGTGTCCCCATCCCAATGTCCCCATGTCCCTCATGATGTCCCCAAATGTCCCCAGGCCGAGAACCTGCTGCTGGACACCAACACCGAGATCCCATCCCAGTGTCCCCATCCCAGTGTCCCTGTCCCTCTGACGGTGTCCCTGTCCCAATGTCATTGTCCCCAAATGTCCCCAGGCCCAGAACCTGCTGCTGGACACTGACACCAAGATCCCATCCCAGTGTCCCCATCCCAATGTCCCCATGTCCCTGATGATGTCCCCAAATGTCCCCAGGCCGAGAACCTGCTGCTGGACGCCGATGCCAACACCGAGATCCCATCCCAGTGTCCCCATCCCAGTGTCCCCATCCCAGTGTCCCTGTCCCCATCCCAATGTCCCCATGTCCCTGATGATGTCCCCAATGTCCCCAAACGTCCCCAGGCCGAGAACCTGCTGCTGGACGCCGATGCCAACACCAAGATCCCATCCCAGTGTCCCTGTCCCAGTGTCCCTGTCCCAATGTCCCCATGTCCCTGATGATGTCCCCAAATGTCCCCAGGCCGAGAACCTGCTGCTGGACGCCGACGCCAACATCAAGATCGCCGATTTCGGCTTCAGCAACGAGTTCTCGCGCGGCTCCAAGCTGGACACGTTCTGCGGCTCGCCGCCCTACGCCGCGCCCGAGCTCTTCCAGGGCAAGAAGTACGACGGGCCCGAGGTGGACATCTGGAGCCTGGGGGTCATCCTGTACACGCTGGTCAGCGGCTCGCTGCCCTTCGACGGACACAACCTCAAGGTGACCGCTCAGGAACCGTGTGGTCATTGTTGGGTCATTGTGTGGTCATTGCGTGGTCATTGCGTGGTCATCGCGTGGTCATTGTGTGGTCATTGTGTGGTCATCTGGAGCCTGGGGGTCATCCTGTACACGCTGGTCAGCGGCTCGCTGCCCTTCGACGGGCACAACCTCAAGGTGACCGCTCAGGACCTTGTGGTCATCTTCTGGTCATTGTTGGGTCATTGCGTGGTCATTGTTGGGTCATTGCATGGTCATTGTGTGGTCATTGCGTGGTCATTGCGTGGTCACTGCGTGGTCATTGCGTGGTCATTGTTGGGTCATTGCATGGTCATTGTGTGGTCATTGCGTGGTCATTGTGTGGTCACTTCATGGTCATTGTTGGGTCATTTGCGTGGTCATTGTTGGGTCATTGTTTGGTCATTGCGTGGTCATTGCGTGGTCATTGCGTGGTCATTGCGTGGTCATTGCGTGGTCATTGTGTGGGTCATTGTGTGGTCATTGTTGGGTCATTGTTGGGTCATTGTTGGGTCATTGTTGGGTCATTGCGTGGTCACTGCGTGGTCATTGCGTGGTCGTTGTGTGGTCATTGCGTGGTCATTGTTGGGTCATTGTTGGGTCATTGTTGGGTCATTGTTGGGTCATTGCGTGGTCACTGCGTGGTCATTGCGTGGTCGTTGTGTGGTCATTGTGTGGTCGTTGTTGGGTCATTGCGTGGTCATTGTGTGGTCATTGCATGGTCATTGCGTGGTCATTGTGTGGTCATTGTGTGGTCACTGCGTGGTCACTGCATGGTCATTGCGTGGTCATTGTTGGGTCATTGCGTGGTCATTGTGTGGTCATTGTTTGGTCATTGCGTGGTTATTGCGCGGTCATTGCGTGGTCATTGTTGGGTCATTGTTGGGTCATTGTTGGGTCATTGTTGGGTCATTGCGTGGTCATTGTGTGGTCATTGTGTGGTCATTGTGTGGTCATTGTGTGGTCATTGTGTGGTCACTGCATGGTCACTGCGTGGTCATTGTGTGGTCATTGTGTGGTCATTGTGTGGTCATTGTGTGGTCATTGTGTGGTCATTGTTTGGTCATTGTGTGGTCATTGCGTGGTCATTGTTTGGTCATTGTGTGGTCATTGTTGGGTCATTGCGTGGTCATTGTTGGGTCATTGTTGGGTCATTGTGTGGTCATTGTGAGGTCATTGCGTGGTCATTGCGTGGTCATTGCGTGGTCATTGTTGGGTCATTGTTTGGTCATTGCGTGGTCATTGTTGGGTCATTGTTTGGTCATTGCGTGGTCATTGTTGGGTCATTGTGTGGTCATCTGGAGCCTGGGGGTCATCCTGTACACGCTGGTCAGCGGCTCGCTGCCCTTCGACGGACACAACCTCAAGGTGACCGCTCAGGACCTCGTGGTCACCTCCTGGTCACTGTTGGGTCACTTGCTGTCACCTCCTGGTGCCTGTGGTCACCTCCTGGTCACTGTCCGGTCATCTTCTGGTGCCTGTGGTCACCTCCTGGTCACCTGCTGGTCATTGCGTGGTCACTTGGTTTTGAACCTCCTGGGCCACCTCCTGTGACCCCCGAGCTCCTCGCAGGGGTCATCTGGTCAGTGGTCAGTGTGGTGGGCGTGGCCTGGAGGTGATTGTGGTCACCTTCTGGTCACTGCCCAGTCATCTCCTGGTCACCTCCTTGGTCATTGCGTGGTCACTTGGCTCTGATGCTGCTGGGTCACCTCCCTTTGACCCCAGAGGTCCCCACGGGGCTGTGGCTGGAGCTTGGGGTCATCTGGTCAGTGGTCAGTGTGGCGATTGTCACCTGTGGTCACCTCGTGGTCACTGCCCGGTCACCTCCTGGTGCCCGTGGTCACCTCCTGGTCACTGCGTGGTCACTGACCCTGAGTAACCCCAGCTGACCCCGGCTGACCCCGGGTTCCCTGAGTGATCCCGGCTGACCCTGAGTGACCCCGGCTGACCCCAGTGACCCCAGATGACCCCAGTGACCCCAGCTGACCCTGAGTGAACCCAATTGACCATGACCGACCGCAACTGACCCCAGTGACCCTGACTGACCCCAGCTGTCCCCTGTGTCCCCAACTGACCATGACTGACCGTGACTGACCCCGGGTGACCCCAGATGACCCTGACTCACCCCGGTGACCCCGTGTGACCCCGTGTGACCCCCGTGTGACCCCCGTGTGACCCCCCAGGAGCTGCGGGAGCGCGTGCTGCGGGGCAAGTACCGCGTGCCCTTCTACATGTCCACGGACTGCGAGAACATCCTGCGGCGCTTCCTGGTGCTCAACCCCGCCAAGCGCTGCACCCTCGAGGTACCGGGGGGATTTGGGGGTCCCCAGAGGGGTCTGGGGGGATTTGGGGGGGATCAGAGGAGGTTTGGGGCAGTTTGAGGGGATCAGAGGAGGTTTTGGGGCAGTTTGAGGCGTTTTGGGGGGGTTTGAGGGGGTTTTGGGGCAGCTCAGGAGGTCCTGGCAGGGGCTTGGGGCAGTTTGGGGGGGGGTTAGAGGAGGTTTTGGGATGGTTTGAGGAGTTTTGGGGCAGTTTGAGGGATTTGAGGAGGTTTTGGGGCAGTTTGAGGGATTTGGGGCAGTTTGAGGGATTTGGGGCAGTTTTGGGGCAGTTTTGGGGCAGTTTGAGGGATTTGGGGCAGTTTTGGGGAGTTCTGGCGGGGAGTGGGGGCTCCTGGCAGGGATTTGAGGGGGTTTTGGGGCGGTTTGGGGCAGTTTTGAGGGGTTTTGTCCCTGACACCTGTGGTGGCACCTGGGTCCCCCTTTCCCCCCAATGTCCCCCAATGTCCCCAATGTCCCCCCAATGTCCCCAATGCCCCCAATGTCCCCAATGCCCCCAATGTCCCCAATGCCCCCAATGTCCCCCAGTGTCCCCAATGTCCCCCAATCCCCCCAATGTCCCCAGTGCCCCAATGTCCCCAAATGTCCCCAATGCCCCCCCAATCCCCCCAATGTCCCCAAATGTCCCCAATGTCCCCCCAATGCCCCCAGTGCCCCCAGTGTCCCCAATGTCCCCCAGTGTCCCCAATGCCCCCAATCCCCCAATGTCCCCAGTGTCCCCAATGTCCCCATTCCCCCCAGTGCCCCCAATCCCCCCAGTGTCTCCAATCCCCCAATGTCCCCAGTGTCCCCCAATGTCCCCAATGTCCCCAATGTCCCCAATAGCAAATCATGAAGGACAAGTGGATCAACATCGGCTACGAGGGCGACGAGCTGACGCCCTACACGGAGCCCCAGGAGGACTTTGGGGACACCAAACGCATCGGTGAGGGGACACCGGGGGGCGGGTGGCACCCAGGGGACACCCCGGGGACACCCCGGGGCCGCCGGTGACGCCGCTGTCCCCGCAGAGGTGATGGTGGGCATGGGCTACACGCGGGAGGAGATCAAGGAGGCGCTGAGCACCCACAAGTACAACGAGGTGACGGCCACGTACCTGCTGCTGGGGCGGCGCGGAGAGGTGGGTGACACCGGGGGGACACTGGGGACATGGGGGACATTGGGGACACTGGGGGACACTGGGGGACATTGGGGACATTGGGGACACTGGGGGCATTGGGGGGATTGGGGACACTGGGGGGATTGGGGGGATTGGGGACACTGGGGACACTGGGGACACTGGGGGCATTGGGGGCATTGGGGACATTGGGGGCATTGGGGACACGGCCACGTACCTGCTGCTGGGGCGGCGCGGAGAGGTGGGTGACACCGGGGACACTGGGGTGACATTGGGGGGATTAGGGACATTGGGGACATTGGGGACATTGGGGACATTGGGGACATTGGGGGGATTGGGGGGATTGGGGACATTGGGGGGATTGGGGTGACATTGGGGACATTGGGGACATGGCCACGTACCTGCTGCTGGGGCGGCGCGGAGAGGTGGGTGACACCAGGGACATTGGGGGGACACTGGGGACATGGGGGACATTGGGGACACTGGGGACATTGGGGTGACATTGGGGACATTGGGGGGATTGGGGACACTGGGGACATTGGGGACACTGGGGACACTGGGGACACTGGGGGCATTGGGGACACTGGGGACATTGGGGACACCGGGGTGACACTGGGGACATTGGGGACACTGGGGACACTGAGGGGACATTGGGGACACTGGGGACATTGGGGGGACATTGGGGACATTGGGGATACTGGGGTGACATTGCGGGGATTGGGGGGACACTGGGGTGACACTGGGGACACTGGGGGCATTGGGGTGACACTGGGGACATTGGGGACACTGGGGTGACATTGGGGACATGGTGGCATTGGGGGGATTGGGGACATTGGGGACACGGCCATGTACCTGCTGCTGGGGCGGCGCGGAGAGGTGGGTGACACCGGGGGGACATTGGGGTGACATTGGGGACATTGGGGACATTGGGGGGACATTGGGGACATTGGGGGCACTGGGGACACTGGGGACACTGGGGTGACATTGGGGACACTGGGGTGACATTGGGGACACTGGGGACATCGGGGACACTGGGGGGATTGAGCACACTGGGGGCATTGGGGACATTGGGGGCATTGGGGACATTGGGGACACTGGGGGGATTGGGGACATTTGGGGACAGTGGGGACACTGGGGACACTGGGGTGACATTGGAGACACTGGGGATATTGGGGGCATTGGGACACTGGGGGGACATTGGGGACACTGGGGTGACATTGGGGACATTGGGGACATTGGGGTGGCATTGGGGGGATTGGGACATTGGGGGGACATTGGGGCATTGGGGTGACAATGGGGGCATTGGGGACACTGGGGACACTGGGGACATTGAGGGGACATTGGTGACACCGTGTCCCCTTGGTGGCAGCCCGAGGGCGGCCCCTCGCTGTCCCTGTCCCTGTCCCTGGTGGCACTGGGGTGGGTGACAATGGCCCTGGTGACACTGTGGCCCCGAGGGTGGCACCGGGGTGGGTGACAATGGCCCTGGTGGCACTGTGGCCGCGTTGGTGACACTGTGGCCCCATTGGTGACACTGTGGCCCTATCGGTGACACCGTGTCCCCTCGGTGGCAGCCCGAGGGTGGCCCCTCGCTGTCCCTGTCCCTGGGTGGGTGACGATGGCCCTGGTGGCACTGTGGCCCCGTTGGTGACACTGTGACCCCATCGGTGACACCGTGTCCCCTCGGTGGCAGCCCGAGGGTGGCCCCTCGCTGTCCCTGTCCCTGTCCCTGGTGACACTGTGGCCCCGTTGGTGACACTGGGGTGGGTGATGATGGCCCTGGTGACACCGTGTCCCCTCGGTGGCAGCCCGAGGGTGGCCCCTCGCTGTCCCTGTCCCTGGGTGGGTGACAGTGGCCCTGGTGGCCCTGTCGGTGACACCGTGTCCCCTCGGTGGCAGCCCGAGGGTGGCCCCTCGCTGTCCCTGTCGCTGTCGCGGCCCCGGGGCTCGGCCGAGGCTCCCAACGGTGCCACCAAGTCGGGGACGTCGTCGGGGACGTCGCACGGCGGCAAGGGACAGCGCGGGGGCGGCCACCACCGGCAGCGGCGGCACAGCGACTTCTGTGAGTGACACCGGGGACATTGGGGACAGCAGCGGGGACACTGGGGACACTGGGGACAGCAATGGGGACAATGGGGGGGATTGGGGACATTGGGGGGATTGGGGGGATTGGGGACAATGGGGACAGCAACGGGGACGCTGGGGATATTGGGGGGGATTGGGGACATTAATGGGGACAATGGGGGGGATTGGGGACACTGGGGGACATTAATGGGGACATTGGGGGGGATTGGAGACAATGGGGGACATTGGGGACATTAATGGGGACATTGGGGGGATTGGGGACACTGGAGGCATCTGGGAGATTGGGGACATTTGGGGACATTAATGGGGACATTGTGGGCATCGGGGGGCATTGGGGACAATGGGGGGATTGGGGAAATGGGGGACATTAATGGGGACATTGGGGACATTAATGGGGACATTGGGGACATGAATGGGGACAATGGGGGGGATTGGGGACATTGGGGGACATTGGGGGACATTGGGGACACTGGGGACAGCAATGGGGACACTGGGGACATTGGGGGGCATTGGGGACATTGGGGGGCATTGGGGACATTAATGGGGACATTGGGGGGATTGGGGACACCAACGGGGACACTGGGGACATCGGGGGGATTGGGGGACGTTGGGGGGCATTGGGGACATTGGGGGGCATCGGGGACATTGGGGGACATTGGGGGGGTTGGGGGACATTTGGGGACATTTTGGGAATATTTGGGGACCTTCTTGGACATTTTGGGACACTTGGGGGCATTGGGGGCATTTTGGGGATATTTTTGGACATTTTGTGATATTTGGGGACATTGGGGGGGGGGGGTCCTGAGGGGGCGTGACCCCTCCGTGACCCCCCTGTGACCCCGCAGGTGGCCCCGCCCCCTCGGCCGCCCCTCCCCCCCGCCGCAGCCCCCCCTCGGCCGCCCCTCCCCCCTCCTCGGAGCTGGGCGTGGCCGGGGGCGTGGCCGGGGGCGTGGCCCCGCCCCCCAGGAGGGGCTCCGGAGGAGGAGGAGGAGGGGGGGGGAGGGGCGGCGGGGGAGGGGCCGGGGCGCCCCTCCCCCCTCCCTGCAGCCCATTGGTCAGCAGCGCCCACAACCCCAACAAGGCCGAGATCCCCGAGAGGCACCTGGACGGACAGGTGGGCACACCTGGGCACACCTGGGGGCACCTGGGCATGCACCTGGGCACACCTGGGCACACCTGGGGGCACACCTGGGCACACCTGCGCACACCTGGGCACACCTGGGCACGCACCTGGGCACACCTGGGACACCTGGGGGGGTTACACACCTGGGCACACAACCCCAACAAGGCCGAGATCCCCGAGAGACACCTGGATGGACAGGTGGGCACACCTGGGCACGCACCTGGGCACACCTGGGCACACACCCGGGCACGCACCTGGGGGCACCTGGGCACGCACCTGGGCACACCTAGAGAGGGTGGGAATACCTGGGGATACCTGGGCACACACCTGGGCACACCTGGGGGCACCTGGGGATACCTGGGCACACCTGGGCACACCTGGGGGCACCTGGGGATACCTGGGCACACCTGGGCACACCTGGAAGGGCTGGGGATACCTGGGCACATCTGGGGGGGTACCTGGGGGGGCACCTGGGCACACCTGTGGCCGCAGGTGAGCTCAGGTGAGCTGAGGTGCCCCCCGTGCCCCCCAGCCCCACGTGCCCCCCAGCGTGATGGGCCGCAGGAACACCTACGTGTGCTCGGGCGGGGAGCGGCACCTGCTGCTGCCCAATGGCAAGGACAGGTGAGGCGGGGCACACCTGGGCACACCTGGGCACACCTTAAATCACCCCCAAATCCACCCAAAATTACCCCAAAATCACCCCAAACCCACCTGCTGCTGCCCAACGGCACGGACAGGTGAGGCTGGCACACCTGGGCACACCTGGGCACGCCTGAGTAAACCTTAAATCACCCCCAAATCCACCCAAAATTACCCTAAAATCACCCCAAAATCACCCCAAACCCGCCTGCTGCTGCCCAATGGCACGGACAGGTGAGGCGGGCACACCTGGGCACACCTGAAATGCCCCAAATCCCTCCCAAAATCGCCCAAAATCCACCCAAAATCGCCCCAGTGCCACCTGTGCCCCTCCCAGTATGGGGCTGGGGGGTGGGGTCACCTGTGTGTGACATCACCTGTGACGTCACCTGTGATGTCACCTGTGTGTATGATGTCACCTGTCGGCGTGACGTCACCTGTGGTTGTGTCTGACGTCACCTGTGATGCCACCTGTGTGACATCACCTCTGACGTCACCGTTGACGTCACCTGTGTGTGTCACCTGTAATGTTTACCTGCAAGTCTCACCTGTGATGCTACCAGTATGACGTCACCTCTGACGTCACCAATGACGTCATCTCCCCCCAGCCTGCCGTCCCGCCCCCCGCCCTCCCCCTCCAGCCACTCGCTGGGCGGGGCTCACCTGGGCGGGGCCCACCTGGCGCACCTGGCCCGCGGCTGCTCCGCCCGCAGCACCTTCCACGGAGGGGGCGGGGCCGGAACCGGAACCGGAACCGCCGGGAGCCGCCGGGGGGGCGGGGCCTCGGGAGCCCCGCCCCCCGCCTCGCCCCCGCCCCCGCCCAGCGCCGCCTCCTCCCCCCGGCCCCGCCCCACGGCGACGCTGCTGAGCAAGATCACCTCGAAACTGAGCCACAGGTGAGGGCACACCTGGGCACACCTGGGGCACCTAAAAATACACCTGGGATACACCTGGGGGGGGTTAAACACACCTGGGCACAGCTGAGCAAGATCACCTCGAAACTGAGCCGCAGGTGAGGGCACACCTGGGCACACCTGGGGGCACCTGGGGGCACCTGGGGGGGTTAAACACACCTGGGATACACCTGGGGCACCTGAGCAAGATCACCTCGAAACTGAGCCGCAGGTGAGGGCACACCTGGGGGGGGTTAAACACACCTGGGATACACCTGGGGCACCTGAGCAAGATCACCTCGAAACTGAGCCGCAGGTGAGGGCACACCTGGGGGGGGTTAAACACACCTGGGATACACCTGGGGGGGGTTAAACACACCTGGGATACACCTGGGGGCACCTGAGCAAGATCACCTCAAAACTGAGCCGCAGGTGAGGGCACACCTGGGGGCACCTGGGGGGGTTAAACACACCTGGGATACACCTGGGGGCACCTAAAAATACACCTGGGCACACCTGGGGGGGGTTAAACACACCTGGGCACACCTGGGGGGGTTAAACACACCTGGGACACACCTGGGGGCACCTAAAAATACACCTGGGCACACCTGAGCAAGATCACCTCGAAACTGAGCTGCAGGTGAGGGCACACCTGGGGGCACCTGGGGGCACCTAAAAATACACCTGGGCACACCTGGGGGGGGTTAAACACACCTGGGATACACCTGGGGCACCTGGGCAAGATCACCTCGAAACTGAGCCGCAGGTGAGCGCACCTGGCACACCTGGGGGCACCTGGGGGCACCTGGGCACACCTGTCCCTCACCTGTTCTCTCACCTGCCCAGGGTGTCCCTTGACCCCTCCCGCCGGCAGAGCTCCAATCGCTGCGTCTCGGCCACGCCCGGCCCCGGAGCCACCAAAATCCGTGAGTGACACCTGGACACACCTGGGGACACCTGGGGACACACCTGGGGATACACCTGGGACACACCTGGGGTACCTGGGCACACCTGGGACACACCTGGGGACACCTGGGCACACCTGGGACACACCTGGGACACACCTGGGACACACCTGGGGACACACCTGGGCACACCTGGGCACACCTGGGACACACCTGGGACACACCTGGACACACCTCGGCACACCTGGGACACACCTGGGCACACCTGGGTACACCTGGGGACACCTGGGTACACCTGGGACACACCTGGGCACACCTGGGGACACCTGGGACACACCTGGGCACACCTGGGGCACACCTGGGTACACCTGGGCACACCTGGGGCACACCTATAATATATTTGTGTGGGGGTTTTGGGGGGATTTTTTTTTTTATTTTTTTGGGGGGGTTTTGAGGGGAGGTTGGATTTTTAAATTTTTATTTTATTTTATTTTTTCCTATTTTAGCGGTTTTTTTAATATATTTTTTCTGGGAGTTTTTGGGGGCTTTTTTTTTTTTTTTTTTTTGATAGGATTTTTTTTGGGGGGGGGTTTTGGGGGTCCCACCCCCTCCCCACCTTTGCGCCCCCTCCCCACCTTTGCGCCCCCTCCCCAGGATCGCAGACCAACCTGCGGGAGTCGGGGGACCTGCGCTCACAAGGTGGGTCCCGCCCCTCTCCCCCCATCCCCCTCCCCATATTTGGGGACCCCTCCCCATATTTGGGGACCCCCCCCGGTCTCACCTGTCCCCTCCCCCCCCCAGTTGCCATCTACCTGGGGATCAAGCGGAAGCCGCCCCCCGGCTGCTCCGAGGGGGGGGGGCTGTGATGGGGGGGGGGGCGAGGGGCTCCTTCGGGACCCCCCCCCCCAATTCCCATCCACCCCCGGGACCCCCGCCCGGGACCGGGACCCCCCGGAACCGGATCGGGACCAGAACGGGACCCCCAGGACTGGACCGGGACCCCCGGAGCTGCATCGGGACCCCCAAGATGGAGACCGGGACCCCCCGGAACCGGACCGGGACCCCCTGGAACTGGACTGGGACCAGAACGGGACCCCCAGGATTGGACCAGGACCCCCAGAGCTGCATCGGGACCACCCAAGATCAAGACCGGGACCCCCA
The DNA here is from genome assembly GCA_031885435.1 of Passerculus sandwichensis. Classification (NCBI taxonomy): domain Eukaryota; kingdom Metazoa; phylum Chordata; class Aves; order Passeriformes; family Passerellidae; genus Passerculus; species Passerculus sandwichensis. The sequence continues at coordinate 12,760,332 of CM063146.1, forward strand.
CCCAGGACCGGGACCCCCACCCAGGACTGGGACCCCCCATAACCGGATCGGGACCCCCAGAACCAGAACGGGACCCCCACCGGGACCCCCAGAGCTGGGTCGGGACCCCCAGAACCAGAATGGGACCCCCAGAACCAGAACTGGGCTCCCAGAGCTGGATCGGGACGCCCAGAACCAGATCGGGACCCCCCCAAGAACGAGATTGGGACCCCGAGACCCCTCTGGGGCTGCCAGAACCGGAACCAGGACCCCCCCAAGAAGGAAACCGGGACCCCCGAACTGGGTCAGGACCACCCCGGGACCCCCCCCAAGAACAAGATGGGGACCCCCGGAGCTGCCTCGGGACCCCCAGAACTGGATCAGGACCCCCCCTGGGACCCCCAGAACTGGATCAGGACCCCCAGGACCCCCCCCAAAATCGAGACCGGGACCCCCAGAGCTGCCTCGGGACCCCCCCGGGACCCCCCCAAAAAACGAGGCTGGGACCCCCAGAGCTGCATCGGGACCCCCGGGACCCCCCAGGACCCCCAGAACGACATCGGGACCCCCGGAATGAGACTGGAACCCCCCCCCCCAGAACCAGACCAGGACCCCCTGGGACCCCCCCAAAACCAGACTGGGACCCCCAGAATGGGACCAGGACCCCCAGAACCAGACTGGGACCCCCAGAACTGGATCAGGATCCCCAGGACCCCCCCAGGACCCCCAGAACCAGCCCGGGGGACCCCCCCTCAACACCTGCAGCAGCACCGGGACCCCCCAGGACCCCCCCCAGAACCAGATTGGGACCCCCAGGACCCCCTCCCAGGGCAATTGGGACCCCCAGGACCCCCCCAAGGATTCGGCAGCCCCGGGACCCCTCCCCAAATTCGGGACCAGCAGCGCTGGGACCCCCCAGGACATTTTTTGGGGGGGGGGGGGGTTGGTCGGGGGTGACTTTGGGGGGGTCCCAAAATTCCGGTGCCAACATTTTGGGGACCCCTCCCCAATAATAACCTGGAACCCCCCCCACCTCCCCCCGCCTTGTACAGATGTAAATACGGCCCCGCCCCCTCCGCCAGACCCCGCCCACCCCCCCCGGAGACCCCGCCCCCCATTTTTAAGTTATTCCTGCCCTGAATTGTCCCCCCCAAACCCCCCCGACCCCTCCCCAAAATAAACCTCGGGACCCCCACCCACAGTGTGAGTGTGAGTGTGAGGGGGGATTTGGGGTGGGGGGGAATTGGGATGGGGTCCCCGTGGTGGGCGGGGTTTGGGGAATTTGAGGTGGGCGGGGTTTGAGGGGGGTTCTCTGTGGTGGGCGGGGTTTGGGGAATTTGGGGTGGGGAAATTTGGGGGGGGTGGGCGGAGCCCCGGATGTCACTCAAGGGGCGTGGCCAACACAGTACCCACCCTTATATGGACGGTCATTTTGGGCGTGGCTATCAGGTATTCCCTTATACGGCCATTTAGGGGCGTGGCTATTAGATATTCCCTTACATGGCCATTTAGGGGGCGTGGCTATTAGGTATTCCCTTATATGGCCATTTAGGGGCGTGGCTATTAGATATTCCCTTATACGGCCATTTAGGGGCGTGGCTATTAGATATTCCCTCATATGGCCACTTAGGGGGCGTGGCTATCAGGTGCTCCCTTACATGGCCATTTGGGGGCGTGGCCATTATGTATTCCCTTACATGGCCATTTAGGGGGCGTGGCCATTACGCATTCCGTTATATGGCCCTTTAGTGGGCGGAGCCAACCCCCGCAACGCCCCCAACGGCTCAGTGGGCGTGGCCACACCATTCCCTCACGAGCCCATCAGGGGCGCGGCTCCCCCCCTCAGGCCGCGCAGCCAATCAGATCCCTGGGGCCGCGCCAACGCCCCCCCGCGCAGCCAATCAGCGCGCGGCGCGGCGTTAGGCCACGCCCCCAGGGAAGATGGCGGCGCTGCGGGCGCTGCGGTGGCGGCGGCGGCTCCCGGGGCTGGGCCCGAGGCGGCTCCTGGGGACCGTGAGCGGGGACGGGGACGGGGACGGGACACCGGGGACACCGGGGACATCTGGGACATTTTGGGGACATTTTGGGGTGACAGTGAGGGACTGAGAGGGGACAGAGAGGGGACATTTGGGGGGTGACCGTGAGGGGACAGTGAGGGGGACAGGGAGGGACAGCGGGGACATCTGGGGACATTTTGGGGGCATTTTGGGGGGACAGTGAGGGGACAGAGAGGGGACAGAGAGGGGACATTTGGGGGGTGACCGTGAGGGGACAGTGAGGGGGACAGAGAGGGGACATCTGGGGACATTTTGGGGGGACATTTTGTGGGGCTGAGAGTGAGCGGGGACGGAGACAGGGAGGGGACATTGGGGACATCTGGGGACATTTTGGGGGCATTTTGGGGTGACAGTGAGGGGACTGAGAGGGGACATTTGGGACAATGGGGACATTGGGGGGTGACCGTGAGGGGACAGTGAGGGGGACAGGGACGGGGACAGCGGGGACATCTGGGGACATTTTGGGGGGACATTTTGTGGGGCTGACAGTGAGTGGGGACAGGGGACAGGGATGGGACACCGGGGACACCGGGGACATTTTGGGGCATTTTGGGGGCATTTTGGGGTGACAATGAGGGCACAGAGAGGGGACATTTGGAGGGGACAGTGAGGGGACATTTGGGGGGTGACCGTGAGGGGACAGTGAGGGGGACGGAGAGGGACAGCGGGGACATCTGGGGAGATTTTGGGGTGACATTTGGGGACATTTTGGGGTGACAATGAGGGGGACAGAGAGGAGACATTTGGGGGGACATTTGGGGGGTGACGGTGAGGGCACAGGGAGGGGGACACCGGGGACATTGGTGTGGGACAATGAGGGGACATTTGGGGACATTTTGGGGGGGGTGACACTGGGGGGACAATGAGGGGACAATGGGGGGCGACAGGGGGGACATTTTGGGGGGACAGTGGGGGGTGACAATGAGGGGAAAGGGATGACAACATTGAGGGGGGCACAAGGGCGACATTTTGGGGGGGACAGAGAGGGCACACGAGGGGACATTAGGGGTGACAATGAGGGGACAACCGCCCCAGGGTCCCCATTGTCCCCCAATGTCCCCCAATGTCCCCAAACGTCCCCAAATGTCCCTGGTGTCCCCAGGGCTCCCCCGAGGAGGCGGCCGCAGTTCCCCGGGGGCCTCGGCCGAGTTCGCCGAACGCCTCGAGTTCATCCAGCCCCAGGTGCTGTCCGGATCCCGGTGTACCGGGTGATGGACCGGCAGGGACAGGTGATACGGAAATCCGAGGATCCTCAGGTGAGACGCACCTGGCACAGGTAACACACACCTGGCACAGGTAACACACACCTGGGACACACCTGGGACAGGTAACACAGCCGGGATCCCGGTGTACCGGGGTGATGGACCGGCAGGGACAGGTGATACGGAAATCCGAGGATCCTCAGGTGAGACACACCTGGGACAGGTAACACACCTGGGACAGGTAACACACACCTGGGACAGGTAACACACCTGGGACAGGTAACACACACCTGGGATACACCTGGGACAGGTAACACAGCCGGGATCCCGGTGTACCGGGTCATGGACCGGCAGGGACAGGTGATACGGAAATCCGAGGAATCCACAGGTGAGACACACCTGGCACAGGTAACACACACCTGGGACAGGGAACACACCACCTGGGACACACCTGGGACAGGTAACACACACCTGGACGGGTAACACACACTTGGGACACACCTGGGACACACCTGGGACAGGTAACACACACCTGGGACAGGTAACACAGCCGGGATCCAGTGTACCAGGTGATGGACAGACAGGGACAGGTGATACGGGACAGGTCCCACCTGCCCAGGTGTCCCTCACCTGTCCCACCTGTCCCTCACCTGTCTCTCACCTGTCTCACCTGTCCCACCTGTCCGCAGCTGCCCAAGGAGCAGGTGCTGAAGCTCTACAAGACGATGACGCTGCTCAACACCATGGACAGGATCCTGTACGAGTCCCAGCGACAGGTGAGCCTCACCTGGCACACCTGGGGTCTCACCTGTGCCTCACCTGTGCCTCACCTGTGCCTCACCTGTGCCTCACCTGCGCAGGGCCGCATCTCGTTCTACATGACCAACTACGGCGAGGAGGGGACGCACGTGGGCAGCGCCGCCGCCCTGGACAGCAGCGACCTGGTGTTCGGGCAGTACCGCGAGGCAGGTGAGGGGCAGGTGTGACACGGGTGTGACACGGGTGTGACACAGGTGTGACACAGGTGTGCTGCTGTACCGCGGGTACCCCCTGGAGCTGGTCCATGGTTACATAGCTAACTCAGGTGTGACAAGGTGTTCCCCAGGTGTGTCACAGGTGTGCCCTCACCTGCCCCAGGTGTGCTGCTGTACCGCGGGTACCCCCTGGAGCTGGTCATGGTTACATAGCTAACTCAGGTGTGACACAGGTGTGACACAGGTGTTACCCAGGTGTATCACAGGGTGTCACAGGTGTGCCCTCACCTGCCCGCAGGTGTGCTGCTGTACCACGGGTACCCCCTGGAGCTGTTCATGGTTACTCATAGGTAACTCAGGTGTGACACAGGTGTGTCACAGGTGACACAGGTGTATCACAGGTGTTACCCAGGTGTGCCCCAGGTGTGTCACAGGTGTGCCCTCACCTGCCCGCAGGTGTGCTGCTGTACCGCGGGTACCCGCTGGAGCTGTTCATGGCCCCAGTTAGAGCAGGTGACACAGGTGACAGGTGTATCACAGGTGTGACAGGTGTGACACAGGTGTATCACAGGTGTGCCCCAGGTGTCACAGGTGTGCCCTCACCTGTCCCCAGGTGTGCTGCTGTACCGCGGGTACCCGCTGGAGCTGTTCATGGTTACTCATAGGTAACTCAGGTGTATCACAGGTGACACAGGTGTTACCCAGGTGTATCACAGGTGTCACAGGTGTGCCCTCACCTGCCCCCAGGTGTGCTGCTGTACCGTGGAGCTGTTCATGGTTACTCATAGGTGACTCAGGTGTGACACAGGTGTAACCCAGGTGACACAGGTGTAACCCAGGTGTGTCACAGGTGTGCCCTCACCTGTCCCCAGGTGTGCTGCTGTACCGCGGGTACCCGCTGGAGCTGTTCATGGTTACTCATAGGTAACTCAGGTGTGACACAGGTGTATCACAGGTGTAACCCAGGTGACACAGGTGTAACCCAGGTGTTCCCCAGGTGTCACAGGTGTGCCCTCACCTGTCCCCAGGTGTGCTGCTGTACCGCGGGTACCCGCTGGAGCTGTTCATGGTTACATAGCTAACTCAGGTGTATCACAGGTGTGCCCCAGGTGTAACCCAGGTGACACAGCTGTTACCCAGGTGTGTCACAGGTGTGCCCTCACCTGCCCGCAGGTGTGCTGCTGTACCGCGGGTACCCCCTGGAGCTGTTCATGGTTACATAGCTAACTCAGGTGTGACACAGGTGTGACAGGTGTGTCACAGGTGTGCCCTCACCTGCCTGCAGGTGTGCTGCTGTACCGCGGGTACCCCCTGGAGCTGTTCATGGTTACACAGGTGTATCACAGGTGTATCACAGGTGTAACCCAGGTGTGCCCCAGGTGTCACAGGTGTGCCCTCACCTGTCCCCAGGTGTGCTGCTGTACCGCGGGTACCCGCTGGAGCTGTTCATGGCCCAGTTAGAGCAGATGACACAGGTGACAGGTGTATCACAGGTGTGACAGGTGTGACACAGGTGTATCACAGGTGTGCCCCAGGTGTGTCACAGGTGTGCCCTCACCTGTCCCCAGGTGTGCTGCTGTACCGCGGGTACCCGCTGGAGCTGTTCGTGGTTATACAGGTGTGACACAGGTGTAACCCAGGTGACACAGGTGTTCCCCAGGTGTCACAGGTGTGCCCTCACCTGTCCCCAGGTGTGCTGCTGTACCGCGGGTACCCGCTGGAGCTGTTCATGGTTACACATAGCTAACTCAGGTGTGACACAGGTGTTACCCAGGTGTGACAGGTGTGACACAGGTGTGCCCTCACCTGTCCCCAGGTGTGCTGCTGTACCGCGGGTACCCGCTGGAGTTGTTCATGGTTACACAGGTGTATCACAGGTGTAACCCAGGTGACACAGGTGTGTCACAGGTGTGTCACAGGTGTGCCCTCACCTGTCCCCAGGTGTGCTGCTGTACCGCGGGTACCCGCTGGAGCTGTTCATGGTTACACAGGTGTATCACAGGTGTATCACAGGTGTTACCCAGGTGTGCCCCAGGTGTCACAGGTGTGCCCTCACCTGTCCCCAGGTGTGCTGCTGTACCGTGGGTACCCCCTGGAGCTGTTCATGGTTACACAGGTGTATCACAGGTGTAACCCAGGTGACACAGGTGTGTCACAGGTGACTCAGGTGTGCCCTCACCTGTCCCCAGGTGTGCTGCTGTACCGCGGGTACCCGCTGGAGCTGTTCATGGTTACTCATAGGTAACTCAGGTGTGACACAGGTGTTACCCAAGTGTGACAGGTGTGTCACAGGTGTGCCCTCACCTGTCCCCAGGTGTGCTGCTGTACCGCGGGTACCCGCTGGAGCTGTTCATGGTTATACAGGTGTATCACAGGTGTATCACAGGTGTTACCCAGGTGTGTCACAGGTGTCACAGGTGTGCCCTCACCTGCCCCCAGGTGTGCTGCTGTACCGCGGGTACCCGCTGGAGCTGTTCATGGTTACTCATAGGTAACTCAGGTGTATCACAGGTGGACACAGGTGTATCACAGGTGTGCCCCAGGTGTCACAGGTGTGCCCTCACCTGTCCCCAGGTGTGCTGCTGTACCGCGGGTACCCCCTGGAGCTGTTCATGGTTATACAGGTGTGTCACAGGTGTGACACAGGTGTATCACAGGTGTTACCCAGGTGTTCCCCAGGTGTCACAGGTGTGCCCTCACCTGCCCCCAGGTGTGCTGCTGTACCGCGGGTACCCCCTGGAGCTGTTCATGGCCCAGTTAGAACAGGTGACACAGGTGACAGGTGTGTCACAGGTGTAACCCAGGTGACACAGGTGTGTCACAGGTGTCACAGGTGTGCCCTCACCTGTCCCCAGGTGTGCTGCTGTACCGCGGGTACCCCCTGGAGCTGTTCATGGTTACACAGGTGTATCACAGGTGTGTCACAGGTGTTACCCAGGTGTGACAGGTGTGTCACAGGTGTGCCCTCACCTGTCCCCAGGTGTGCTGCTGTACCGCGGGTACCCGCTGGAGCTGTTCATGGCCCAGTGCTACGGCAACGCGCGCGACCCCGGCAAGGGCCGCCAGATGCCGGTGCACTACGGCTGCCGCGAGCGCCACTTCGTCACCATCTCGTCCCCGCTGGCCACGCAGATCCCGCAAGGTGACCCACGCACCTGGGGCGGCACCTGTGCCCCCGGGACCCCCCCCTTTGCTTTCCCGAAATTTCCCCCTTTTTTCTCTGAAATTTCTGCTTTTTTCCACCATTTTTTCCCTTAAATTTCGCCTTTTAATCCCCCAAATTCACTCTGTTTTCCCCCAAATCCCTCCCCTTATTTCCCCCCTTTTTACCCCAAAATTCCTCCCGTTCTTCCCCAAATTTCCCCTGATTTTTCCCCAAATTCCCCACTTTTTCCCTCCTTTTTCCCCAATTTCCCCTGATTTTTCCCTAAATTCCCCCCTTTTTCCCTCCTTTTTTCCCCAATTTCCCCTGATTTTTCCCTAAATTCCCCACTTTTTCCCTCCTTTTTCCCCCAAATTTCCCCCTGATTTTTCCCCAAATTCCCCCCTTTTTCCCCCAAATTTCCCCCCGATTTTTCCCTAAATTCCACCATTTTTCCCCTCCTTTTCCCCCCAAATTTCCCCTGATTTTTCCCTAAATTCCCCCTTTTTCCCTCCTTTTTTCCCCAATTTCCCCTGATTTTTCCCTAAATTCCCCCCTTTTTCCCTCCTTTTTTCCCCAATTTCCCCTGATTTTTCCCTAAATTCCCCACTTTTCCCCTCCTTTTTTCCCCAATTTCCCCTGATTTTTCCCCAAATTCCCCCCTTTTTCCCTCCTTTTTTCCCCAATTCCCCCTGATTTTTCCCTAAATTCCCCCCTTTTTCCCTCCTTTCTTCCCCCAATTTCCCCTGATTTTTCCCCAAATTCCCCCCTTTTTCCCTCCTTTTTTCCCCAATTTCCCCTGATTTTTCCCTAAATTCCCCCCTTTTCCCCTCCTTTTTTCCCCAATTTCCCCTTTTTCCGCAGATTTCCCTATTTTTCCCCAAATCACCCGCCTTTTTTTTCCACCATTCTTCCCCTCTTTTTTCCCCTCATTTTCCCCTCAGTTTTCCCCTTTTTCCCCCCAAATCCTCTTCCCCAAAATCCCCTATTTTTCCCATCAAATTTTTTCATTTTCCCAATGTAAAATTTTGTCATTTTTTTCCTGTAATCCCCCCATTTCCCCCAAATCCCCCCATCCCTCCCAATATCAGATTCCCCAAATCCCCCATTTTTTCCCCGAATCCTCTTTCCCCCCAAATCCCCTATTTTTTGCCCAAATTCCCCCATTTATCCCAATGAAAAATTTGGGGATTTTTTCCCCCAAATCCCCCTATTTCTTCCCAATGAAAAATTTCTGGATTTTTTCCCCAAATCCTGCCATTTCCCCCAAATCCCCCCATTCTTTCTGCTATAAAATTCTAACAACTTTTACCCCAATTCCCCCATTCTTCCCAATGTAAAATTCCTGCAATTTTTTTCCTAAATCCTCCCCACCCTTTTCTCCCAAACCTTTTTCCCCCAAATCCCCCTTCTTTTTCCCCCAAATCCATTTCCCCAAAACTCCCTTAATTTTTCCCCAAATCCCCCCGCTTTTCCCAATGACAAATTCCATCAATTTTTCCCCAAACCCCACCATTCTTCCCAATATAAAATTTTGTCCATTTTTTCCCCGAATCCCCTCATATTTCCCTGAATCCCCCTTTTCCCCCAAATCCCCTGTTTTTCCCCAAACCTCTCAATTTCTCCCAGCATAAAATTTTGAGTATTTTCCCCAAAATCCCCCCATTTCTTCCCAATAAAAAAGTTTGGGTTTTTTTTTTCCCCCCCACAAGACCCCCATTTTCCCCAAAACCCCCCCTATTCTTCGCAACGAAAAAAACTCAGTATTTTTTTTTTCCCCAAATCCCCCTTCTTTTTCCCACCAAACCTCTTTCCCCAAAATCCCATAATTTTTTCCCCAAACGTCCTGATTTTTCCCAATGAAAAAAAATCAGGATTTTCCCCCCATATCCCCCCGTTTTCCCCCTTTTTCCCAACGAAAAAAATCGGGATTTTTTCCCCCGATCCCCCCGTATTTCCCAATGTCAAATCTCCTCATTTTTGCCCGAAATCGCGGTTTTTTCCCCCCAGCGGTGGGCGCGGCGTACGCCATCGAGCGCGCCGACCCCAATCCTCCATTTTTTCCCCAAATTCCCCCATTTATCCCAACGGAAAAAATCGGGATTTTTTTCCCCAAATCCCCCCGTATTTCCCAATGTCACATCTCCTCATTTTTGCCCGAAATCGCGGTTTTTCCCCCCAGCGGTGGGCGCGGCGTACGCCATCAAGCGCGCGGACGCGAGCCGCGCCGTCGTTTGCTATTTTGGGGAGGGGGAAACCCCTTGGCCCCAAACCCCCTTTTACCCCAAATCCCCCCTTTTTACCCCAAATCCCCTTTCCCCCCAAATCCCCTGTTTTTTCTCCTAATTCCACCATTTATCCCGATCAAAAATTTCTGGATTTTTTCCCGAAATCCCCCCATTTCTCCTAACAAAAAATTTTGCAAACTTTTCCCCAAACCCCTCATTCTTCCCAATATATAATTTTGTCATTTTTTCCAAGTCCCCCCTTTATTCCCCATACCCGTTTTCCCCCAAATCCCCCCACTTTTCCCAATTACAAATTCCTGCATTTTTTCCCCCAAATTCACGCTTTTCCACCAAACCCTAACCCGTCCCTCCTAACGAAAAATTTTGGATTTTTTTTCCCCCAAATCCCCCCACTTTCCCCCAAACTCCTGCACTTTTCCCAGTGAAAAAATTTGAGTATTTTTCCCCAAATCCCCCCTTTTTTCCCCCAAACCTTTTTCCCTCTGAAACCACCCGATTTGCCCGAAATCGCGGTTTTTTTCCCCAGCGGTGGGCACGGCGTACGCCATCGAGCGCGCTGACCCCAATCCTCCATTTTTTCCCCAAATTCCCCCATTTATCCCAACGAAAAAATTGGGATTTTTTTCCCCCCGATCCCCCCGTATTTCCCAATGTCAAATCTCTCCTCATTTTTGCCCAAAATCGCGGTTTTTCCCCCCAGCGGTGGGCGCGGCGTACGCCATCAAGCGCGCGGACGCGAGCCGCGCCGTCGTCTGCTACTTCGGCGAGGGCGCGGCCAGCGAGGGCGACGCGCACGCCGGCTTCAACTTCGCCGCCACCCTCGAGTGCCCCATCGTCTTCTTCTGCCGCAACAACGGCTACGCCATCTCCACGCCCACCTCGGAGCAGTACCGGGGGCGACGGCATCGGTGAGAGACCCCAAAAACCCCGAAATTTGGGTCATTTTGGGCTGGTTTTGCGGCGTTTTTGTGGTTTTGGGGCGTTTTGGGGCGTTTTGGTTGCTCCCATCGTCTTCTTCTGCCGCAACAACGGCTACGCCATCTCCACGCCCACACTCGGAGCAGTACCGGGGCGACGGCATCGGTGAGAGACCCAAAACCCCCAAATTTGGGTCGTTTTGGGCTGATTTGCGGCGTTTCGGTGGTTTTGGGCTGTTTTGAGGGGTTTTGAGAGGTTTTTGGGGCAGGAGGTTCCTGGGAATTTGGGAAAATATCCCGGGATTTTGGGGTGGGGGATCCTTGGGGTTTTGGGAAAAAAAACGCCGGGGTTTTGGGACACCGATTTTGGGATTTTGGGCTTCCAGCTCCTGGGGTCCTCAGCATGGAGGAAACCCCAAAATCCCGGGGTTTTTTTCCCAGAATCCCAGGGTTTTTTCCCCAAAATCCCGGGATTTTTTTTCCCCAAAATCCCATCATGTTTCCCCCTCTCTCCCTGCGGACACAAACCCCAAATTCCGGGTTTTTTTCCCCAAATTCCCTATAGTGTTTTTCCCCTGCTCTAACTGGGGACGGAAACCTCCAAATTCTGGGTTCTTTCCCCCAAAATCCCAGCGTATTTTCCCCTCTCTCCCTGCGGACATAAACCCCCAAATCTGGTGGTTTATACCCCAAAATCCCAGGGTTTTTTCTCCCCAAAACCTTGGGATTTTTTCCCCAAAATCCCAGCGTGTTTTACCTGCTCTTATTGGGGATGGAAACCCCCAAATTCCGGATGTTTTTCCCCAAAATCCCAGGGTTTTTCCCCAAAAATCCCATCATGTTTTCCCCTCTCTCCCTGCGGACACAAACCCCCAAATTCCGGAATTTTTCCCCCAAAATCTCAGGTTTTTTTCCCCCAAAATCCCGGATGTTTTTTCCCCCAAAAACCCCATCATGTTTTCCCCTCACTCACTGAGGACACAAACCCCCAAATTCTGGGTTCTTTCCCCCAAAATCCCGGGGTTCTTTCCCCCAAAATCCCATCATGTTTCCCCCTCTCTCCCTGCGGACACAAACCCCAAATTCCGGGTGTTTTTCCCCAAATTCCTTTAGTGTTTTCCCTGCTCTCACTGGGGACGGAAGCTCCCAATTTCTGGGTTCTTTCCCCCAAAATCCCATCAGGTTTCCCCCTCTCTCCCTGCGGACATAAACCCCCAAATCTGGTGGTTTATACCCCAAAATCCCAGGGTTTTTTCCCCAAAACCTCGTGATTTTTTTCCCCAAAATCCCAGCGTGTTTTACCTGCTCTTATTGGGATGGAAACCCCCAAATTCCGGATGTTTTTCCCCAAAATCCCAGGGTTTTTTTCCCAAAAATCTCAGCGTGTTTTCCCTCTCTCCCTGCGGGACACAAACCCCAAATTCCAGGTTTTTTCCCCCAAATTCCGATAGTGTTTTCCCTGGTCTCACTGGGGACGGAAGCTCCCAAATTCTGGGTTCTTTCCCCCAAAATCCCAGCGTATTTCCCCCTCTCTCCCTGCGGACATAAACCCCCAAATCTGGTGGTTTATACCCCAAAATCCCAGGGTTTTTTCCCCAAAATCCCAGCGTGTTTTCCCCTCTCTCCCTGCGGACATAAACCCCCAAATCTGGTGGTTTATACCCCAAAATCCCAGGGTTTTTTCCCCCAAAACCTCGTGATTTTTTCCCCAAAATCCCAGTGTGTTTTCCCTGCTCTTATTGGGGTTGGAAACCCCCAAATTCCGGATGTTTTTCCCCAAAATCCCAGGGTTTTTTTTCCCCAAAATCCCAGCGTGTTTTCCCCTTTCTCCCTGCGGACACAAACCCCCAAATTCCGGAATTTTTCCCCCAAAATCGCAGGGTTTTTTTCCCCAAAATCCCGGATGTTTTTTCCCCAAAACCTCGTCATGTTTTCCCCTTTCTCACTGAGGACACAAACCCCCAAATTCTGGGTTCTTTCCCCCAAAATCCCATCATGTTTTCCCCTCTCTCCCTGCGGACACAAACCCCCAAATTCCGGGTTTTTTTCCCAAAATTCCTATAGTGTTTCTCCCTGCTCTCACTGGGACAGAAACCCCCAAATTCTGGGTTCTTTCCCCCAAAAATCCCATCATGTTTCCCCTCTCTCCCTGCAGACACAAACCCCCAAATTCCGGGTGTTTTTCCCCAAAATCCCAGGGTTTTTTCCCCAAAAATCCCATCATGTTTCCCTTCTCTCCCTGCGGACACAAACCCCCAAATTCCGGGTGTTTTTTCCCCAAAATCCCAGGGTTTTTTTCCCCAAAATCTCGTGATTTTTTCCCCAAAATCCCAGCGTATTTTCCCCTCTCTCCCTGCGGACATAAACCCCCAAATCTGGTGGTTTATACCCCAAAATCCCAGGGTTTTTTTTTCCCCCAAAATCTCGTGATTTTTTCCCCAAAATCCCAGCGTGTTTTTCCCTGCTCTTATTGGGGTTGGAAACCCCCAAGTTCTGGATGTTTTTCCCCAAAATCCCAGGGTTTTTTTTCCCCAAAATCCCAGCATGTCTTCCTCTCTCTCCCTGCGGACACAAACCCCCAAATTACGGAATTTTTCCCCCAAAATCTCAGGTTTTTTTCCCCCCAAAATCCCGGATGTTTTTTCCCCAAAACCCCATCATGTTTTCCCCTCTCTCCCTGCGGACACAAACCCCCAAAATTCTGGGTTCTTACCCCCAAAATCCCGGGGTTTTTTCCCCAAAAATCCCAGCGTGTTTTCCCCTCTCTCCCTGCGGACACAAACCCCAAATTCCGGGTTTTTTCCCCCAAATTCCGATAGTGTTTTCTCTGCTCTCATTGGGGATGGAAGCTCCCAAATTCCGAGTTTTTTCCCCCAAAATCCCATCATGTTTCCCCCTCTCTCCCTGCGGACACAAACCCCAAATTCTGGGGTTTTTTTTCCCCAAATTCCTTTAGTGTTTTCCCTGCTCTCACTGGGGATGGAAACCCCCAAATTCCAGATTTTTCCCCCAAAATCCCAGCGTATTTTCCCCTCTCTCCCTGCGGACACAAACCCCCAATCTAGTGGTTTATACCCCAAAATCCCAGGGTTTTTTCCCCAAAATCCCAGCATGTTTTCCCCTCTCTCCTTGCGGACACAAACCCCCAAATTACGGAATTTTTCCCCCAAAATCTCAGGTTTTTTTCCCCCCAAAATCACGGATGTTTTTTCCCCAAAACCCCATCATGTTTTCCCCTTTCTCACTGAGGACACAAACCCCCAAATTCTGGATTTTTTCCCCCAAAATCCCGGGGTTTTTTCCCCAAAAATCCCATCATGTTTTCCCCTCTCTCCCTGCGGACACAAACCCCAAATTCCATGTTTTTCCCCCAAATTCCGTGTGTTTTTTCCCCCAAAATCCTGGATGTTTTTTCCCCAAAATCCCATCATGTTTTCCCCTCTCTCCCTGCCGACACAAACCCCAAATTCTGGATTTTTTCCCCCAAAATCCTGGGGTTTTTTTTTCCCCCAAAATCCCATCAGGTTTCCCCTCTCTCCCTGCGGACACAAACCCCCAAATTCTGGGTTTTTTTCCCCAAATTCCGATAGTGTTTTCCCTGCTCTCACTGGAATTTGGGAGCTTCTCACGGAAGCTCCCAAATTCCGGGTTTTTTCCCCCAAAACCCCATCATGTTTTCCCACCTCTCCCTGCGGACACAAACCCCCAAATTCCGGGGTTTTTCCCCCAAATTCCGTGTTTTTCCCCCAAACTCCGTGTTTTTCCCTAAATCCCGTGTTTTTCCCCCAATTCTGACCTGCAGCCGCCCGGGGCCCCGGCTACGGGCTGCTCTCGATCCGCGTCGACGGCAACGACGTCTTCGCTGTCTACAACGCCACGCGGGAGGCGCGGCGGCGCGCGGTGGCCGAGAACCAGCCCATCCTCATCGAGGGCCATGACATACAGGTGGGCGCCTCACAATCACCCCAAAAATCTGCTTTTTTCACCCAAAAAAATTCAGCTTTTTTTCCCGCGAAAAATCGGATTTTTTACCCCGAAAAATCCGATTTTTTACCTCCAAAAAGTCAAATTTATTATCCCCGAAAAATCAATTTTTTATCCCAAAAAATCCAATTTTTTCCTCCAAAAAAATTCAGTTTTTTCCCCAAAATATTCCGCTTTTTTCCCAAAAAAAATTGCTTTTTCCCCTGCTGAAAAAAAAAATCAAAATTTTCTCCCAAAAAATCAGCTTTAAAATTCTGCTTTTTCCCCCCCGCGGTGGCCGAGAACCAGCCCATCCTCATTGAGGGCCATGACATACAGGTGGGCGCCTCACAATCACCCCAAAATCTGCTTTTTTCACCCAAAAAAATTCAGCTTTTTTTCCCCCGAAAAATCGGATTTTTTACCCCCGAAAAATCAGATTTTTTACCCCCGAAAATCCGATTTTTTACCCCCGAAAAATCCAATTTATTATCCAAAAAAATCCGATTTTTTTTTCTCCCAAAAAATTCCATTTTTCCCCAAAATATTCCGCTTTTTTCCCCAAAAAATTTATTTTTCCCCTGCCGAAAAAAAAATCAAAATTTCCTCCCAAAAAATCAGCCTTAAAATTCTGCTTTTTCCCCCCCGCGGTGGCCGAGAACCAGCCCGTCCTCATCGAGGCCATGACCTACAGGTGGGCACCTCACAATTACCCCAAAAATCTGCTTTTTTCACCCAAAAAAATTCAGCTTTTTTTCCCGCCAAAAATACGATTTTTTACCCCCGAAAAATCGGATTTTTTGCCCCCGAAAATCCGATTTTTTACCCCTGAAAATCCAATTTTTTATCCCAAAAAATCAGATTTTTTCTCAAAAAAAATCCACTTTTTCCCCAAAATATTCCGCTTTTTACGCCCCCCAAAAAATGCACTTTTTCCCCCAAAATATTCCGCTTTTTTTCCCCAAAACACTGTGCTTTTTTTCCCCCCCCAAAAAAAATCCACTTTTTTTCTCAAAAATACCTACTTTTTTCCCCCCCAAAAAAAATCTGATTTTTTTTCCCCCCCTCCAAAAAACTTCACTTTTTCCCCCCAAAAAAATCTCCCTTTTCCCCACACACTTTTTTTCCCAAAATCGCCGTTTTTCCCCCAGAATCGGCCACCGCAGCACGAGCAACAACAGCTCCGATTTTCCCCGTTTTTTTCCCCGTTTTTTTCCCCATTTCCCCACAGATTTTTCCCGGGTTTTTTTCCCCCGTTTCCCACCGATTTTTCCCCCGTTTCCCCACGGATTTTCTCCCGGGTTTTTTTTTCCCAAAATCGCCGTTTTTCCCCCAGAATTGGCCACCGCAGCATGAGCGACGACAGCTCCGATTTTCCCCGTTTTTTTCCCCATTTGTTTCCCCATTTTCCCACAGATTTTTCCCGGGTTTTTTTCCCCCATTTCCCGCCAATTTTCCCCGTTTCCCCACGGATTTTCTCCCCGTTTTTTTTCCCAAAATCGCCGTTTTTTCCCCCCAGAATCGGCCACCACAGCACGAGCGACGACAGCTCGGCGTACCGCTCGGTGGACGAGGTGAATTACTGGGACAAGCAGGATCACCCCATCTCCCGCCTGCGGCACTACCTGGGCCACCGCGGCTGGTGGGACGAGGGGCAGGAGAAGGAGTGGCGGAAAAGCTCCAGGAAAATGGTGTGAAAAACGGGGATTTTGGGAAAAACGGGAAAAACGGGAAAAAACGGGAAAAAAACGGGGTTTTGGGGGAAAAAACCGGGGTTTTGGGGGTTTGGGGTCAGTGCCTGGGGCACCGCGGCTGGTGGGACAAGGGGCAGGAGAAGGAGTGGAGGAAGAGCTCATGGAAAATGGTGCGAAAAATGGGGATTTTGGGAAAAAATGGGAAAAAACGGGAAAAAACGGGGTTTTGGGGGAAAAAAACGGGGGTTTTGGGGTGTTTGGGGTCGGTGCCTGGGCCACCGCGGCTGGTGGGACGAGGGGCAGGAGAAGGAGTGGCGGAAGAGCTCCAGGAAAATGGTGCGAAAAACGGGGATTTTGGGAAAAAACGGGAAAAAAACGGGAAAAAACGGGGTTTTGGGGGAAAAAAACCGGGGTTTTGGGGTGTTTGGGGTTGGTGCCTGGGGCACCGCGGCTGGTGGGACGAGGGGCAGGAGAAGGAGTGGAGGAAGAGCTCCAGGAAAATGGTGCGAAAAACGGGGATTTTGGGGAAAAACAGGAAAAAATGGGAAAAAACGGGAAAAAACGGGGTTTTGGGGGAAAAAAACGGGGTTTTGGGGGGTTTGGGGTCGGTGCCTGGGGCACCGCGGCTGGTGGGACGAGGGGCAGGAGAAGGAGTGGCGGAAGAGCTCACGGAAAATGGTGCGAAAAACGGGGATTTTGGGAAAAAAACGGGAAAAAATGGGAAAAAACGGGAAAAACGGGAAAAAATGGGGTTTTGGGGGAAAAAAAACGGGTTTTGGGGGTTTGGGGTCGGTGCCTGGGGCACCGCGGCTGGTGGGACGAGGGGCAGGAGAAGGAGTGGAGGAAAAGCTCCAGGAAAATGGTGCGAAAAACGGGGATTTTGGGAATGGCTGGAATTTGGGCTGAAAAGTCGGGAATTCGGGCCGGATTTTGGGGTGAAATGTCGGGAATTTGGGCTGGAATTCGGGCCGGATTTTGGGGTGAAATGTCGGGAATTTGGGCTGGAATTGGGGCCGGAATTTGGGCTGAAATTGCCGGATTTGGGGCCGGATTTTGGTCTGAAAAGCCGGGATTTGGGGCTGGATTTTGGGCTGAAATTGCCGGGAATTGGGGCGGGAATTTGGGCTGAAAAGTCGGGAATTTGGGCTGGAATTTGGGCTGGATTTTGGGCTGAAATGCCGGGATTGGGGCCGGATTTTGGGCTGAAATGTCCGGATTTGGGGCCGTTTTTGGGCTGAAATGTCCGGATTTGGGGCCGTTTTTGGGCTGAAATTGCGGGATTTGGGGCCGGATTTTGGGGTGAAATTGCCGGGATTTGGGGCTGGAATTCGGGCTGGATTTTGGTCTGAAATTGCCGGGATTTGGGGCCGGATTTTGGGCTGAAAAGTCGGGGATTCGGGCCGGATTTTGGGGTGAAATGTCCGGATTTCAGGTGCTGGAGGCGTTCGAGCAGGCGGAGCGGGAGCCGAAGCCGCCGCCGCTGCTCCTCTTCTCGGACGTTTACCTGGAGATGCCCCCGAGGCTGCGGCGGCAGCGCCAGGAGCTGCAGCGGCACCTGGAGGCGTACGGGGAGCACTACCCGCTGCAGCACTTCCAGAAATAGCCAAAAAAACCCCGCGCTTTGGGGCGAAAAACGGGGGTTTTGGGCAAAAATCCTGAAATTCTGCAAACCTGCCTTAAATCCGCCCCGAGCCTGCCCCCGGAACTCACCTGGAGACCCACGGGGAGCGCTGCCCGCTGCAGCGCTTCCGGAAATAGCGAAAATTCGGGGATTTTGGGGGAAAAAACGGGGGTTTTGGGCAAAAAAATGGAAATTCTGCAAATTTACCCCAAAATGTGCCTTAAATCTGTGCCCAAATCTGCTCCAAACTCACCTGGGGACCCACGGGGAGCACTGCCCGCTGCAGCACTTCCAAAAATGACCCAAAATCCCGGGAATTTGGGGAAAAACCCGGGGATTTTGGGAAAAAAACGGCAATTTTGGAAAAATGCTGAAATTCCGCAGATTTGCCTCAAAATGTGCCCCAAACCCGCCCCAAAACTCACCTGGGAACAGAAACATTTTGGGAATGGATCCAGGAATTTTGGGAATGGATCCCTGGGATCTGAGGCCTCCGGGAATGTCAGAAACACCCAAAAAACCCCAAATCCACGGAAAATAAAAGATTTATTTCAGGAGTTCCCAAAAAACCCCAAATCCACGGAAAATGAAGGATTTGTTTGGCCACGCCCCCTCGCTGCAGCCACGCCCATTCCCTCTCCTGGCCACGCCCCCCCGTTCCCCTCATTAGCGTTAATTAACGAGGCCGTCTCATGTTTGCATTTTTTGGGATTTTTAATTGAAATTTTCTCTTTTTGGTTTTTTTTTTTCCTTCCGGGAATGGGGGGGCGGGGATCCCCCAAAAATCTGGGAATTCCCAAAAATTCGGGGATTCCTTAAAAATTCGGGAATTCCTTAAAAATCCGGGGATCACCAAAAATTCGGGAATTCCCCCCAAAAAATCCTGGGATCCTCCGTGCCTCGGGAACTTTCGGTTTTTCGGGAATTTTGTCCGGTTTCCTGGAATTTTGTCCATTTTTCGGTAATTTTGTCCATTTTTCTGGGAATTCTGCCCATTTTCCTGGAATTTTGTCCATTTTTTGGGAATTTTGTCCATTTTCTGGGAATTTCCACGCGGGAATTTTTCGTGATCCAGAATTAATTAACGATCCAAGCTCCGGGATTAATTAATTAACGATCCGTGATCCAGAATTGATTAATTATCGGTGTCCCAGGACTGATTACCGGTCAATGATCCACAATTAATTAACGATCCGCGAACGGGAATTAATGAACGATCCGAGCCCCGGCAATTAATTAAAGATCCGTGATGCAGAGCTGATGAACGGTCCGTGTCCAGAATTAATTAACGATCGCGATCCGTAATTAATTAACGATGATCCCGGTAATTGTCCATGCGCCGCTCCGGGCAACGAAATTCCCGGTAATTCACCCCAAAATCCCGGGAATTAATTAACGATCGGCGGCCGGCAATTCATTAATGATCCGAGCTCCGGGAATTAATTAACGATCGCGACCCACAATTAATTAACGATCGCGACCCACAATTAATTAGCGATCCACGTCATTGTCCGTGCGCCGTTCGGGGCTCTCCAATTCTCGGGATTTCACCCCAAAAATCCCCGGAATTAATGCACGATCCGAGCCGGGCTTTAATTAACGATCCCGATCCATAATTAATTACCGCTCCGGACTCTCCAGTTCTCGGGATTTCACCCCAAAATGCCCGGAATTAATGAACGCTCCCGATCCATAATTAATTAACGATCGCGATCCATAATTAATTAACGATCCGGACTCTCCAATTCCCGGCATTTCACCCCAAAATCCCCGGAATTAATGAACTCTCCCCATCCATAATTAACGAACGATCGCGATCCATAATTAATGAACGATCCCGATCCATAGTTAATAAACGATCGCGATCCACCATTAATTAATTACTGCTCCGGGCTCCCCGATTCCCGGGATTTCACCCCAAAATCCCCGGAATTAATGAACGATCCCGATCCATAATTAATGAACGCTCCCGATCCATCATTAATTAATCACCGCTCCGGGCCCCCCGATTCCCGGCGTTTCCCCCCAGAATGCCCGGAATTAATGAACGCTCCCGATGCATAGTTAATTAACGATCGCGGAATTAATTAATCACCGCTCCCCGATTCCCGGGATTTCCCCCCAGGATCGGCCGCCCCCCCCCTAGAGCACCTGGAATTTCCACCCGCTCTGCTCCAGGCACTCCCCCAGACCCAAATTCCCCCTCCAGGCCGCCCCCGGCCCCTCCTTGAGCTCGAGGCCGTCGCCCCCCGCCCCAAACGCGACCCCCGGGGCCGCCCCCGCCCCGAACCCCAGCGCGGGGGGCGCCCCGAAGGCGGGGGGGGCTCCCAGGGGGCTGAGGCCGCCCCCGATTTGGGGAGGGGGCGGCAGCGGGGACAGGTAGGGGTCGAGCCCCGCCCCCCCGAAGAAAGGGGGGGGGGAGCCCCCCCTGGGCGAAGCCCCCCGGGGCGGGGAAGGGGCGGAACGGGGGGGGGGGCGGGGAGCCAACCCCGCACGATGGGGAGGGGTCGCAGAGCGGGGCGGGGGGGCGGGGAGAGGGCGGGGCTCCAGAGGGGGGCGGGGGGCGGCGCGGGCGGGGTCTGGGCGGGGAACGGGGCGGGGGGCGGCTCCGGGGGGGGGGAGGGTTTCTTCTTGGGGGGTGGGCGCGGTTTGGGGGGGCCCGAGCCCCCTCCCTGCGATTGCTGCTGCTGCTGCTGCTGGCGGCACTTGGCGCGGCGGTTCTTGAACCACACCTGGGGGGGAAACACGGGGAAACTGAGGCACGGGGGAAACTGAGGCATGGGGGGACACGGGGAAACTGAGGCACGGGGGGAAACTGAGGCATGGGGGGACATGGGGAAACTGAGGCACGGGGGGAAATGGGGAAACTGAGGCACTTGGCGCGGCGGTTCTTGAACCACACCTGGGGGGACACACGGGGAAACTGAGGCACGGGGGAAACTGAGGCATGGGGGGACACGGGGAAACTGAGGCACGGGGGGAAACTGAGGCATGGGGGGACACGGGGAAACTGAGGCACGGGGGAAACTGAGGCACGGGGGGACACAGGGGGGACATAGGGGGACATGGGGAAACTGAGTCACACCTGTGTCACTGTTCCCTGTGTCACTGTTCCCCGTGTCACACCTGTCCCATGTCATACCTGTCCCATACCTGTCCCAGGTGTGTCTCACCTGCACGCGGCTCTCGGGCAGGTTTATTTTGAGCGCCACCTCCTCGCGCATGAAGATGTCGGGGTAGCGGGCCCCATGTCACACCTGTCCCATGTCCCATACCTGTCCCATACCTGTCCCAGGTGTGTCCCATACCTGTCCCAGGTGTGTCTCACCTGCACGCGGCTCTCAGGTAAGTTTATTTTGAGCGCCACCTCCTCGCGCATGAAGATGTCGGGGTACCGGGCCCCGTGTCACACCTGTCCCTGTGTCTGTCCCAGTGTCACACAGGTGTCACAGGTGTGTCCCATACCTGTCCCAGGTGTGTCCCATACCTGTCCCAGGTGTGTCACACCTGTCTCACCTGCACGCGGCTCTCAGGCAGGTTTATTTTGAGCGCCACCTCCTCGCGCATGAAGATGTCGGGGTAGCGCGTCCCATGTCACACCTGTCCCTGTCCCAGTGTCACACAGGTGTCCCAGGTGTGTCCCATACCTGTCCCAGGTGTGTCCCAGGTGTGCCATACCTGCACCCGTGACTCAGGTAGGTTGATTTTGAGCGCCACCTCCTCGCGCATGAAGATGTCGGGGTAGCGCGTCTTGGCGAACAGCGCCTCCAGCACGTCCAGCTGCGCCCGCGTGAACGTGGTGCGCTCGCGGCGCTGCTTCCGGGGGGCGCCTGGGGGGCAACGGGACCACCGGGGTTGGGGAGGGGTCCCGGAAATGGGGGAGGGGTCCCTGGAATGGGCAGAGACCCCCGGGATTGGGGAGTGGGGAATTCGGACCCCCGGCGCTGCTTCCGGAGGGTGCCTGGGGGCAGCGGGACCACCGGGGTTGGGGAGGGGTCCCGGAAATGGGGAGGGGTCCCTGGAATGGGGAGGGGTCCCTGGAATGGGGAGGGGCCCTTGGAAATGGGGAGGGGTCCATGGGAATGGGGAGGGGCCCTTGGAAATGGGGAGGGGTCCCTGGAATGGGGAGGGGTCCCTGAAATGGGGAGGGGCCCTTGGAAATGGGGAGGGGTCCATGGGATTGGGGAGGGGTCCATGGGAATGGGGAGGGGTCCCTGAAATGGGGAGGGGCCCCCGGGAATGGGGAGGGGTCCATGGGAATGGGGAATGGGGAATTGGGACCCCCCGGCGCTGCTTCCAGGGGGTGCCTGGGGGCAAAGGGACCACCGGGGTTGGGGAGGGACCCCCGAGATGGGGAGGGGTCCATGGGAATGGGAGGGGTCCCTGAAATGGGGAGGGGTCCATGGGAATGGGGAATGGGGAATTGGGACCCCCGGCGCTGCTTCCGGGGGGCGCCTGGGGGGCAGCGGGACCACCGGGGTTGGGGAGGGGTCCCGGAAATGGGGAGGGGTCCCTGGAATGGGGAGAGACCCCTGAAATGGGCAGAGACCCCCGGGATTGGGGAGTGGGGAATTGGAACCCCTGGCGCTGCTTCCGGGGGGCGCCTGGGGGGGGCAACGGGACCACCGGGGTTGGGGAGGGGTCCCCGAGATGGGGAGGGGTCCCTGAAATGGGGAGGGACCCTTGGAAATGGGGAGGGGTCCATGGGAATGGGGAGGGACCCCCGAGATGGGGAGGGGTCCATGGGAATCGGGAGAGACCCCTGAAATGGGCAGAGACCCCCGGGAGTGGGGAATGGGGATATTGGGGAGGGGGAAGAGACCCCCGGGAATGGGGAGAGACCCCCGGGAATGGGGAGGGGTCCCTGAAATGGGGAGGGACCCTCAGGAATGGGGAGGGGTCCCTGGAATGGGGAGGGGTCCCTGGGAATGGGGAGAGACCCCCGGGAATGGGGAGGGGTCCCTGGAATGGGAGGGGTCCCTGGGGATTTGGGGATCCCACGCGATTTTGGGGGGGGGGGGGTCCCTCATCCCCACCCCCCCTCCCCCCCGTGATCCCCCCCGATTTTGGGGTCATTTACCCCCCACGCCCCCCAAGGACCTCCCCAAATTTCGGGGTACCCCACGGGGGGGGGGGGGGGTCCCGCAGTCCCACCCCCCAATTTTGGGGATTTTTGGGGGGGAATTTTTTGGGGGAATTTTTTTGGGTTTTTTTGGGGATTTTGGGGTACCCGGGTACCCCACGGGGGGGGGCAGCAGCTCCAGGCCCAGCCCGGGGACGCCCCCGAAGTGCGGCTGCTTCAGGTACGACATCATGGCGGGGACACCTGGGCACACCTGGGGACAGCGGGGGACACCGATGGCACCCGGGGGTGGCGCCGGGCTGGCACCAACCCCCCCGGCCCCCACAGCGTCCCCCTGGTGTCCCCAAGCCCCCCCACAATGTCCCCAATGTCCCCAAGTTCCCCCCAGTGTCCCCAATGTCCCTCCGGTGTCCCCAAGCCCCTCGATGTCCCCCCCAATGTCCCCCTGGTGGCCCTGTCCCCAAGGCTGTGGTGGCCCTGTCCCTCTGTCCCCCTGTCCCCCTGTCCATGGTGGCCCTGTCCCCCTGTCCCCCCCCCCAAGGATGTCCCCAAGGCCATGGTGCTCCTGTCCCCAGCCCCGTGATGTCCCCCACAATGTCCCTTTGGTGGCCCTGTCCCTGTGTCCCCCTGTCCCTCTGTCCCCTGTCCCCCATGTCCCCCCCCCAGCAATGTCCCCAAGCCCCCTGTGTGCCCCCCAATGTCCCCAAGGCCATGGTGCTCCTGTCCCCAGCCCCCAATGTCCCCCCCAATGTCCCTTTGGTGGCCCTGTCCCTGTGTCCCCATCCCTATGATGGCCCTGTCCCCCTGTCCCCCTGTCCATGGTGGCCCTGTCCCCCTGTCCCCTGTCCCCCATGTCCCCCCCCAGCAATGTCCCCAAGCCCCCTGTGTGCCCCCCAATGGCCCCAAGGCCCTGTCCCCCATGTCCCCAACTCCGTGATGTCCCCAAGCCCCCTGTGTGCCCCCAATGGCCCTGTCCCCCTGTCCCCAAGGCCATGATGGCCCTGTCCCCCTGTGTGCCCCCCAATGTCCCCAAGGCCATGATGGCCCTGTCCCCTGTGTGCCCCCCAATGTCCCCAAGGCCATGGTGGCCCTGTCCCCCCGGTGTCCCCAGGGCCATGATGGCCCTGTCCCCCTGTCCCCCTGTCCCCCCGGTGTCCCAGGGCCCTGGTGGCCCTGTCCCTCTGTCCCCAAGGCCTGTCCCCCTGTCCCCCTGTGTGACCCCAATGTCCCCAAGGCCATGATGGCCCTGTCCCCCTGTGTGCCCCCCAATGTCCCAAGGCCATGATGGCCCTGTCCCCCTGTGTGCCCCCCAATGTCCCCAAGGCCATGGTGGCCCTGTCCCCCCGGTGTCCCCAGGGCCATGATGGCCCTGTCCCCCTGTCCCCCTGTCCCCCCGGTGTCCCCAGGGCCCTGGTGGCCCTGTCCCTCTGTCCCCAAGGCCTGTCCCCCTGTCCCCCTGTGTGACCCCAATGTCCCCAAGGCCATGGTGGCCCTATCCCCCTGTCCCCAAGCCCCCTGTGGGCCCCCCAATGTCCCCAAGGCCTGTCCCCCTGTCCCCCCGGTGTCCCCAGGGCCGTACCTGCGCAGGTGGCCCGGTGGCAGCGCTGCAGGTGGCCCGGTGGCAGCGATGGTGGCAGCGATGGTGGCAGCGATGGTGGCAGCGATGGTGGCACGGTGACAACGGTGACAACGGCGGTGACACCGACGGTGGCGGGGGAGGCACCCCCGGGCGGGGGGAGCCTTAAGTAGCCCCCGGTGATGTCACCCCCTAATCCCGAGGGGACAGAGGTGACATTGGTGGCCCGGCGGCTAAGCCGGGTGGCACACGGGGGGGGGGACAATGAGGGGGACAAAAAGGGACAAAAAAGGGACAAAAAAGGGACAAAAAAGGGGACAAAAAAGGGGGCAAAAAAGGGGGCAAAAAAGGGGGAACATGGGGGACAGAGAGGGGACAAAAAGGGACAAAAAGGGGGGACACTGTGGGGGACACAGAGGTGACATTGGTGGCCCGGTGGCTGATCCTGGGTGGCACACGGGGGGGGGGGGACATTGGGGACACAAAGGGGACAAAAAGGAGGGGACATTGGGGGACACTGTGGGGACATTGGGGAGGACACAAAGGGGACAGAGAGGGGACACGGGGGGGGGACACTGGGAAGGGGTGGGGACAGGAAACTGGGGGGACTGGGAGGGGACATCGGGACTGGGATTTGGGGACACCAGAACCTGGGGACACCAAGATTTGGGGACACCGGGGACATCGGGACTGGGATTTGGGGACACCAGGACTTGGGGACTTTGGGAATTTGGGGACACCGGGGACACTGGAACTGGGATTTGGGGACATTGGGGACACCAAGATTTGAGGACTTTGGGATTTGGGGACATCAGGGCTGGGGACACCAAGATTTGGGGACCCCAGGATTTGAGGACTTTGAGATTCGGGGACATTGGGGACACTGGGACTGGGGACACCGGGACCGGGATTTGGGGACACCGGGGACACCAAGATTTGGGATTTGGGGACATCGGGATTTGGGGACACCAAGATTTGGGGACTTTGGGATTTTGGGGACATCAGGGCTGGGGACACCGGGGACACCAAGATTTGGGATTTGGGGACATCAAGATTTGGGGACACCAAGATTTGGGGACATTGGGGACACCAAGATCTGGATTTGGGGACATCGGGATTTTGGGGACACCGGGATTTGGGGACATTGGGGACACCTGGGGACAGCGCGGGGGGGGCGGGGCCGAGCGGGCGGGAGGGGCCGGGGGCGGGCAGAGACCCCTCCCCAAAAATCCCTTCGGGAAATGCCCCGAATGCTCCGTTTTTAACGTCAAAAATGGGATTTTTATATTAAAAAAATCTCTATGATTTAACAGGAAAAAAAAATTGGATTTTTAAAACCATAATCA
>JAVKUW010000025.1:0-41331 GCA_031885435.1 Passerculus sandwichensis
ACACATCTCGTGAGAGTGGAGTAGAGCCCGGTGCCGGGGGAGCGGAAATCGGGGATCCCGGCGGCTGGGGGGGGGGGTCAGGGCGGGGGTCAGGACCCACCCCGGGGGTCCCCGGGACCCGCCCCCCCCCCCAAACCAGAGCACTCACAGGTGGAGATGCCGGCGCCCACCATGCACACGATGTTCTTACCTGGGGAAGGGGGGGCGCAAAGGGGGTGAGCCCCGAATCCACCCTCGAGGGCCCCAAAACTGCCCCCAAACTGTCCCCGTTCCCGGTGCCCCGTCCCCGTACACCGGTCACTCTGCATGAACCGGCCCCATTCCCGGTGCCCCGTTGCCATCCCCGGTGTCCTGTTCCCATCCCCGTACACCGGTCACTCTGCATGAACCGGCCCCATTCCCGGTGTCCCATTGCCATCCCCGGTGTCCCGTTCCCATCCCCGTACACCGGTCACTCTGCATGAACCGGCCCCGTTCCCATCCCCGGTGCCCCGTCCCCATCCCCGGTGTCCTGTCCCCATCCCCGGTGCCCCGTTCCCATTCCCAGTGCCCCGTTCCCATCCCCGGTGCCCCGTTGCCATCCCCGGTGCCCCGTTCCCGGTGTCCCGTTGCCATTCCCAGTGTCCCGTTCCCATCCCTGGTGTCCCGTTGCCATCCCCGGTGCCCCATTCCAATCCCCGGTGCCCCGTTCCCATCCCCGGTGCCCCGTTCCAATCCCCGGTGTCCCGTTCCCATCCCCGGTGCCCCGTTCCCATCCCCGGTGTCCCGTTCCCATCCCAATGCCCGTTCCCATCCCCGGTGCCCCGTTCCCATCCCCGGTGTCCCATTGCCATCCCCGGTGCCCCGTTCCCATCCCCGGTGCCCCGTTCCCATCCCCGGTGTCCCGTCCCCATCCCCGGTGTCCCGTCCCCATCCCCGGTGTCCCGTTCCCATCCCCGGTGCCCCGTTCCCATCCCCGGTGTCCCGTCCCCATCCCCGGTGCCCCGTTGCCATCCCCAGTGTCCCGTTCCCATCCCCGGTGCCCCGTTCCCATCCCCGGTGTCCCATTCCCATCCCCAGTGCCCCGTTCCCATCCCCGGTGTCCCATTCCCATCCCCGGTGTCCCGTTCCCATCCCAATGCCCATTCCCATCCCCGGTGTCCCGTTCCCATCCCCGCTGTCCCGTTCCCATCCCCGGTGTCCCGTTCCCGTCCCCGGTGTCCCGTTCCCATCCCCGGTGTCCCATTCCCATCCCCGCTGTCCCGTCCCCATCCCTGGTGTCCCGTCCCCATCCCCGGTGCCCATTCCCATCCCCGGTGCCCCGTCCCCGTCCCCGTACACCGGTCGCTCCTGATGAAGCGGGCGACGCCCGCCAGGCTCAGCTCGTCCAGCACCGG
Source organism: Passerculus sandwichensis (assembly GCA_031885435.1). Classification (NCBI taxonomy): domain Eukaryota; kingdom Metazoa; phylum Chordata; class Aves; order Passeriformes; family Passerellidae; genus Passerculus; species Passerculus sandwichensis. Next base: position 1,377 of record JAVKUW010000025.1, read on the forward strand.
CTCCGCTCGGTCCCCGCCGAGCCCCAGGGTCCGGGACAGCAGCGCCCGCAGCAGCTCCACTGCGGGGGGACGCCGAGGGTGACCCCAAACTGCCACCAAAACCCCCGGAATGTCCCCAAACCACCACCAAAACCCCCCGGAATGTCCCCAAACAGCACCAGAACCCCCCGGAATGCCCCCAAACTGCCACCAAACCCCCCGGAATGTCCCCAAACTGCCACCAAAACCCCCCGGAATGTCCCCAAAACCTCCCGGGTGCCCCCAAAACCCCCCGGAATGTCGCTCCCAAAATGTCCCCAAAGGTCCCAAAACGGCGCCACACCCCCCCCCCCCCCGAATGTCCCCAAAACGCCCCAAGGGGTCCCCAAAAGATTCCTGAGGTGTCCCCGGGGGGTCCCCAGGGTGTCCCCAAAACGTCCCCGAGGGGTCCCCAAAAGATTCCTGAAGTGTCCCCGGGGGGTCCCCGGGGTGTCCCCAAAATGTCCCCGAGGGGGTCCCCAAAGTGTCCCGGGGTGTCCCCAAAGTGTCCCCGGGGGGGTCCCCAGGGTGTCCCCAAAACGACCCCGAGTGGTCCCGGGGTGTCCCCAGAGGCCCAGCCGAGGCCCCCGCGGCCACCACGGGAGCCCGGCGCCCCCAGACCCACTGTCAGCGTCGGCCGAAGTGCCGGGCTCGGGTTCCGAAACCTGCGGGGAGGAGTGCGCGGGGTCACCGGGCTGTGAGGGGCGGTCGCCGGGGTGGGGACCGGGAGACACCGGGGGCGTTACCGGAGACTCGGCGTCCTGCTCCGCCTCCTCCCGGCGGGCGCCGGGAGCCGCGGGCACGCTGGGGGGGTCCCCGGCGGGGGCGGGAGCAGAGGGAGCCGCACCCCCGGCGCTGCTCCCGGCCCCGCCGGCCCCGGTACCGTCCCGCTCCGCCATGGGCGCGGCCTGCCCGCACCACAACTCCCGGCGCGCCCCGCGGCGACTCCGCTGGGCGGGGCACGCAGGCGCGGACAGACGGAGGGTGCTGATTAGCCGAGGCACCCGGAAGCGCGGGCGCGGACTACGGGTCCCGGCAGGCGCCGCGGCGGGGATTCCCCGGCCCGCGATGGCGGCCGCGGCCTGAGGCGGCCCCGGCGATGGCGGCCGCGGCCCCCGCGGCCCCGGCGGCCCCCGGCGAGGCCAAGCGCCCCGAGGGCGACGAGTGGTGCGACAGCGGGCTGGGCTCGCTGGGCGACGGGCCGCTGGGGCCGCCGCTGCCCGCCAGCCCCGCGGCGGAGCCCCCCGAGCCCCTCGCTGACCCCGCGGCCTGGCTGCGGCACGTCCTGAGCTTCGTCACCGACGAGGGCGACACGTGAGGGCGGGCAGGGACCGGGGAACCCCCGCCGGGCTCCGGGCGGGACCCCCACGCACACCCCGGGGCTTGGAGGGTCGCGGTCCCGCCTCTGCCCGGGGTTCCGGCGCGATCCCCCCGCGGCCCCTCGGGCGGGGGTCCCTCGGTAACGGCTCCGGCGCCTCAGTAGCCCCCCTAGGACCCGCAGTAACCCCCCCGGTAACGGCCCCGGACGCGCCATAACCCCCCGGGACCCTCAATAATTTATTCCACTTTCCTGGGTGCCCCGTTTGGGTCTGGGGTGCCAGTCCTCTTTTGGGTGCCCCGTTTGGGTCTGGGGTGCCAGTCCTCCTTTGGGTGCCCCATTTGGGTCTGGGGGTGCCAGTCCTCCTTTGGGTGCCCCATTTGGGTCTGGGGGTGCCGGGACCCCCGTGCCCAGCCCGCGCCCCCCCCCCATCCCCTCCCAGGGCCCTGCACCTGGCCGTGATCCACGAGCACCTGGAGTTCCTCGAGTCCATCCTGCGGCACACGGAGCGCTCGCCCTACCTGGACCTGCAGAACGACCTGGGCCAGGTGGGACGGCGAGATCTGGGGGGGCTCTGGGGGAAATTTGGGGCGGTGGCTGGGTTTTGGGGGGCGCTGTTTCGGGCCGGTTTAACCCCATTCTCCCCGCAGACCGCCCTGCGCATCGCCGTGGTGCTGGGGCTGGGTTTCGGGGCGCTGTTTCGGGGTGGTTTAACCCCATTTCTCCCCGTGGTGCTGGGGCTGGGTTTCGGGGCGCTGTTTCGGGGTGGTTTAACCCCATTTCTCCCCGTGGTGCTGGGGCTGGGTTTCGGGGCGCTGTTTCGGGGTGGTGGTTGGGTTTTGGGGGCGCTGTTTCGGGCCGGTTTAACCCCTTTCCCCCCGCAGACCGCCCTGCACATCGCCGTGGTGCTGGGGCTGGGTCTCGGGGCGCTGTTTCGGGGTGGTGGCTGGGTCTCGGGCCGGTTTAACCCCTTTGTGCCCGCACATCGCCGTGGTGCTGGGGCTGGGTCTCGGGGTGGTTTAACCCCATTTTCCCCGCAGACCGCCCTGCACATCGCCGTGGTGCTGGGGCTGGGTCTCGGGGTGGTTTAACCCCTTTCTCCCCGTGGTGCTGGGGCTGGGTTTCGGGCCGGTTTAACCCCATTTTCCCCCGCAGACCGCCCTGCACATCGCCGTGGTGCTGGGGCTGGGTTTCGGGGCGCTGTTTCGGGCTGGTTTAACCCCTTTCTCCCCGTGGTGCTGGGGCTGGGTTTCGGGCCGGTTTAACCCCTTTCTCCCCGCAGACCGCCCTGCACATCGCCGTGGTGCTGGGGCTGGGTGCTGGGGCTGGGTTTCGGGCCGGTTTAACCCCCTTCTCCCCGCAGACCGCCCTGCACATCGCCGTGGTGCTGGGGCTGGGTCTCGGGGCGCTGTTTCGGGGTGGTGGTTGGGTTTTGGGGGCGCTGTTTCGGGGCAGTTTAACCCCATTTTCCCCGCAGACCGCCCTGCACATCGCCGTGGCGCTGGGGCTGGGTTTCGGGGCGCTGTTTCGGGGTGGTGTAACCCCTTTCTCCCCGTGGTGCTGGGGCTGGGTTTCGGGCCGGTTTAACCCCTTTGTGCCCGTGGTGCTGGGGCTGGGTCTCGGGGTGGTTTAACCCCTTTGTGCCCGTGGTGCTGGGGCTGGGTCTCGGGCCGGTTTAACCCCTTTCCCCCCGCAGACCGCCCTGCACATCGCCGTGGTGCTGGGGCTGGGTTTCGGGGCGCTGTTTCGGGGTGGTGGCTGGGTCTCGGGCCGGTTTAACCCCTTCCTCCCCGCAGACCGCCCTGCACATCGCCGTGGTGCTGGGGCTGGGTTTTGGGGCTGGGTCTCGGGCCGGTTTAACCCCTTTCCCCCCGCAGACCGCCCTGCACATCGCCGTGGTGCTGGGGCTGGGTCTCGGGCCGGTTTAACCCCTTTCCCCCCGCAGACCGCCCTGCACATCGCCGTGGTGCTGGGGCTGGCGGGCGCCGTGCGGCGGCTGCGGGCGGCGGGCGCGGCCGCGGCCGTGCGGCAGCGGGGCGGCCACACCGCGCTGCACCTGGCCTGCCGCGAGGGCCGCCCCGCCTGCGCCCGCGCCCTGCTGGGGACGCCCCCCGACCCCCGGGACCCCCGGCGGGACCCCCGCGAGGAGGAGGAGGAGCGGCGGGCGCAGCTGGACAGCGTCAACTACGACGGTGAGCGGGGGGGGCGCGGTTTTTTGGGGAGGGGGTCGTCGGGGGTTGGGGGGGGATGGCGTGGCTTCGGGCTCGTCGTGATTTTGGGGAGGGTGCGGGGGGGGGGTCGCAGTTTTTTTGGGGTTTTGCGCGTGTTTTTGGGGGTGGGGGGCTCGGGACAGGGGCCAAGCACGGGTTTGGGATTTATGGTTTTGGGGAGGGGGGTGGTTTGGGTTTGGAGGGGAGGGGTCTGGTTTGGGTTTTGGGGAGGGGTCTGGTTTGGGTTTTGGGGGGGGTGGTCGCAGTTTTTTTTGGGGGTTTTGCGTGTGTTTTTGGGGGTGGGGGCTCGGGGCAGGGGCCTCGTTTGGGATTTAAGCGTTTTGGGAGGAACGCGGCGCTGTTTGGTGGCGGGTGGTTTGAGTTTTGGGGCGGGGGGCGGTTTGGGGGTTTTGGGGCGGGGGTCCCAGGGCTCAGGCCGCGCTGTGCCCCCTCCCCGCAGGTTACACCCCCTGCACGTGGCCGTGCTGCGCCGCGACCCCGAGCTGGTGCAGCTGCTGCTGCTCCGCGCCGGCGCCGACCCCGACCGCCCGGTGCGTGCAAAAAAACCCCCCAAAAAAACCCCCCAAAAAACCCCAAAAACCCCCGAAACCCACCCAAAGCGGGGCTCCGCGAGCCAGCCTGACCCCGCCACCGCGCCCCGCAGGAGCCGAGCTGCGGGCGCAGCCCCCTGCACCTGGCCGTGGAGGCGCAGAGCCCCGAGGTGGCCGAGTGCCTGCTGCGGGCCGGGGCGCGGCCGGAGCCCCGCACCTTCTCGGGGCTGACGCCGCTGCGCAGCGCCCGGCGCCGCCCCGAGCCCCGCCTGCCGCCGCTGCTGCGCCGCTTCGGGGCCCGCGACGCGCCCGGCAGCGACAGCGACAGCGGCGACAGCGGCGACAGCGACAGCGGCGACAGCGGCGACAGCGACAGCGAGGGCGGGGCCGAGGACAGCGAGGTCAGTGCGGGGCAAAGCGGGGGGCTCAGCCACGGGGCCCAGACCCTCCCGAGCCCCCCCAGACCCTCCCGGGACCCCCAAAACCCTCCCAATTCCCCCCAGACCCTCCCAATGCCCCCAAACCCTCCCAATGCCCACCCAGACCCTCCCAAGGCCCCCAGACCCTCCCGAGCCCCCCCAAACCCTCCCGAGCCCCCCAGGCCCTCCCGAGCCCACCCAGACCCTCCCAATTCCCCCCAGACCCTCCCAATGCCCACCCAAGACCCTCCCAATGCCCGCCCAGACCCTCCCAATTCCCCCCAAACCCTCCCGAGCCCCCAGACCCTCCCAATGTCCCCCAGACCCTCCCAATGCCCACACAGACCCTCCCGAGCCCCCCAGACCATCCCGAGCCCCCCAGACCCTCCCAATGCCCACCCAGACCCTCCCAAGGTCCCCCAGACCCTCCCAATGCCCACCCAGACCCTCCCAATTCCCCCCAGACCCTCCCAATGCCCCCCAGACCCTCCCAATGCCCCCCAAACCCTCCCAATGTCCCCCAGACCCTCCCAATGTCCCCCAAACCCTCCCAAGGTCCCCAAACCCTCCTGGGACCCCCAAACCCTCCCAATGCCCACCCAGACCCTCCCAATTCCCCCCAAACCCTCCCGAGCCCCCCCAGACCCTCCCAATTCCCCCCAGACCCTCCCAATTCCCCCCAGACCCTCCCGGGACCCCCCAGACCCTCCCAATGCCCACCCAGACCCTCCCGAGCCCCCCAAACCCTCCCAAGGTCCCCAGACCCTCCCGAGCCCCCCCAAATCCTCCCAATTCCCCCCAGACCCTCTCGAGCCCCCCAGACCCTCCCAAGGTCCCACCCAGACCCTCCCAAGGTCCCCCAGACCCTCCCAATTCCCCCCAGACCCTCCCAATGCCCCCAGACCCTCCCAATGCCCACCCAAACCCTCCCGGGACCCCCAGACCCTCCCGGGACCCCCCAGCTCCCCCCAAATCTGTGTCCCCCCAGGACGAGTACGACGACATCGTCATCGGCAGCCGGCGCTGCCCGGCCTGAGGGACCCCCGGAGCCCCCCCGGATGCACTCGGGGGTCCCCCCGAAGGCGCCCCCTCCCCAAAATCCCGGGGGAAATAAAGCAGAGGCTGCAAAGGACACGGCTGTGACAATGGGGGGACATTGGGGACACCTGGGTGAGTTTGGGGACAGGTGTGGCACTGGGACACACCTGTGGCACTGGGGACAGGTGTGACACTGGGGACACCTGTGTGAGTGCAGGACACACCTGTGGCACTGGGGGACACCTGTGTGAGTCTGGGGACACCTGGGTGAGTCTGGGGACACACCTGTGACACTGGGGACACCTGTGTGAGTCTGGGGACAGGTGTGGCACTGGGGACACCTGTGTGAGTTTGGGGACACCTGTGTGAGTTTGGGGACAGGTGTGACACTGGGGACACCTGTGTGAGTGCGGGACACACCTGTGGCACTGGGGACACCTGGGTGAGTTTGGGGACAGGTGTGACACTGGGACACATCTGTGGCACTGGGGGACATTGGGGGACACCTGGGTGAGTCTGGGGACAGGTGTGACACTGGGGACACCTGTGTGAGTGCAGGACACACCTGTGACACTGGGGAACACCTGTGGCACTGGGGACAGGTGTGGCACTGGGGACACCTGCGTGAGTTTGGGGACAGGTGTGACACTGGGGACACCTGTGTGAGTGCAGGACACACCTGTGACACTGGGGAACACCTGTGGCACTGGGGACAGGTGTGGCACTGGGGACACCTGTGTGAGTTTGGGGACAGGTGTGACACTGGGGACACCTGGGTGAGTGCAGGACACACCTGTGGCACTGGGGGGACATTGGGGGACACCTGTGTGAGTCTGGGGACAGGTGTGACACTGGGGGACACCTGGGTGAGTGCAGGACACACCTGTGACACTGGGGACACCTGTGTGAGTTTGGGGACACCTGTGACACTGGGGACACCTGTGTGAGTCTGGGGACACCTGTGTGAGTGCGGGACACACCTGTGGCACTGGGGGACACCTGTGTGAGTCTGGGGACACACCTGTGACACTGGGGATACCTGTGTGAGTCTGGGGACAGGTGTGACACTGGGGACACCTGTGTGAGTGTGGGACACACCTGTGGCACTGGGGACACCTGTGTGAGTGTGGGGACAGGTGTGACACTGGGGACACCTGTGTGAGTGCGGGACACACCTGTGGCACTGGGGACACCTGTGTGAGTCTGGGGACAGGTGTGACACTGGGGACACACCTGTGGCACTGGGGACACCTGGGTGAGTCTGGGGACAGGTGTGACACTGGGGACACCTGGGTGAGTGCGGGACACACCTGTGACACTGGGGACACCTGGGTGAGTCTGGGGACAGGTGTGGCACTGGGGACACCTGTGTGAGTGCGGGACACACCTGTGACACTGGGGACACCTGTGTGAGTCTGGGGACAGGTGTGACACTGGGGACACACCTGTGGCACTGGGGACACCTGGGTGAGTCTGGGGACAGGTGTGACACTGGGGACACCTGGGTGAGTGCGGGACACACCTGTGACACTGGGGACACCTGTGTGAGTCTGGGGACAGGTGTGGCACTGGGGGACACCTGTGTGAGTGCGGGACACACCTGTGGCACTGGGGACACCTGTGTGAGTCTGGGGACAGGTGTGACACTGGGGACACCTGTGTGAGTGCGGGACACACCTGTGGCACTGGGGGACACCTGTGTGCAGGACACACCTGTGACAGTGGGACACACCTGTGGCACTGGGGGACACCTGTGTGCAGGACACACCTGTGAGTGCGGGACACACCTGTGGCACTGGGGGACACCTGTGTGCAGGACACACCTGTGACAGTGGGACACACCTGTGGCACTGGGGGACACCTGTGTGCAGGACACACCTGTGACAGTGGGACACACCTGTGGCACTGGGGGACACCTGTGTGCAGGACACACCTGTGACAGTGGGACACACCTGTGGCACTGGGGACACCTGTGTGCAGGACACACCTGTGTGAGTGCGGGACACACCTGTGGCACTGGGGGACACCTGTGTGTCCCAGAGCAGAGCACACACCTGTGACACGGGGGGGGGCGTTTCCAGGTTTTATTCCCGGCGTTTGTCACCGCGGGCGGGGCCGTCACGCCCCGTGTCCTCCCGTGTCCTCCCGTGTCCTGCCATGTCCTCCCGTGTCCTCCCGTGTCCCACGATGTCCCACGATGTCCCACGATGTCCCACGATGTCCCGCGCCGTCCCCGCTCCATCCCGGGCCCCCCCCTCCCCTCAGAGCCCCCTCCCCGTTTTGGGGGGGCCCCCGCCGGGCTGGTTGGGGCCCACGTAGCGCAGGAGGGGCGCGGGCGGCCGGGCCAGCACCTCCCGCCCCAGCAGCGGCTGCAGCGCGGGGGGCACGCGGACACGCCCGTCCTGGGGAGGGGGCACAGGGGGGGCGGGGTGAGACCCCCCGGAGCCCCCCCAGACCCCCGCGGGACCCCCTCCCCAAATCACTCACCGGGAGCTGGTTGCACTCGAGGAGCGCGATCAGCAGCCGGGGCACGGCGCAGGCGGTGCCGTTCACCTGGGGGGGGGACGCGGGCTCAGGGGGGCACGGGGAGACCCCCCCCGGGGGTTTTGGGGGTCTCCCGGGGGTTTTGGGGGTTTGGGGGGGGGGGGGTCACCCACCGTGTGGGCGTGGCTGAGCCGGCCCCCTCCCCGCTGTACATGATGTTCAGGCGCCGGCTCTGGTAATCGGTGCAGTTGGAAGCGCTGGAAATCTGGGAGGGGGCGAAGGGGACACGGGGATGGGGGGGGGGGTCAGCAGGTTTGGGGGACCCCCTCCTCCTCCACTCCCCCAAAACGGGGGTCCTGACACGGCACCAAGGGTGAGAATAAAGGAGGAGGGGGGCGTGACCCTGGGCACTTCTGGATTTTTGGGGTTTTTCCCAGAATTATTTGGATTCTCCCCAGATTACTGGGGCTCTCCCCATATTGTCAGAGTCCTCCCCAAGTCACTCGGGCCCTCCCTGAATTATTAATTCCTGAATTATTATTATTATTATTATCTCCCTGAATTATTAATTCCTGAATTATTATTATTATTATTATTATTATTATTATTATTATTATTATTATTATTATTATTATTATTATTATTATTATCTCCCTGAATTATTAATTCCTGAATTATTTATTATTATTATTATTATTATCTCCCTGAATTATTAATTCCTGAATTATTTATTATTAATATTATTATTATTATTATTATTATCTCCCTGAATTATTAATTCCTGAATTATTTATTATTATTATTATTATTATTATTATTATTATTATTATTATTATTATTATTATTATTATCTCCCTGAATTATTAATTCCTGAATTATTATTATTATTATTATTATTATTATTATTATTATTATTATTATTATTATTATTATTATTATTATTACTACTATCTCCCTGAATTATTATTATTAACCCCTGAATCATTGGGGTCCCGCAGCCCCCCCTTCCCTCACCTCCCCAAATTTGCCCCGTCCGGGCATCCAGGCCTCGATGTCGAACTTGCGGTAGGCGGGGAGCCCCAGCTCCTCCGTGGGCATGTCCAGGACGCTGTGGGGGGACATTTAGGAGCGATTTCGGGGGGGGGGTCCCACAGATTGGGGGGGGGGGGGGGGTCCCCCCTCAAATCCCCCTCACCGGTAATGGAGCCCCAGCTCTGAGAAAATCTCCTTCTGGAGCCCCAGGAACTCGTCCAGCAGCTCCTCGCTCTCGGTGCCGCGCTCGGCCGCCGTCACCCCGAACATCTCACCTTTTGGGGGGCACGGGGGGGTGACCCCGCTGCCTCCTGTGCCCCGGCAGGGCTCCCTCCCAGTGCTCCCAGTGCTCCCAGTGCTCCCAGTGCTCCCGGTACCTTGGTGAACTGGTGCACGCGGTAGAGCCCCCAGGGCTCGCGGCCCGTGTCGGTCTCGGCGCGGTAGCAGGTGCTGGAGCACACCACCCTGGGCGGGGGGCACGGGCTCAGAAACCCCCCCGGGAATTGGGGGGGGCCACAAAAAACCCCCCCCAGGGAACTGGGGAGGGGGCGTCCCCGCACAAGGGGAGGGGGTCCCCGGACAGGACGCAGCCCCCCGGTACCTGACGGGCAGGTCCTGCAGCCGCACGGCGTGGTCCATGAAATACCCTGGGTGGGGGGGCACGGGGGGGTCACCCCAAATCCGTCTGCCCCCCCCGGGTGAGTCCCCCCGAATCCATCTGGCTCAACCCCCTCCACTTTCCTCTCCCATTTTTTACCATTTTCCTCGCGTTCTCCCCCCGTTTTCCCCATTTTCACCCATATTTTTCCCCATTTTCACCCATATTTTCCCCATTTTCCCCCGTCTCTCCCCCCGCCCCCGGGGTTTTCCCAATTTCCCCCCGTTTCCCCCATTTTCACCCATATTTTCCCCCATTTTCACCCATATTTTCCCCCATTTTCCGCCATTTTCCCCCGTCCCCGGCGTTTTCCCAATTTCCCCCTGTTTTTCCCCATTTTCACCCATATTTTCCCCCATTTTCACCCATATTTTCCCCCATTTTCCCCATTTTCCTCCGTCTCTCCCCCATTCTCCCCCTGCCCCCGGGGTTTTTTCCCAATTTCCCCCCGTTTTCCCCATTTTCACCCATATTTTCCCCCATTTTCCCCCGTCCCCGGGGTTTTCCCAATTTCCCCCCGTTTTTCCCCATTTTCACCCATATTTTCCCATATTTTCCCCATTTTCCCCCGTCTCTCCCCCACTCTCCCCCCGCCCCCGGGGTTTTTTCCCAATTTCCCCCCGTTTTTCCCCATTTTCCCCCATTTTCCCCCATTTTCCCCCACTCTCCCCCCGCCCCCGGGGTTTTTTCCCAATTTCCCCCCGTTTCTCCCCATTTCCCACCTGCGATCCCCACCTCCGAGGTGCCGGCCAGGCACAGGTCCTCGAACCGCGCGGGGTCGATGCTGTAAACCTGGGAGGGGGGCGGCGCTGGGCTGGACCCCGCAGCCCTCCTGGGGGGCACAGGGGGTCACTGGGGGGCTCGGGGGGCTTTGGGGGGCTTTGGGGGGCTCGGGGGGCTTTGGGGGGCTTTGGGGGGCTTTGGGGGGCTTTGGGGGGCGTTGGGGGGCTTTGGGGGTCACTGGGGGGCGTTGGGGGGCTTTGGGGGGCTTTGGGGGGCACTCACAAACACGGCTCCTCGCAGCAGGTCCGGCACCGTCATGGGCAGGAAGCCCTGGGGAAAGGGGAGATCGGAAGGCTCCGACCACGCCAGGAGACCCCAGACCCTCATTGGGAACCCCCAGACCCTCATTGGGACCCCCCGAGCCTCCCTGGGAGCCCCCAGACCCTCACTGGGACCCCCAGACCCTCATTGGGACCCCCCAGACCCTCATTAGGACCCCCCAGAGCCTCCCTGGGAGCCCCCAGACCCTCATTGGGACCCCCAGAGCCTCCCTGGGAGCCCCCAGACCCTCACTGGGACCCCCCTGAGCCTCCCCTGGGAGCCCCCAGACCCTCCCAGAGCCTCCCTGGGAGCCCCCAGACCCTCGCAGAGCCTCCCTGGGACCCCCCAGAGCCTCCCTGGGAGCCCCCAGACCCTCATTGGGACCCTCCCAGAGCCTCCCTGGGAGCCCCCAGACCCTCATTGGGAGCCCCCAGACCCTCATTGGGACCCTCCCAGAGCCTCCCTGGGAGCCCCCAGACCCTCATTGGGACCCCCAGAGCCTCCCAGGACCCCCAGACCCTCCCAGACCCTCACTGGGACCCCCAGACCCTCATTGGGACCCCCCAGACCCTCCCAGGACCACCCCAGAGCCTCCCTGGGAGCCCCCAGACCCTCCCAGAGCCTCCCTGGGAGCCCCCAGACCCTCATTGGGACTCCCCCAGAGCCTCCCTGGGAGCCCCCAGACCCTCATTGGGACCCCCCCGAGCCTCCCTGGGAGCCCCCAGACCCTCCCAGAGCCTCCCTGGGAGCCCCCAGACCCCCCAGACCCTCCCAGGACCCTCCCAGAGCCTCCCTGGGAGCCCCCAGACCCTCCCAGACCCTCATTGGGACCCCCCCCAGACCCTCCCAGGACCCTCCCAGACCCTCACTGGGACCCCCAGAGCCTCCCTGGGAGCCCCCAGACCCTCATTGGGAGCCCCCAGACCCTCCCAGAGCCTCACTGGGACCCCCAGACCCTCATTGGGAGCCCCCAGACCCTCCCAGACCCTCATTGGGACCCCCCAGACCCTCCCAGGACCCCCCCAGACCCTCCCTGGGAGCCCCCAGACCCTCCCAGGACCCTCCCAGAGCCTCCCTGGGAGCCCCCAGACCCTCCCAGACCCTCATTGGGACCCCCAGACCCTCCCAGGACCCTCGCAGAGCCTCCCTGGGAGCCCCCAGGTCCCCCCGCCCACCTTGCTGAGCAGTTTCTGCAGGGTGAAGGTGACGAGGGCGTGCTGGAGCAGGGCCCCGGCCCCGCACAGGTAATAGGAGCGATGGCCGGACACGTGGGACAGGCGCCTGGGGGGGGAACAGGTGTGCGACAGGTGTGCGACAGGTGTGCGACAGGTGTGCGACAGGTGTGGGACAGGTGTGGGACCACCCTGCACAGGTAACAGGAGCAATGGCCCGACACGTGGGACAGGTGTGGGACAGGTGTGGGACAGGTGTGGGACAGGTGTGGGACAGGTGTGGGACACCCTCCCGGCCCTGCACAGGTAAGAGCAGCGATGGCCGGACACATGGGACAGGTGTGGGACAGGTGTGGGACGCCCCGCACAGGTAATAGGAGCGATGGCCCGACACGTGGGACAGGGTGGGACAGGTGTGGGACAGGTGTGGGACACCCTGCACAGGTAATAGGAGCGATGGCCGGACACATAGGACAGGTGTGGGACAGGTGTGGGAGAGGGTGGGACACCCCGCACAGGTAACAGGAGCTATAGCTTGACACATGGGACAGGTGTGGGACAGATGTGGGACAGGTATGGGACGCCCCGCACAGGTAACAGGAGCTATAGCTTGACACATGGGACAGGCGCCTGTGGGAACACAGGTGTGGGACAGGTGTAGCACAGGTGTGTCCCCCCCACCCCCCCCCCCCCCCAGGTGTGCTCACCTCTGCCGGATGATGTCCAGCCCCTCCCCCAGCTCCAGGTGTCCCTTTGGCTTGAAATCGAACTCTGGGGGAGGGGAGGGGGAACCTCGGTCACCTGTGTCACCTCGGCGACCCCAGACCCCCCCCAAACCCCCCCAGACCCTCCCCACGCCCCCCAGGACCCCCCCCCCCCAGCCCTCACCTGGCTTCTCCCCAACCACCTCGAGCAGCCGGGCCTGGCTCTGGTCCCCGACGGGCTGGGGGGGCACAAAGGGTGGGTCTGGGGGTGCCAGGAGACCCCCAGAGCACCACGGGGGCATTTTGGGGGGGGGGTCTCAGCACAGCAGGACAGGTTCTGTTGGCTTGGGTGGGTTCTGGGTGATTTTGGGGGGATTTTTGGGGGTCTCAGCACAGCGGGGTGGGTCCTGTTGGGTTCTGGCTGATTTTGGGGGGGTTTTTGGGGGTCTCACCACAGCAGGGTGGGTCCTGCTGGGTTCTGGGTGATTTTGGGGGGATTTTTGGGGGGTTCTGGGTGATTTTGGCTGATTTTGGGGGGGTTTTTTGGGGGTCTCGGCACAGCGGGGTGGGTCCTGCTGGGTTCTGGGTGATTTTGGGGGGATTTTAGGGGGTCTCACCACAGCGGGGTGGGTCCTGTTGGGTTCTGGGTGATTTTGGCTGATTTTGGGGGGATTTTTGGGGGGTTCTGGGTGATTTTGGCTGATTTTGGGGGGATTTTTGGGGGTCTCACCACAGCGGGGTGGGTCCTGTTGGGTTCTGGGTGATTTTGGCTGATTTTGGGGGCATTTTTGGGGGTCTCAGCACAGCGGGGTGGGTCCTGCTGGGTTCTGGGTGATTTTGGGGGGATTTTGGGGGGATTTTTGGGGGGTTCTGGGTGATTTTGACTGATTTTGGGGGGATTTTTGGGGGGTTCTGGGTGATTTTGGCTGATTTTGGGGGCGTTTTTGGGGGTCTCACCACAGCAGGGTGGGTCCTGCTGGGTTCTGGGTGATTTTGGGGGGATTTTTTGGGGGGATTTTTGGGGGTCTCAGCACAGCGGGGTGGGTCCTGCTGGGTTCTGGCTGATTTTGGGGGGAGTTTTGGGGGGTTCTGGGTGATTTTGGCTGATTTTGGGGGGATTTTGGGGGGTCTCACCACAGCGGGGTGGGTCCTGCTGGGTTCTGGGTGATTTTGGGGGGAGTTTTGGGGGTCTCAGCACAGCGGGGTGGGTCCTGCTGGGTTCTGGGTGATTTTGGGGAGGTTTTTGGGGGTCTCACCACAGCGGGGTGGGTCCTGCTGGGTTCTGGGTGATTTTGGGGAGGTTTTTGGGGGTCTCGGCACAGCGGGGTGGGTCCTGCTGGGTTCTGGGTGATTTTGGGGGGATTTTTGGGGGTCTCAGCACAGCGGGGTGGGTCCTGTTGGCTTCTGGGTAATTTTGGGGGGATTTTTGGGGGGTTCTGGGTGATTTTGGGGGGGTTTTTGGGGGTCTCAGCACAGCGGGGTGGGTCCTGTTGGGTTCTGGGTGATTTTGGGGGGATTTTTGGGGGGTTCTGCGTGATTTTGGCTGATTTTGGGGGGATTTTGGGGGATCTCAGCACAGCGGGGTGGGTCCTGTTGGGTTCTGGGTGATTTTGGGGGGATTTTTGGGGGGATTTTTGGGGGTCTCACCACAGCGGGGTGGGTCCTGTTGGGTTCTGGGTGATTTTGGGGGGATTTTTGGGGGGGTTCTGGGTGATTTTGGCTGATTTTGGGGGGATTTTTGGGGGTCTCAGCACAGCGGGGTGGGTCCTGCTGGGTTCAGGGTGATTTTGGGGGGATTTTTGGGGGTTCAGGGTGATTTTGGCTGATTTTGGGGGGGTTTTTGGGGGTCTCAGCACAGCAGGGTGGGTCCTGCTGGGTTCTGGGTGATTTTGGGGGGATTTTTGGGGGGTTCTGGGTGATTTTGGCTGATTTTGGGGGGATTTTTGGGGGGTTCTGGATGATTTTGGGGGGATTTTTGGGGGTCTCACCACAGCGGGGTGGGTCCTGCTGGGTTCTGGGTGATTTTGGCTGATTTTGGGGGCGTTTTTGGGGGTCTCAGCACAGCGGGGTGGGTCCTGCTGGGTTCTGGGTGATTTTGGGGGGATTTTTGGGGGTCTCACCACAGCGGGGTGGGTCCTGTTGGGTTCTGGGTGATTTTGGGGGGATCTTTGGGGGATTCTGGGTGATTTTGGCTGATTTTGGGGGGCGTTTTTGGGGGGTCTCAGCACAGCGGGGTGGGTCCTGCTGGGTTCTGGGTGATTTTGGCTGATTTTGGGGGGGTTTTTGGGGGTCTCACCGCAGCGGGGTGGGTCCTGTTGGGTTCTGGGTGATTTTGGCTGATTTTGGGGGCATTTTTGGGGGGTCTCAGCACAGCGGGGTGGGTCCTGCTGGGTTCTGGGTGATTTTGGCTGATTTTGGGGGGATTTTTGGGGGGTTCTGGGTGATTTTGGCTGATTTTGGGGGGGGTCTTTGGGGGTCTCACCACAGCGGGGTGGGTCCTGCTGGGTTCTGGGTGATTTTGGCTGATTTTTGGGGGGATTTTGGGGGGTCTCACCACAGCGGGGTGGGTCCTGTTGGGCAGCTGCAGGGGCCCCCAGGTAGAATCTCTGCTCCAGCTCGGACTCCTCGGCCTCGAGCACCCGGAGCTGCCCGCGGAGGCTCCGGCCCCGCTCCCGCAGCGCCGCCAGCTCCGGCTGCTGCCAGGGCGGCGCCGTCAGGGCCCGGGGGGCCGCGAGACCCCCGGGGCGCCCCCCAAAATTCCGTTCCACTCCATTCCATTCCATTCCATTCCGTTCCATTCCATCCCATTCCATTCCACTCCATTCCATTCCATTCCATTCCATTCCATTCCATTCCATTCCATCCCATTCCATTCCATTCCACTCCACTCCATCCCATTCCATTCCATCCCATTCCATTCCATTCCATTCCATTCCATTCCATTCCATTCCATTCCATTCCACTCCATCCCATTCCATCCCATTCCATCCCATCCCATCCCATCCCATCCCATCCCATCCCATCCCATCCCATCCCATCCCATCCCATCCCATCCCATTCCACTCCATTCCATTCCACTCCATTCCATCCCATTCCATTCCATTCCATTCCATTCCACTCCATTCCATTCCATTCCATTCCATTCCATTCCATTCCATCCCATTCCATTCCATCCCATCCCATTCCATCCCATCCCATTCCATCCCATCCCATTCCACTCCACTCCATTCCATTCCATTCCACTCTATTCCATTCCATCCCATCCCATCCCATTCCATTCCATTCCATCCCATTCCATTCCATTCCATTCCTACCGTCTTGGCCGCCGCCTTGTCCCGGGAGGCCTGGGGGGGGGGAAAGGAGTCAGGGGGTCCTTGGGGGTCCTTGGGGGTCGTGGAGTGGTTTAGAAAGGGAGGGGGTGTCCAGGGGGGACTTGGGGGGTCCTGGGGGGTCTCACCATGATCTCGCGGACCCCCTGGGCCACGCGCGCCTTCTCCGCCTCCAGCCGGGCGATGCCGTCGCGCACCTTCCCGAGCCGCGACCACGTCCGCACCTGAGGGGCGACCGGGGGGGGGGGCGTGGCTCTGGGGGGCGTGGCTCGGGGGGCGTGGCTCAGGTGGGCGCGCCGGCCGCGCCCAAACCGGGGAGGGGAGGGGGGTGCGCGCGCGCAGGCCCCGCCCAGTCCGGGCCGAGCCACGCCCCGTGCGGCCTCAAGCCCCGCCCACCCCCCCCCGCGGCCGCCGCCACTCACGATCTCGCGGAGCGCGGCGCCCCCTAGCGGCCCGCGGCGCCGCTCCACGTCCCGCTCGCTGAGCGCCGTCACGTCCAGCTGCGGCCGCGCGCTCAGCCCCTCGCGCGCGTGCTCGTACAGCCGGCTCCTCACGGCCGCGGCCCCCGGGAGCGGCACCGGGAGCAGGGCCCGGACCGGGAGCGGCACCGGGAGAGGCCCCGGGAGCGGGGCCCGGACCGGGAGCGGCACCGGCGGAAGCCCCGGGAGCGGGGCCCGGACCGGGAGCGGCACCGGGGGAAGCCCCGGGAGCAGGGCCCGGACCGGGAGCGGCCCCAGCACCAGGAGAGGCCGCGGGAGCGGGACCCGGACCGGAAGCTGCCCCCGCGGCCCCGCGCCGCCCGCCCGCCGCCCGCCCCGCCGCCCGCAGCAGCGCCCGGCGCGCCGCCATCTTGGGCACCGGCGTGTGGGGGTCATGTGGGGGAGGAGCCGGGGCGGGGCTCGGGGAGGAGCCGCGCACACCCCTCCCACCCGGGCGAATTTGGCCACGCCCCCTCTCGTCCCAGCGACACCCCAGGGTCATCCCAGTAACCCCAGTGACCCCAGTGACACCCCAGGGTCATCCCAGTAACCCCAGTGACCCCCCCAGTGACCCCAGTGACACCCCAGGGTCATCCCAGTAACCCTAGTGACCCCCCCCAGTGACCCCAGTGACACCCCAGGGTCATCCCAGTAACCCTAGTGACCCCCCCAGTGACCCCAGTGACACCCCAGGGTCATCCCAGTAACCCTAGTGACCCCCCCAGTGACCCCAGTGACACCCCAGGGTCATCCCAGTAACCCCAGTAACCCCCCCACTGACCCCAGTGACACCCCAGGGTCATCCCAGTAACCCCAGTGACCCCAGTGACACCCCAGGGTCATCCCAGTAACCCCCCCAGTGACCCCCCAGTAACCTAAATGAGCCCCCCATGACCCCAGTGACATCCTAAGGTCTCCCAAATGACCTCCCCAGGGACCCCCTATGGTACCCCAGTGTCCCCAGTACCCCAAAGGCCCCTTCCCAGTACCCCCAGTGTCCGCACCACCCACCCCAGTACGCCCCCCTGCCCCACCCACCTCACTCCACATCACCACCAGCACGCTTTAATCCGAGTTTTCTGAATTTTACCCACCCAGGCCGGGCCCATCCCCGGCCTGGGCTCACCCCTCCCAGCATCATGGGGATCCCCCCCCCCCTCATTTCTTGGCCTGCACGTGGGCGCACTCGGGGGGTCTTCCCCCCTCCTTTCTTGGGTCTCCCCGCTCTTTTCTTGGCCTGCAGGTGGGCGCACTCGGGGGGTCTCCCCTCATTTCTTGGGCTGCACGTGCGCGCAGTCGTGCTTGCCGCGCACCACGGTCAGCTTGACGCCGGGCAGGTCCTGCGTGCGCCCGCCCTGCACCAGCACGACGTGGTGCTCCTGCAGGTTGTGGCCCTCGCCGGGCACGAAGGCCACGGCCTCGCGGCCCGTGCTCAGCCGCACGCGCACGCAGCGCCGGTTGGCCGAGTTGGGCTTCTTGGGCTTGCGGATCAGGTTCTTGAGCACCACGGCCTTGAGCTGCGGCCGGCCCAGCGTGGCGCCCGGCTGGCGGGGAGGCGGCGCGGAGCGGCCCTGCCGGTGCATCTGGTTCAGGGTGGCCATGGGGCAGCGCGGGGCACAGGCGGGAGGCGGCGGCATGAGCAGGGACGGGGCTGTGGAGGGGACATGGAGAAAGATCAGGGGGTTTTGGGGGGGCTGGGAGGGCCCAAAGGGACCTGCCCGGTGCCTCCAGTTGGGGGGGTTTTGGGGAGGAAGGGGAATATTACGCACTGCAGCGCGGCAGCGAGGCGGCGGCCCTGAGCACGGCGCGCAGCGACATCTCCGAGGCTCTGAGAGGAGAAGGTGCGATCAGAACGGCCCGGGGAGGGCAGCGGAATTCCTCAGGAATGTCCTCAAAAATCACCGGGCAGCGGCGGCACTGCAGCCCGCACGTTCCCCTCACCGCGCCGCCATCTTACCCGGCTTCGAGCGCACCGCGCCGCGATTGGATAGCGGAGGTGCCAATCTTCGTGATTCGCGCGGTGATTGGTCAGACTGCAACTGATCGCTAGAGGTCCGCCCCTTCAGCAGCAACTTCCGCGTTAGGCCCCACCCCTCCCTCCATAAACCCCGCCCGAAAATTGTCTCCCCGCCCATATTCGGCTCCGCCCCGCCCTAGGCCACGCCTCCTGCCCATATGTGGCGCCCCATCGCCCGCTCTTTGCCCATAAATGGCTGGCCACGCCCCCTCCCGCCTGTGGCCCCGCCCCCTGGGGCCTGGTCTGTCGCCGCGGCGACGCGAGCGTGGGAGGACCCGGATGTGGCTGGATCCCAACATGGCGGCGGCGGCGGCGGCCGAGTGAGGCCTGAGGGGGCCCGGGGGGGATTTGGGGCGGATTTGGGGATTTCGGGGGGATTTGGAGACCCCCCAAAGCCAAGGGGCGGTTCGGTGATGGAGGGGGGAGGGCTGGGGGCCGGTTTGAGGCTCCCCAAATCGCCGGAGGGGCGGCAGCAGCAGCAGCCTGGGGAAGCTCTGGGATTGGGGATATGGATCCCACCGCTCCCCGCCCTAAAAAAAAAAAACGCCAAAAACTCCCCAAAATGGGGGCTCGGGGCTGCTCCTGAGGGAATTCCCTTCTCCTCCTGCAGCACTTTGAGCGGAGGAGCCGGAACGCGGAGCTGAGGCAGGAAAGTTTTCCCTCGGCGGAAGGTAGGAAGCGAATTCCGAGTTAAGTCCGGGTTAATTCCCGGAATTTCCGATCCCGCGGGGATTTGGGGGTCTCCTCCCCACAGTCCCATCCAGAGCCCTGGGATGGGCTTTTCCCGTGGATTCGGGCCGGGAACCCCAAGGCGGAGGGGCGCAGGGATTCCTCAGGAACGTCCCGACTCCTCAAAAACAGCGTTTCCCCCAAATTTTGGCACAGCAGGAAGGGAAATTGCCATCCCCACTGGTTTTCCGTGGTGCTCCTGCCGCCGTTCCTCAGTGGAAAGTGAGGAAAAAGAGGAAAAAAAAAATCAGAAAAGCCTCCGGGTTTGGAATTTATTTGCGTTTTCTCTGGAATTTGGTGGATTTTCAAATAAGGAATGGTGGGATAGAGGGGTTGACCCGGGGTTGGTCTGGAAATAAGTGGAAATTTGGTTTATGGGAAATGTGCGTTTTCCTGGATTTTGGGGAGGGATGTGCGTTTTCCTGGATTTAGGGGAGGGTTTTGCATTTTCCTGGATTTTGGGGAGGGGATGTGCGTTTCCCTGGATTTTTGGGGAGGGATGTGCGTTTTCCTGGATTTTGGGGAGGGATTTGCATTTTCCTGGATTTAGGGGAAGGATTTGCATTTTCCTGGATTTTGGGGAGGGATTTGCATTTTCCTGGATTTTGGGGACGGGTTTGCGTTTTCCTGGATTTTGGGGAGGGATTTGCATTTTCCTGGATTTTGGGGAAGGATGTGCGTTTTCCTGGATTTTGGGGAGGGATTTGCGTTTTCTTGAATTTTGGGGAGGGATGTGCGTTTTCTTGAATTTTGGGGAGTGGTTTGCATTTTCCTGGATTTTGGGGAGGGATGTGCGTTTTCCTGGATTTTGAGGAGGGGTTTGCGTTTTCCTGCATTTTGGGGTGGGATTTGCGTTTTCCTGGATTTTGGGGAGGGATGCGCGTTTTCCTGGATTTTGGGGAGGGATGTGCGTTTTCTTGAATTTTGGGGAAGGATGTGCATTTTCTTGAATTTTGGGGAGGGATGTGCGTTTTCCTGGATTTTGGGGAGGGATTTGCGTTTTCCTGGATTTTGGGGAGGGGTTTGCGTTTTCCTGGATTTTGGGGAGGTGTTTGCATTTTCCTGGATTTTGGGGAGGGATGTGCATTTTCCTGGATTTTGGGGAGGGATGTGCATTTTCTTGAATTTTGGGGAGTGGTTTGCATTTTCCTGGATTTTGGGGAGGGATGTGCGTTTTCCTGGATTTTGGGGAGGGGTTTGCGTTTTCCTGCATTTTGGGGTGGGATTTGCGTTTTCCTGGATTTTGGGGAGGGATGCGCGTTTTCCTGAATTTTGGGGAGGTGTTTGCGTTTTCCTGGATTTTGGGGACGGGTTTGCATTTTCCTGGATTTTGGGGAGGGATTTGCATTTTCCTGGATTTTGGGGAGGGATTTGCGTTGTCTTGAATTTTGGGGAGGGATGTGCGTTTTCCTGGATTTTGGGGAGGGATGTGCGTTTTCCTGGATTTTGGGGAGGGATGTGCGTTTTCTTGAATTTTGAGGAGGGGTTTGCATTTTCCTGGATTTTGGGGAGGGATTTGCGTTTTCCTGGATTTTGGGGAGGGATTTGCGTTTTCCTGGATTTTGGGGAGGGATTTGCATTTTCCTGAATTTTTGGGCACCTGGCTCGTCACGGATGGACGGGCTCGTTGCTGATTAATTGAATCCTCGTTAATTGGCCCTTCCTTTGCCCCGAGCCGCAGATTCCCGCCCTCCCTCCCTCTCCCTGCACCTGCAGCTCCGGGGAAGCTTCCTGCCGCAGGAAAAGGGCAGAATTCCGACAGAATTCCTCTTTTTCCTCTTCCTCCCACGCTTTTCCCCTTCCCTGCTCTCTCCCGTCCCGGTTTTCCCGGAAGCTCTGAGCGCTTCATTCATTCCTTCCCCTTTTCCCGGCATCTCCCGGTTCCCTTCCCGGATATTTTTATTTTTATTTTTTTATTTTTTTTCCCCCGTTCCCCTGAGCTTCGGAGGCTCCGGATTCCTGGAATTCCGGGATTCCTCCGGAGCAAAGGCCGCCGCTCCTCCTCCTCCTCCTCCTCCTCCTCCTCCTCCTCCTCCTCCTCCTCCTCCTGCTGCAGATCCAGCCCGGCCAGTCCAACCCGCCCCGGCCTGGCTTTTCCTGGAGTTCTGACCCCTCGGTGGGGATTCCTGGCCTGGCTTTCCCGGGAATTGTGGCCCCTTGGTGGGAATCCCAGGATTCCAGCCCCTTCCCAGCCTCATTTTCCCGGGAATTGTGGCCCCTTGGTGGGAATCCCACGATTCCAGCCCCTTCCCAGCCTCATTTTCCTGGAAATTGTGGCCCCTTTGTGGGAATTCCAGGATTCCAGCCCCTTCCCACCCTCATTTTCCCGGGAATTGTGGCCCCTTTGTGGGAATTCCAGGATTCCAGCCCTTCCCCGGGATTCCAGCCCCTTCCCAGCCTCATTTTCCCGGGAATTGTGGCCCCTTGGTGGGAATCCCAGGATTCCAGCCCCTTCCCAGGATTCCAGCCCCTTCCCACCCTCATTTTCCCAGGAATTGTGGCCCCTTGGTGGGAATTCCAGGATTCCAGCCCCTTCCCAGCCTCATTTTCCCGGGAATTGTGGCCCCTTGGTGGGAATTCCAGGATTCCAGCCCTTTCCCAGGATTCCAGCCCCTTCCCAGCCTCATTTTCCGGGAATTGTGGCCCCTTTGTGGGAATTCCAGGATTCCAGCCCTTTCCCAGGATTCCAGCCCCTTCCCACCCTCATTTTCCCAGGAATTGTGGCCCCTTGGTGGGAATTCCAGGATTCCAGCCCCTTCCCAGCCTCATTTTCCCGGGAATTGTGGCCCCTTGGTGGGAATTCCAGGATTCCAGCCCCTTTCCCGGGATTCCAGCCCCTTCCCACCCTCATTTTCCTGGAAATTGTGGCCCCTTGGTGGGAATCCCAGGATTCCAGCCCCTTCCCAGGATTCCAGCCCCTTCCCAGCCTCATTTTCCCGGGAATTGTGGCCCCTTTGTGGGAATTCCAGGATTCCAGCCCTTTCCCAGGATTCCAGCCCCTTCCCACCCTCATTTTCCCGGGAATTGTGGCCCCTTTGTGGGAATCCCAGGATTCCAGCCCCTTCCCGGGATTCCAGCCCCTTCCCAGCCTCATTTTCCCGGAATCGTGGCCCCTTGGTGGGGAGCGCAATTCCCACCAGGACGCAGCCCGACTGCCGCCGATTTTGGGGGAAATTTGTGGGATTTTTGTCGGGGGATTTTGGGGGAAAGCGGGAGGTCATCCCCGCCCGGTGGCGCGGATTCAGTTCCTCGTTAATCGGTGACTAATTAAGCCCCGCTGGGATCCCAGGAATGCGGCCTGGGAATGGCTGAGGACTCAGGACCCCTCTGCCCCTGCCGAGTGCCGCCACATTTCCACAGCCATCCGGGAAAGAGAAAGGTTTTGGGGTGAAATCCCGCGGATTTGGTGTCCAGGGGTTGCGGATGCCGCGCCTCATCCCGGCTGAGCTGGGTCACCCTCGGGTGTTTCCCCCGTGGAGGAAAAACCCAAATGCTGCAGATTTTAATCCTCCCGCCCCAAGCTCGGCTGCAATTCCCCCAAACCGGGAGAGTTTTCCGTCAGAAAATTGGGATTTTGGCAAACCCCAGAGGATTCCCAGGGAAAACGGAGAAAACACGGGATTCTGACAGCTTTTGGCCGGGGCCGAAGTGCAGGAGGAGGAGGAGGAGAAGGAAACCTCCGTGGTGGATTATTGTTTTAGGGAGAAATCCTCAAAGATTGGGGAAAAAGCAGTGAGAAAACCTTTTGGAAGCAGCCGGGTTCTGGAGCCTGGAGAATGGGATTGAGCCAAGGAGATGGGAAAAACTGGAGGAAATGGGAAAATTGGCACTGGGGAAAAGCAGCGAAAGTGGGAAAAACCAGACCTGCCCAGGATCCGTGGGATTTTGGGGCCATTCCCAGTGGGATCCGTGCCCTCCCAGCTGGGCTCGTTCTTGGCCTGGAAAGTGCAGGGAAAACGTGGAAAAACGTGGAAAAACAGGGAATGAAACCAAACCCTCACATGGTGCCCCCGAGCGCTGATCCTGGCACTGGCATCCCAGGAAAAGCAGATTTTTTTTGGGCTTTTTGAGGTGCTTTAAATCTGTTTGTTGGTTCGGGTTGGGTTGACGGGTTAATGCCGTTTCCAAGTGGGAATTTATGGTGCTGCCAAGTTTGGATTTGGGGGACCATTCCCATTCCCAGGGCTGGATTTTGGGGACCACTCCCATTCCCAGGGCTGGATTTTGGGGACCACTCCCATTCCCAGGGCTGGATTTTGGGGATCATTCCCATTCCCAGGGCTGGATTTTGGGGACCATTCCCAGGGCTGGATTTTGGGGACCATTCCCATTCCCAGGGCTGGATTTTGGGGACCACTCCCATTCCCAGGGCTGGATTTTGGGGACCATTCCCAGGGCTGGATTTTGGGGACCATTCCCATTCCCAGGGCTGGATTTTGGGGCACATTCCCATTCCCAGGGCTGGATTTTGGGGACCACTCCCATTCCCAGGGCTGGATTTTGGGGACCCTCCCAGGGCTGGATATTGGGGACCCCTCCCAGGGCTGGATTTTGGGGACCATTCCCAGGGCTGGATTTTGGGGACCATTCCCATTCCCAGGGGCTGGATTCGGGGTCTGACACCATTCCTGCTGCCAGCCCCGTTTCCCACCCCCCTAAACCCGCGTTTTTTGCCCCAATCCCAGGAGCACAGCCCGGGCCGTTCCCAGAGCTGGATTCCTGCTGCCAGCCCCATTTCCCACCCCCTAAACCCGCGTTTTTTGCCCCAATCCCAGGAGCACAGCCCGGGCCATTCCCAGAGCTGGATTCCTGCTGCCAGCCCCGTTTCCCACGCCCTAAACCCGCGTTTTTTGCCCCAATCCAGCAGCACAGCCGGGCCATTCCCAGAGCTGGATTCCTGCTGCCAGCCCCGTTTCCCACCCCCTAAACCCGCGTTTTTTGCCACCAATCCCAGCAGCACAGCCCGGCCTATTCCCAGAGCCGGATTCCTGCTGCCAGCCCCGTTTCCCACGCCCTAAACCCGCGTTTTTTGCCCCAATCCCAGCAGCACAGCCCGGGCCGTTCCCAGAGCTGGATTCCTGCTGCCAGCCTCATTTCCCACCCCCTAAACCCGCGTTTTTTTGCCCCAATCCCAGGAGCACAGCCCGGGCCGTTCCAGAGCTGGATTCCTGCTGCCAGCCCCATTTCCCACCCCCTAAACCCGCGTTTTTTGCCCCAATCCAGCAGCACAGCCCGGGCTGTTCCCAGGGCTGGATTCCTGCTGCCAGCCCCATTTCCCACCCCCTAAACCCGCGTTTTTTGCCCCCAATCTAGCAGCACAGCCCGGGCCATTCCCAGAGCTGGATTCCTGCATCCAGCCCCGTTTCCCACGCCCTAAACCCGCGTTTTTTGCCCCAATCCCAGGAGCACAGCCCGGGCCATTCCCAGAGCTGGATTCCTGCTGCCAGCCCCGTTTCCCACCCCCTAAACCCGCGTTTTTTGCCCCAATCCAGGAGCACAGCCCGGGCCATTCCCAGAGCTGGATTCCTGCTGCCAGCCTCATTTCCCACCCCCTAAACCCGCGTTTTTTTGCCCCAAATCCCAGGAGCACAGCCCGGGCCGTTCCCAGAGCTGGATTCCTGCTGCCAGCCCCATTTCCCACCCCCTAAACCCGCGTTTTTTGCCCCAATCCAGCAGCACAGCCCGGGCTGTTCCCAGGGCTGGATTCCTGCTGCCAGCCCCATTTCCCACCCCCTAAACCCGCGTTTTTTGCCCCAATCTAGCAGCACAGCCCGAGCCATTCCCAGAGCTGGATTCCTGCTGCCAGCCCCATTTCCCACTCCCTAAACCCGCGTTTTTTTGCCCCAATCCCAGCAGCACAGCCCGGGCCGTTCCCAGAGCTGGATTCCTGCTGCCAGCCCCGTTTCCCACCCCCTAAACCCGCGTTTTTTGCCCCAATCCAGCAGCACAGCCCGGGCCGTTCCCAGGGCTGGATTCCTGCTGCCAGCCCTGTTTCCCACGCCCTAAACCCGCATTTTTTGCCCCAATCCAGCAGCACAGCCCGGGCCATTCCCAGGGCTGGATTTTGGGGACCATTCCCAGGGCTGGATTTCGGGGTCTGACACCATTCCTGCTGCCAGCCCCGTTTCCCACGCCCTAAACCCGCGTTTTTTGCCCCATATCCCAGCAGCACAGCCCGGGCCATTCCCAGAGCCGGATTCCTGCTTCCAGCCCCATTTCCCACGCCCTAAACCCGCGTTTTTTGCCCCAATCCCAGGAGCACAGCCCGGGCCATGTTCTCCAAGAAGAAGAAGCGCGTGGAGATCTCGGCGCCGTCCAACTTCGAGCACCGGGTGCACACGGGCTACGACCCCTCGGAGCAGCGCTTCACGGGGCTGCCCCGCCAGTGGCAGGGCCTGCTCGAGGAGTCGGCCCGGCGCCCCAAGCCCCTCGTGGACCCCGCCTGCATCACGGCCATCCGCGGCGCCCACAAGGTGGGGGAGCCCCGGGGGCGCGGGGAGGGCCCGGCGCGGGGTCGGCGTGGTGGGTTTGGGGGGCCTGGAGGAGGTAACGGGGGTGCTGGGTGGTGTTTGGGGTTGAATTGGGGGCATTTTGGGGGTGCTGGGTAACGTTTGGGGTTGAATTGGGGGCAGTTTGGGGGTCCTGGAGGAGATAACCGGGTGCTGGGTGATGTTTGGGGTTGAACTGGGGGCACTTTGGGGGTCTGGGTACTCTTTGGGGTTGAATTGGGGGCAGTTTGGGGGTCCTGGAGGAGGTAACAGGGTGCTGGGTGACGTTTGGGGTTGAATTGGGGGCACTTTGGGGGTCCTGGAGGAGGTAACGGGGTGCTGGGTACTCTTTGGGGTTGAATTGGGGGCAGTTTTGGGGTCCTGGAATAGTGTGGAGGAGGTAACGGGGTGCTGGGTAACGTTTGGGGTTGAACTGGGGCACTTTGGGCGTCTGGGTACTCTTTGGGGTTGAATTGGAGGCACTTTGGGGGTCCTGGAGGAGGTAACGGGGTGCTGGGTGACGTTTGGGGTTGAATTGGGGGCACTTTGGGGGTCCTGGAATAGTGTGGAGGAGGTAACGGGGTGCTGGGTAACGTTTGGGGTGGAATTGGGGGCACTTTGGGGGTCCTGGAGGAGGTAATGGGGTGCTGGGTGACATTTGGGGTTGAATTGGGGGCACTTTGGGGGTCTGGGTACTCTTTGGGGTTGAATTGGGGGCACTTTGGGGGTCCTGGAGGAGGTAACGGGGTGCTGGGTACTCTTTGGGGTTGAATTGGGGGCACTTTGGGGGTGCTGGAGGAGATAACGGGGTGCTGGGTGATGTTTGGGGTGGAATTGGGGGCACTTTGGGGGTCCTGGAGGAGGTAACGGGGTGCTGGGTGACGTTTGGGGTTGAACTGGGGGCACTTTGGGCGTCTGGGTACTCTTTGGGGTTGAATTGGGGGCACTTTGGGGGTCCTGGAGGAGATAACGGGGTGCTGGGTACTCCTTGGGGTTGAATTGGGGCACTTTGGGGGTCCGGGTACTCTTTGGGGTTGAATTTGGGGTGGTTTAGGGGTCCTGGAGGAGGTAACGGGGGTCTGGGTGCTCTTTAGGGTTGAACTGGGGGCGTTTTGGGGGTCTTGGAATGAGGGGATTTTGGGGTTGTTTGATGTTGGGGGGTTGTGGGGCAGGTCAGGGGTTGCCAGCCCCCCAAAAAGCCAAACTGGGAGGGATTTGGGGGTCAGGGGGGTGGGAGCTGTGCCTCTCCCACCTCCCAAAAAAGACAAATGGGGCAGTTACGGACCCCCGGATTTGGGGGTCACGGTGGGAGGCGGGGCCTCATTCAGTCCCTGGGGTGGGCTCGGGGGAATTTGGGGTCTTTGGGGTTCATAAGAGTGTCCTGGATGCTCTTTGGGGTCAAACTGGGAGGAATTTGGGTCCCCCGGGATAGGGATTGCCCAGTGAGACCCTTCCCCACCCCATGGGGGCTCGGGGTCACTCCCGCCTGACCCCTTCCCCTTCTGTGTGCGCCCCCCATTCCTCCCCACATCCCCCCATATTCCCACATCCCCCCATATTCCCACATCCCCCCATTCCCATATCCCCCCCATTCATTCCCACATCCCCCCCATTCATTCCCACATCCCCCCCATTCATTCCCACATCCCCCCATATTCCCACGTCCCCCCATTCATCCCACATCCCCCCATTCCTCCCCACATCCCCCCATATTCCCACACCCCCCATTCCTTCCCACATCCCCCATATTCCCACATCCCCCCATTCATTCCCACACCCCCCATTCATTCCCACATCCCCCCATTCATTCCCACATCCCCCCATATTCCCACATCCCCCCTTTCCTTCCCACATCCCCCCATTCATTCCCACATCCCCCCATTCATTCCCACATCCCCCCATTCATTCCCACAACCCCCCATTCATTCCCACATCCCCCCATATTCCCACATCCCCCCATTCCTCCCCACATCCCCCCCATTCCAATATGCCCCCCATATTCCCACATCCCCCCCCTTCCTTCCCACATCCCCCCATATTCCCACATCCCCCCATTCCTTCCCACATCCCCCCATTCCTTCCCACATCCCCCCATTCCTTCCCACATCCCCCCATATTCCCACATCCCCCCATTCATTCCCACACCCCCCATATTCCCACATCCCCCCCATTCATTCCCACATCCCCCCATATTCCCACACCCCCCCATTCATTCCCACCTCAGCCCTGATATCCCCCCATTCCCACCCCATCAAACCCCCCCAGTGTTTCAGGACCCTCCCATGGAGGGTGGCCCCCAGTTTGTGCCTCTGGGACTCTCCCCAGCCGATCCCCCTGCCCGCGCCCATCCCGCAGCCGTTCATTCCACGTCACTTTTCTGTTGTTTTTTTTCCCCTTTTTCCCCCTTTTTCCCCCGCCGTGCGTGTCCCCCCTCCCTCCCTCCCTGCCCGCCCGCAGCCCATCGTGCGCGGCTCCAAGGGGCCCCAGCAGGACGGGAGCCCCGGCGGCCGCGACCGGACGCTGGCGTGGCTGCTGGACGAGCTGGCGGCCGTGTCGGTGTCGCGCTCCAACTCGCTGCGCCGGGACGGGCCCCCCTGCCCCTGCCCGGAGAACGGGCTGGCCCCGGCGCCGCCCCGGCCCCGCCCGGAGCCCCCGGCCCGCCCCGGCCCCGGGGGCCGCCCCAAGTCCAGCGCGGCCCCCGGGGAGGGGCCCCCGCGGCCCCCGGCCCGCGAGCAGCGCCCGCTCTCGGGGCCCGACCTGCGGCCCCCCCGACGGCCCCGGCGCCCCCCGCCAGGGCCCCAAGACGGCGCCCGGACGCCCCTTCCACACCTACCCCCGAGCTGACACCGACCCCGGCCCGGGGGGCGGCGCCCAGGTAAAGAAAGGGCTGGGCCCGGCGCTGGCCGCGCCCTCCTCATCCTCCTCTTGCTGCTGCTGCTCTGCTTCGTGCTCCAGAGCGGGTTCTCTGCTCCTCTTTCTCTTCTTGCTGCTTCTCTGCTCCTCTTTCCAGAGCGGGTTCTCTGCTCCTCTTTCCAGAGAGGGTTCTCTGCTCCTCTTCCTCCTCTTGCTGCTTCTCTGCTCCCTCTTTCCAGAGCGGGTTCTCTGCTCCTCTTTCCAGAGCGGGTTCTCTGCTCCTCTTCCTCCTCTTGCTGCTTCTCTGCTCCTCTTTCCAGAGCGGGTTCTCTGCTCCTCATCCTCCTGTTCTTGCTGCCGCTGCTCTGCTTCGTTCTCCAGAGCGGGTTCTCTGCTCCTCTTCCTCCTCTTCTTGCTGCTCCTGCTCTGCTTCATTCTCCAGAGTGGGTCCTCTGCTCCTCATCCTCCTCTTCTTGTTGCTGCTAGCGGGTTCTCTGCTCCTCTTCCTCCTCTTCGTGCTGCTGCTGCTCTGCTTCATTCTCCAGAGCGGGTTCTCTGCTCCTCTTTCCAGAGCGGGTTCTCTGCTCCTCATCCTCCTCCTCTTGCTGTTTCTCTGCTCCTCTTTCCACAGCGGGTTCTCTGCTCCTCTTTCTCTTCTTGCTGCTTCTCTGCTCCTCTTTCCAGAGCGGGTTCTCTGCTCCTCATCCTCCTCTTCTTGCTGCCGCTGCTCTGCTTCGTTCTCCAGAGCGGGTTCTCTGCTCCTCTTTCCAGAGCGGGTTCTCTGCTCCTCTTTCTCTTCTTGCTGTTTCTCTGCTCCCTCTTTCCAGAGCGGGTTTCTCTGCTCCTCATCCTCACAGCTTCCACTGGGATCGGCAGCAGCTTCCTTACCCAGCCACATCCTTGGCTCTGGAGCAGTTTCCTTCCTCTTCTTCTTCCGCTTCTTTTTCTTCTTCTGCTTTTTCTGCTTCTTCTTCTTCTTCTTGCTCTTCCTCTTCTTCTCGCTGCTCTCCTTCCTTTTCCAGAGCAGGGTGTCTGCTCCTCTTCTTCTTCTTCATCCTGCTGCTCTGCTTCCTCTTAGAGAGCGGATTCTCTGCTCCTCTTCCTCTTCTTGCCGCTGCTCTCCTTCCTCTTCCAGAGTGGATTCTCTGCTCCTCTTCCTCTTCTTCTGGCTGCTCTGCTTCCTCTTCCAGAGTGGATTCTTTGCTCCTCATCTTCTTCTTCTTCTTCTTGCTGCTCTGCTTCCTCTTCCAGAGCGGGTTCTCTGCTCCTCTTCCTCCTCCTCACTCAGCCCTTCCCTGCAGCCTCTGGCCCCTGAGTCTCCTCCTCCTCCTCCTCCTCCCTCGGCCCTTCATTCCCACGGCAATCCTGGACTCTGACCCCCGAGTCTCTTCCTCCTCCTCCTCTTCCCTCAGCCCTTCCTCCTCCTCCTCCTCCTCCTCCTGCTCCTCCTGGCTCAGCAGTCCCAGGCTCTGAGCCCTGAGTCCCTTCCTCCTCCTCCTCCTCCTCCTGCTGCTCCTCCTGTCTCAGCAGTCCCGGGCTCTGAGCCCCGAGTCTCTTCCTCCTCCTCCTCCTCCTCCTCCTCCTGCTCCTCCTGGCAGTCCCGGGCTCTGAGCCCCGAGTCTCTTCCTCCTCCTCCTCCTCCTCCTCCTGCTGCTCCTCCTGGCTGTCCTGGGCTCTGAGCCCCGAGTCTCTTCCTCCTCCTCCTCCTCCTGCTGCTCCTCCTGGCTGTCCCGGGCTCTGACCCCCGAGTCTCTTCCTCCTCCTCCTCCTCCTCCTCCTGCTGCTCCTCCTGTCTCAGCAGTCCCGGGCTCTGACCCCCGAGTCTCTTCCTCTTCCTCCTCCTCCTCCTCCTCCTCCTCCTGGCTGTCCCGGGCTCTGAGCCCCGAGTCTCTTCCTCCTCCTCCTCCTCCTCCTCCTCCTCCTCCTGCTCCTCCTGTCTCAGCAGTCCCGGGCTCTGACCCCCGAGTCTCTTCCTCCTCCTCCTCCTCCTCCTCCTCCTCCTCCTCCTGCTCCTCCTGGCTGTCCCGGGCTCTGAGCCCCGAGTCTCTTCCTCCTCCTCCTCCTCCTCCTCCTGCTGCTCCTCCTGGCTGTCCCGGGCTCTGACCCCTCTCTCCGTGTCCCCGCAGGCCGATCCCGCCGCGGGGCGCCCTCAGGAGGGGCCCCCCAACGGGCCGCTCCCCGCCTCGGCAGGAGCCCCCCAAGCCCCCAAAGCCCCGGCGGCGCCTCCTCCTCCTCCTCCTCCTCCTCCTCCTCCTCCGGAGCCCCCGGCCCCGCGCGGCCCCGGCCCCGCCGCCGCGCCCCAGCGCGTGTCCCACGAGCAGTTCCGGGCGGCGCTGCAGATGGTGGTGGACCCCGGGGACCCCCGCTCGTACCTGGACAACTTCATCAAGATCGGCGAGGGCTCCACGGGCGTGGTGTGCATCGCCACCTGTGCGCGGCTCCGGGCAGCTCGTGGCCGTCAAGAAGATGGACCTGCGCAAGCAGCAGCGGCGGGAGCTGCTCTTCAACGAGGTGAGGGCGGCCCCGGGGAGCCCCGAGAGCCTTGGGGAGCCCTGAGAGGCTTGGGGAGCCCTTGAGAGCCTTGGGGACCCTCTGAGAGCCTTGGGGACCCCTTGAGAGCCTTGGGGACCCTCTGAGAGCCTTGGGGACCCTTTGAGAGCCTTGGGGACCCCTTGAGAGCCTTAGGGACCCTTGAGAGCCTTGGGGACCCTTTGAGAGGCTTGGGGACCCTTTGAGAGCCTTGGGGACCCTCTGAGAGCCTTGGGGACCCTCTGAGAGCTTTGGGGACCCTCTGAGAGCCTTGGGGACCCTTGAGAGGTTTGGGGACCCTTTGAGAGCCTTGGGGACCCTTGAGAGCCTTGGGGACCCTTTGAGAGGCTTGGGGACCCCTTGAGAGCCTTGGGGACCCTTGAGAGCCTTGGGGACCCTTTGAGAGCCTTGGGGACTCTTTGAGAGCCTTGGGGACCCTTTGAGAGGCTTGGGGACACCTTGAGAGCCTTGGGGAGCTCTGAGAGGCTTGGGGACCCTTTGAGAGGCTTGGGGACCCTTTGAGAGGCTTGGGGACCCTTTGAGAGCCTTGGGGACCCTTTGAGAGCCTTGGGGACCCTTTGAGAGGCTTGGGGACACCTTGAGAGCCTTGGGGAGCTCTGAGAGGCTTGGGGACACCTTGAGAGCCTTGGGGACCCTTGAGAGGTTTGGGGACCCTTTGAGAGCCTTGGGGACCCTTTGAGAGGCTGGGGGAGCTTTGAGAGTCTTGGGGACCCTTTGAGAGCCTTGGGGACCCTCTGAGAGCCTTGGGGACCCTTTGAGAGCCTTGGGGACCCTTTGAGAGCCTTGGGGACCCTTTGAGAGCCTTGGGGACCCTTTCAGAGCCTTGGGGAGCTCTGAGAGCCTTGGGGAGCTCTGAGAGCCTTGGGGACCCTCTGAGAGCCTTGGGGACCCTCTGAGAGCCTTGGGGACCCCTGAGAGCCTTGGGGACCCTTGAGAGCCTCGGGGACCCTTGAGAGGCTTGGGGACCCTTTGAGAGGCTTGGGGACCCCTTGGGGACCCTCTGAGAGGCTTGGGGACCCTTTGAGAGGCTTGGGGACCCTTTGAGAGGCTTGGGGACCCTTTGAGAGCCTTGGGGACCCTTTGAGAGCCTTGGGGAGCCTTTGAGAGCCTTGGGGACCCTTTGAGAGGTTTGGGGACCCTTTGAGAGCCTTGGGGACCCTTGAGAGCCTTGGGGACCCTTTGAGAGCCTTGGGGACCCTTTGAGAGCCTTGGGGACCCTGAGAGCCTTGGGGACCCTTGAGAGGTTTGGGGAGCCTTTGAGAGCTTTGGGGACCCTTTGAGAGCCTTGGGGAGCCCTGAGAGCCTTGGGGACCCTTTGAGAGCCTTGGGGACCCTTTGAGAGCCTTGGGGACCCTCTGAGAGGCTTGGGGACCCTTTGAGAGCCTTGGGGAGCCTTGAGAGGCTTGGGGAGCCTTTGAGAGCTTTGGGGACCCTTGAGAGCCTTGGGGAGCCCTGAGAGCCTTGGGGACCCTTTGAGAGCCCTGGGGACCCTTTGAGAGCCTTGGGGACCCTTGAGAGCCTTGGGGACCCTTTGAGAGCCTTGGGGACCCTTGAGAGCCTTGGGGACCCTTTGAGAGCCTTGGGGACCCTTTGAGAGCCTTGGGGACCCCTTGAGAGGCTTGGGGACCCTTTGAGAGGCTTGGGGACCCTTTGAGAGCCTTGGGGACCCTTGAGAGGCTTGGGGACCCTTGAGAGCCTTGGGGACCCTTTGAGAGGCTTGGGGACCCTTGGAGAGGCTTGGGGACCCTTGAGAGCCTTGGGGACCCTTGAGAGCCTTGGGGACCCTTGAGAGGCTTGGGGACCCTTTGAGAGCCTTGGGGACCCTCAGGAGGTCCTGGGGAACCCTCCAAGAGCACTTGGGGACCCAGCAGGGAGCTCCTGATGGCCTGGGGACCCCTGGGGACAGTGCCAGGCTGCCATCGCCACGTCCCCAAAGCTCTCAGGTGGTCCCCGAGGCTCTTGGGGACAGTGCCAGGTCCCCGTGCCCGTGTCCCCAGGGCTCTTGGGGACAGTGCCAGGTCCCCATGTCCTGCTGTCCCCAGGTGGTGATCATGAGGGACCACCAGCACGAGAACGTGGTGCAGATGTACAACAGTTACCTGGTGGGCGACGAGCTCTGGGTGGTGATGGAGTTCCTGGAGGGCGGCGCCCTGACCGACATCGTCACCCACACCAGGTGGGCACACCTGGCGGGGGGGGCGGAGCAGGGGGCACAGAGTGGGGGGGTGGCAGAGGTGGCAGGGGGCGGTGCCAGGACGGTGGCACAGGTGACAGGGCAGTGACAGAGGTGACAGGGTGGTGACAGAGGTGTGAGGCTGGTTGTAGAGGTGGCAGGGGGCGGTGCCAGGATGGTGACAGGGTGGTGACAGAGGTGTGAGGCTGGTTGTAGAGGTGGCAGGGGGCGGTGCCAGGATGGTGACAGGGCAGTGACAGAGGGGTCAGGCTGGCTGCCAGGACGGTGGCAGAGGTGCCAGAGGTGTCAGGCTGGCTGCAGAGGTGGCAGGGTGGTGGCAGGGGGCGGTGCCAGGATGGTGGCAGAGGTGACAGGGCAGTGACAGAGGTGCCAGGCTGGCTGCACAGGTGCCAGGCTGGCTGCCAGGATGGTGGCAGAGGTGTCAGGCTGGCTGCAGAGGTGGCAGGGACGGTGCCAGGACGGTGCCAGGCTGGCTGCAGAGGTGCCAGGCTGGCTGCAGAGGTGCCAGGCTGGCTGCCAGGGCGGCGGCAGCGGTGCCAGGGCAGTGACAGAGGTGCCAGGGCAGTGACAGAGGTGGCAGGCTGGCTGCAGAGGTGCCAGGCTGGCTGCACAGGTGCCAGGCTGGCTGCCAGGATGGTGGCAGAGGTGCCAGGCTGGCTGCACAGGTGCCAGGCTGGCTGCACAGGTGGCAGCAGCGGTGCCAGCCCGGTGGGTGCCCGTGTGCCGCGCAGGATGTCGGAGGAGCAGATCGCCGCCGTGTGCCGCTCGGTGCTGCGCGCACTCGCCGTGCTGCACGCCCAGGGCGTCATCCACCGCGACATCAAGAGCGACTCCATCCTGCTCACGCACGACGGACGGGTAGGCGGGGGGAAACTGGGGGAAAACCTCCAGGAGGGACCCCCAGAAACGCCCCTCAAACTCTCGGTTTTCAGACAGTAGGGACCCCCAGAAACGCCCCCCAAACTCTCGGTTTTCGGACAGTAGGGACCCCCAGAAACGCCCCCCAAACTCTCGGTTTTCGGACAGTAGGGACCCCCAGAAACGCCCCCCAAACTCTCGGTTCTAGGACAGGAGGGACCCCCAGAAATGCCCCCCAAACTTTCAGATTTCGGAGAATAGAGACCCCCAGAAACGCCCCCCAAAGCCCGCCCGACCCTCTGGGGTCCCAGCCCCACTGGCAGGTGAAACACTCGGATTTTGGACAGTAGAGACCCCCAGAAACGCCCCCCAAACTCTCGGTTCTAGGACAGTAGGGACCCCCAGAAACGCCCCCCAAACTCTCGGTTTTCGGACAGTAGAGACCCCCCAGAAACGCCCCCCAAACTCTCGGTTTTCGGACAGTAGAGACCCCCCAGAAACGCCCCCCAAACTCTCGGTTCTAGGACAGGAGGGACCCCCAGAAACGCCCCCAAACTCTCGGATTTGGGACAGTAGGGACCCCCAGAAACGCCCCCCAAACTCTCGGTTTTCGGACAGTAGGGACCCCCAGAAACGCCCCCCAAACTCTCGGTTCTAGGACAGGAGGGACCCCCAGAAACGCCCCCCAAACTTTCAGATTTCGGACAGGAGGGACCCCCAGAAACGCCCCCCAGACCCCTCCCCGACCCTCTGGGGTCCCTCCCGCCCTGACCCCCCGGCCCCCCGGCAGGTGAAACTCTCGGATTTTGGCTTCTGTGCCCAAGTGAACAAGGACGTGCCGCGGCGCAAGTCCCTGGTGGGGACCCCGTACTGGATGGCCCCCGAGCTCATCTCGCGCCTGCCCTACGGCCCAGAGGTGGGGCAGGGGGCTCGGGGGGGGTCTGGGGGGTCCTGGGCTGTGTTAGGGGGCGTTTAGGGTGGGCTTCAGGGGGTTTGGGGTGGGTGTGTGGGCCCCCAGGTTCATCTCCTGCCTTCTCTGCCGCCTCGAGGTGTCTTGTGGGGAGTTGGAATGGGCTTAGGGGTGCCCAGGGTGGGTTTGGAACGGGTTTAGGGGTGCCCAGAGTGGGTTTGGAATGGGTTTAGGGGGAACAGGGTGGGTTTAGGGGTGCCCAGGGTGGGTTTAGGGTGGGTTTAGGGGTGCCCAGGGTGGGTTTGGAACGGGTTTAGGGGGAACAGGGTGGGTTTGGAATGGGTCCATGGGTGCCCAGGGTGGGTTTAGGGTGCCCAGGGTGGGTTTGGAATAGGTTTAGGGGTGCCCAGGGTGGGTTTAGGGGTGCCCAGGGTGGGTTTGGAATGGGTCCATGGGTGCCCAGGGTGGGTTTAGGGTACCCAGGGTGGGTTTAGGGGTGCCCAGGGTGGGTTTAGGGGTGCCCAGGGTGGGTTTGGAATGGGTTTAGGGGTGCCCAGGGTGGGTTTAGGGGTGCCCAGGGTGGGTTTGGAATGGGTTTAGGGGTGCCCAGGGTGGGTTTAGGGGTGCCCAGGGTGGGTTTGGAATGGGTTTAGGGTGCCCAGGGTGGGTTTAGGGGTGCCCAGGGTGGGTTTGGAATGGGTTTAGGGGGAACAGGGTGGGTTTAGGGGTGCCCAGGGTGGGTTTAGGGGTGCCCAGGGTGGGTTTAGGGTGCCCAGGGTGGGTTTGGAATGGGTCCATGGGTGCCCAGGGTGGGTTTAGGGTGGGTTTAGGGGTGCCCAGGGTGGGTTTGGAACGGGTTTAGGGGTGCCCAGGGTGGGTTTAGGGGTGCCCAGGGTGGGTTTGGAATGGGTCCATGGGTGCCCAGGGTGGATTTAGGGGGAACAGGGTGGGTTTGGAATGGGTTTAGGGGGAGCAGGGTGGGTTTAGGGGCGCCCAGGGTGGGTTTGGAATGGGTTTAGGGGTGCCCAGGGTGGGTTTAGGGTGCCCAGGGTGGGTTTAGGGTGGGTTTAGAGGTGCCCAGGGTGGGTTTAGAGGTGCCCAGGGTGGGTTTGGAACGGGTTTAGGGGTGCCCAGGGTGGGTTTAGGGGGAGCAGGGTGGGTTTAGGGATGCCCAGGGTGGGTTTAGGGGTGCCCGGGGTGGGTTTAGGGTGCCCAGGGTGGGTTTAGGGTGGGTTTAGGGGTGCCCAGGGTGGGTTTAGGGGTGCCCAGGGTGGGTTTGGAATGGGTTTAGGGGTGCCCAGGGTGGGTTTAGGGTGGGTTTAGGGTGCCCAGAGTGGGTTTAGGATGCCCAGGATGGTTTGGAACGGGTTTAGGGGTGCCCAGGGTGGGTTTAGGGGGAGCAGGGTGGGTTTAGGGGTGCCCAGGGTGGGTTTGGAATGGGTCCATGGGTGCCCAGGGTGGGTTTAGGGGGAACAGGGTGGGTTTAGGGTGCCCAGGGTGGGTTTAGGGTGGGTTTAGGGGTGCCCAGGGTGGGTTTAGGGTGGGTTTATGGGTGCCCAGGGTGGGTTTAGGGTGGGTTTAGGGTGCCCAGGATGGGTTTAGGGGTGCCCAGGGTGGGTTTAGGGGTGCCCAGGGTGGGTTTAGGGGTGCCCAGGGTGGGTTTGGAACGGGTTTAGGGGTGCCCAGGGTGGGTTTGGAACGGGTTTAGGGGTGCCCAGGGTGGGTTTGGAATGGGTTTAGGGGTGCCCAGGGTGGGTTTAGGGTGCCCAGGGTGGGTTTAGGGGTGCCCAGGGTGGGTTTGCAATGGGTTTAGGGGTGCCCAGGGTGGGTTTAGGGGTGCCCAGGGTGGGTTTAGGGGTGCCCAGGATGGGTTTAGGGGTGCCCAAGGTGGGTTTAGGGTGGGTTTAGGGTGCCCAGGGTGGGTTTAGGGGTGCCCAGGATGGGTTTAGGGGTGCCCAGGGTGGGTTTAGGGGTGCCCAGGATGGGTTTAGGGTGCCCAGGGTGGGTTTGGAATGGGTCCGTGGGTGCCCAGGGTGGGTTTAGGGTGGGTTTAGGGGTGCCCAGGGTGGGTTTAGGGGTGCCCAGGGTGGGTTTAGGGTGCCCAGGGTGGGTTTGGAATGGGTCCGTGGGTGCCCAGGGTGGGTTTAGGGTGGGTTTAGGGGTGCCCAGGGTGGGTTTAGGGGTGCCCAGGGTGGGTTTAGGGGTGCCCAGGGTGGTTCTGGGGGATACCCAGTGTCAGTTTGAGGGGCTCCAAGTTTGAGGGGCTCCAAGTGGCACGGAGTGGGTTTGAGGGGCTGCCCCCCCCTAACCCCCTCCTCACTTTTGGTCATTTTTGGGGTGACCCCCCCCCTCCCAGGTGGACATCTGGTCCCTGGGGGTGATGGTCATCGAGATGGTGGACGGGGAGCCCCCCTATTTCAACGAGCCCCCCCTCAAAGCCATGAAGCTGATCCGGGACAACCTCCCCCCCGGCTCAAGAACGGCCACAAGGTAACGGGGGCAGGGGGGCAGCCCCCCATTTCGGGGGTCTCTCACCCCCCCATTTCGGGGGTCTCACACCCCAATTCCCCCCCCCATTTCAGGTGTCCCCGTCGCTGAAGGGGTTCCTGGTGCCCCCTCCCCATTTCGGGGGTCTCACACCCCATTTCGGGGGTCTCACACCCCATTTCCCACTCCCCATTTCGGGGGTCTCACGCCCCTTTCTCCCCCATCCAGGTGTCCCCGTCGCTGAAGGGGTTCCTGGAGCGGATGCTGGTGCGGGACCCCGCGCAGCGCGCCAGCGCCCCCGAGCTGCTCCGACACCCCTTCCTGGGCGTGGCCGGGCCCCCCGCCTGCATCGTGCCCCTGATGCGCAGCACCGGCTGCGCTGAGAGACCCCCGGGATGGGGCAGAGACCCCCCGCAATGGGGGGAGACCCCCGGATGGGGGAGAGACCCGCGGCAACGGGGAGAGACCCCCGGCACGGGGGAGAGACCCCCGGATGGGGGAGAGACACACGGGATGGGGGAGAGACCCACGGCAATGGGGGGAGACCCCCGGCATGGGGGAGAGACCCCCGGGGATGGGGGAGAGACCCTGGGATGGGGGAGACCCCTCTGTCCTGGGGGAGAGACCCCTGGATGGGGGAGAGACCCCCGGCAATGGGGGGAGACCCCCGGGATGGGGGAGAGACCCACGGGATGGGGGAGAGACCCACGGGCCGGGGGGAGAGACCCCCAGACAGGGGAGAGACCCCCGGATGGGGGAGACCCCTCTGTCCTGGGGGAGAGACCCCCCAAGCTGGGGGAGAGACCCCCGGACCGGGGGGAGACCCCCAGGCAGGGAGAGACCCCCTACCCCGAGAGACCCCCCCCCACTGCAGGGGGAGACCCCCGGCCCCCTCCTCCTCCTCCTCAGCAGCCCCCCCCCCAAACCGGGCCTGGGGCGTTCTGGGGGACCCCGGCCCCCCCAAACCTGTACTACTGAGCTGGGGACCCCCCCCCAGCAGGGAATTTGGGGAGGGGGAGGCTCCTCCCACCCACCCACCCCCCCCGCCTTTGGGACCCATTTTGGGGCATTTCCTCCTTTTTTTTTTTTTTTTTATTTTTATTTTAGCCCCCTCTCTTTTCTACCCAATTCGGGCACTCGGGGTGCAGCCCCCCCCCCCCACACACACACCTCCGTGAGGGGGGGGGGGGGGGTCCCCAAAACTACAGCCCCCTCCTCTCCCCCCCCACACCACACTACTGATTCGGGGGTCCCCCCCCTCCCCGTTTTTATTGATTTTGGGGTTTTTTTGTTTGTTTGGTTCCTTCCCCCCCCCCCTCGGTTTTGGTTTGTTTTTTGGTTTTTTTTTGTTTTTTTTTTTTTTTTTTTGTTTTTTAACAAAAAAATCGATATTTATACGGTCGGTTTTGTACCGCGCGGGAGGGGGGGGGGGGGGGGACACGGAGCCCCCCACCCCCCAGAATTACACGAGTCCTTTTGGAGCCCCCGAGTGCTGCGTGTGCTTCTCTTGGGGGGGCGGGGGGCACGCGGGGACGCCCCCTCCCCAATAAAGGAGCCCCGTGGGGTGGGGGTTGTGGGGACACCCCCTCCCCAATAACGGACCCCCCTGACATGCCCCTGGGGTGGGGTGGGGTTGTGGGGACGCCCCCTCCCCCAATAAAGGAGCCCCCTGGGGTGGGGTTGTGGGGACGCCCCCTCCCCAATAAAGGAGCCCCTGACATGCTGTGGGGTGGGGTGGGGGCTTCAGGACACCCCCTCCCCAATAAAGGAGCCCCCTGAGGTGGGGGGCACGCGGGGACGCCCCCTCCCCAATAACGGAGCCCCCTGACATGCTGTGGGGTGGGGTTGTGGGGACGCCCCCTCCCCAATAAAGGAGCCCCTGGGGTGGGGGCGTGGGGACACCCCCTCCCCAATAAAGGAGCCCCCTGGGGTGGGGGCTTCAGGACACCCCCTCCCAATAAAGGAGCCCCCTGACATGCCTGTGGGGTGGGGGCTTCAGGACACCCCCTCCCCAATAAAGGAGCCCCCTGACATGCTGTGGGGTGGGGGGCACGCGGGGACGCCCCCTCCCCCAATAAAGGAGCCCCTGGGGTGGGGGGCACACGGGGACGCCCCCTCCCCAATAAAGGAGCCCCAGGCAGGAGCTGCTGCTGCCTCAGGGCTTTATTGGGGGCAGGGGGGCACAGGGGGTCTCACAGTGGCTCGGCTCGGCTCGGCTCGGCTCAGGTCGGTCCTTGGTGGTGAATTGTGGCCAGTGCCAGCTCGTGTTGACTTGGCCTGGTTTGGCCTGGTTTGGCTCGGCTTGGCTCGGTCCCTGATGGTGAATCCTGGCCGGTGCCAGCTTGGCTCGGCTCGGCTCGGCTCGGCTTGGCCAGCGTTGGCTCGTGTCAGCTCATACTCTCACGAGATGTGT
>JAVKUW010000025.1:41531-100785 GCA_031885435.1 Passerculus sandwichensis
ACACATCTCGTGAGAGTCACCCCAAATTTTCCCCGCACACCAGAGCGGCCCCCCGAGCTCCATTTCCGCCTTTATTCGCCCCAAATCGGGGCCGGGACCGCCCCGGACCCCTCCCCAAATCCCCTCCCCCCCCTTCCCCCGCCCGGGGGCGGAGTCCCCGCGCAGGTGGCGGCGGTGATGTCATCGGTGACGTCATCGGTGACGTCACTGCTGCTTGGAGCGCGGCCAGAGGCGCCCGGCGAGGGAGCCCAGGAAGGCCCCGGGCGGCTTCCGGCCCTGCGCCAGCTCGGCCAGGCGCTGCTGCTCCTCCTAAAGGTGAGACAGGTGAGACAGGTGAGACAGGTGAGACAGGTAACCCTCAGGTGTGCCCCAAACCCTGCCAGGTGTGTGCCAGGCAATGCCCCCTGTGTGTGCCCAACCCCTGCGCCAGCTCGGCCAGGCGCTGCTGTTCCTCCTGCAGGTGAGACAGGTGAGACAGGTGTGCCCAGGTAACCCTCAGGTGTGCCCCAAACCCTGCCAGGTGTGCCCCAGGTAACCCCCCAGGTAACCCCTGTGTGTGCCCCAACCCTGCCAGCTCGGCCAGGCGCTGCTGCTCCTCCTAAATGTGAGACAGGTGAGACAGGTGAGACAGGTAACCCTCAGGTGTGCCCAGGTGTGCCCCAAACCCTGCCAGGTGTGTGCCAGGTAATGCCCCATGTAACCCCTGTGTGTGCCCAACCCCTGCGCCAGCTCGGCCAGGCGCTGCTGCTCCTCCTAAAGGTGAGACAGGTGAGACAGGTGAGACAGGTAACCCTCAGGTGTGCCCAGGTGTGCCCCAAACCCTGCCAGGTGTGTGCCAGGTAACCCCCCAGGTAACCCCTGTGTGTGCCCAACCCCTGCGCCAGCTCGGCCAGGCGCTGCTGCTCCTCCTAAAGGTGAGACAGGTGAGACAGGTGAGACAGGTAACCCCCAGGTAACCCTCAGGTGTGCCCCAAACCCTGCCAGGTGTGTGCCAGGCAATGCCCCAGGTAACCCCTGTGTGTGCCCAACCCCTGCGCCAGCTCGGCCAGGCGCTGCTGCTCCTCCTGCAGGTGAGACAGGTGTGCCCAGGTGTGTGCCAGGTGTGCCCAGGTGTGCCCAGCCCCTCCCAGGTGCCCCCAGGTGTATCTCAGGTGCCCCCAGGTGTGCCCAGGTGTGTGCCAGGTGTGCCCAGCCCCTCCCAGGTGTGCCCAGGTGTATCCCAGGTGCCCCCAGGTGTGCCCAGGTGTATCCCAGGTGTATCCCAGGTGCCCCCAGGTGTGCCCAGGTGTGGTTTTGGGTGTGCCCAGGTGTATCTCAGGTGTGCTCAGGTGTGCCCAGGTGTGCCCAGCCCCGCCCAGGTGTGCCCAGGTGTGCCCAGGTGTGCCCAGGTGCATCCCAGGTGCCCCCAGGTGTGCCCAGGTGTATCTCAGGTGTGCCCAGGTGCGTTTTCAGGTGTGCCCAGGTGTGCCCAGGTGCGTTCCCAGGTGCCCTCACCTCCTCCAGGCGCGTCCGGCGCCGCAGGAACGCCGCCAGGGGATCCCCAGGTGTGCCCAGGTGTGTGCCCAGCCACTCCCAGGTGTGCCCAGCCCCGCCCAGGTGTGCCCAGGTGTATCTCAGGTGCCCCCAGGTGTGCCCAGGTGTATCTCAGGTGCCCCCAGGTGTGCCCAGGTGTATCTCAGGTGTACTCAGGTGTGCCCAGGTGTATCCCAGGTGTGCCCAGGTGCGTTCCCAGGTGCCCTCACCTCCTCCAGGCGCGTCCGGCGCCGCAGGAACGCCGCCAGGGGGATCGTCCTCGTGGGAATAATTCTGCAGCACCGAGCGCACGTCCTCGACCCCGCTGAGCGCGATGGCTGCGGGGTTTGGGGCGAAATCGGGGCATTTTGGGTAAAATCTGGGATTTGGGGTGGAAATGGGGATTTTGGGGGGATTTTGGGTGGGTTTGGGGGGATTTGGGGGGTTCGTCCTCGCTGCAGCACCGAGTGCACGTCCTCGACCCCGCTGAGGGCGGTGGCTGCGGGGTTTGGGGCGAAATCGGGGCATTTTGGGTAAAAGCTGGGATTTGGGGTGGAAATGGGGATTTTGGGGGGATTTTGGGTGGGTTTGGGGGGATTTGGGGGGATTTGGGGGGATTTGGGGGGTTCGTCCTCGCTGCAGCACCGAGCGCACGTCCTCGACCCCGCTGAGGGCGATGGCTGCGGGGTTTGGGGTGAAATTGGGGGATTTTGGGGAATTTGGAGATTTGGGGGATTCTGGGGTGAAATTGGGGGAATTTGAGGTGGATTTTAGGTATCTGATATGGATTTGGGGTGAATTTAGGATTTGGGGTGAAACTGGGGGGGATTTTGGGTGCAATTCAGGGATTTTGGGGGTTCTGGGTGCCTTGGGGCAGTTTGGGGAAAAACTGGGGGATTTAGGGGTGATTTGTGTCGGATTTTGGGGATTTGGGGATTTTAAGGGATTCGGGGTAGACCTTCAGGATTTCGGGGTGGACTCCAGGTGGATTTTGGGGGAATTTTAGGGATTTTGAGTGGTTCAGATGGATTTTGGCGAGTTCTGGGTGGGTTTGGGTCAATCCGGGTTAATTCTGGGTGGGATCGGATGGATTTTGGGTGGGTTTAGGTGGATTTTGGTGAACTCTGGGTGGTTTGGTGAATTCTGGGTGGGATCGGATGGATTTTGGGTGGGTTTAGATCGATTCTGGTGAACTCCGGGTGGGTTTGGTGAATTCTGGGCGGGTTCAGATGGGTTTGGGGTGGGTTTGAGGGCATTTTGGGGCCGTTTTGGGGTGGTTTCACGCACTTTTGAGGAAGGCAGCGAGGTCGAAGAGCGCCCGGTCCTCGGAGCCGCTGGGGTTTGGGTGGGCTTGGATGGATTTTGGGTGGGTTTAGGTGGATTTTGGTGAACTCCGGGTGGGTTTGGTGAATTCTGGGTGGGCTTGGATGGATTTTGGGGCGGGTTTAGGTGGATTTTGGTGAACTCTGGGTGGGTTTGGTGAATTCCGGGCGGGTTTTGACGGGTTCGGGGTGGGTTTGAGGGCATTTTGGGGCCGTTTTGGGGTGGTTTCACGCACTTTTGAGGAAGGCAGCGAGGTCGAAGAGCGCCCGGTCCTCGGAGCCGCCGTCCCAGCGCGGCAGCGCCAGCCCGTTGTGGGGCTGCAGCCGGAACGAGTCCCGGCGCCAGTCCACGACCACGACCCGGGCCGGGTCACGGTTCAGGCACGAGATATCCTGCAAGAAAACCCAAAATTTGAGATTTTCACCCCAAAATATGGGGGTGTAACCCAAAACCCGGGGTTTCCACCCCAAAATATGGGGCTGTAACCCAAAATCCGAGGTTTCCACCCCAAAATCCGGGGTTTCCACTCCAAAAACGAGTCCCGGCGCCAATCCACGACCACGACCCGCGCCGGGTCACGGTTCAGGCACGAGATATCCTGTGAAATGACCCAAAATCCGGGATTCTCACTCCCAAATCTGGGATTTTCGCCCCCAAAATCTGGGGTTTTGACCCCAAAACGAGGGGCTGGGGTTAGGGATTGTGGAATGACCCAAAATAGGGGATTTTCACCCCAAAATCTGGGATTTTAGCCCCAAAGTCCGGGATTTTCACCT
Source organism: Passerculus sandwichensis (assembly GCA_031885435.1). NCBI lineage: Eukaryota > Metazoa > Chordata > Aves > Passeriformes > Passerellidae > Passerculus > Passerculus sandwichensis. The sequence continues at coordinate 45,143 of JAVKUW010000025.1, forward strand.
CAAAACGGGGGGCTGGGGTTAGGGATTGTGGAATGACCCAAAATAGGGGATTTTCACCCCCAAATCTGGGATTTTCACCCCCAAAATCTGGGGTTTTCACCCCAAATGGAGGGGCTGGGGTTAGGGAGTGTAAAGTGACCCAAAATCGGGGATTTTCACCCCCAAAAGAGGGGCTGTGGCTAGGGAGTATGGAGTGACCCAAAATGGGGGTTTTTCGCCCCAAAACGAGGGGCTGGGGCTCAGGGCCAGCCCACGGACGCCACCACCACCTGCGCGCGGTCCCGGTTCAGACACAAGATATCCCACAAGGAGACCCAAAATCGGGGATTTTCACCCCAAACTGGGGATTTTCACCCCAAAATGGGGGGTTTTCACCCAAAATGGGGTTTTTGGCCCCAAAACGAGCGCCCACCTTGACGTGGTGCCCGTCCATGTAGCGCGTGGCGTCGCGGAAGAGCCGGTAGGACACGAAGCCGTGCGGGTCGATGCTGTCGATCAGCGGGAACGCCGTCTGCGGGTTTTGGGGTTAATTCTGGCGGTTTTGGGTCATTTCTGGCGGTTTTGGGTCATTTCTGGCGGTTTGGGGTCATTTCTGGCGGTTTGGGGTCATTTCTGGGGATTTGGGGGTCGTTTCTGGTGGTTTTGGGGCACCCCGGGTTGTCCCCAGTCCGTCCTGGCAGCGTCCCCAAAAATGCACAAAGTGGCCCCAAAACGCAGCCGGCTTTTGCTGTGGGTTTGGGGTGGTTTTTTTTGGGGTGGTTTTGGGGTGTTTTTCTGGGATTTTGGGGTCTTTTTTTGGGAGGTTTTTGTGCTGGTTTCGGGGCTGGTTTTTTTGGGAGATTTTGGGCTGCTTTTGGGGTAATTTTTTGGGAGGTTTTGGGTGTTTTTGGGGTGTTTTTCTGGGAGGTTTTGGGGTGGTTTTGGGGTGTTTTTCTGGGATTTTGGGGTCTTTTTTTGGGAGGTTTTTGTGCTGGTTTTGGGGCTGTTTTGGGGCTGGTTTTTGGGAGATTTTGGGGGGATTTTTTTGCGGGGTTTTTATGGTGGTTTTGGGGTGATTGTCAGGGTGGTTTTGGGCTGGGGTTGGAGTATTTTTTGGGGGGTTTTGGGGTGGTTTTTGAGGGTTTTTTTGGGGGGTTTAATGGTGGTTTTGGGGGCATTTTTGGGGCGGTTTTGCCTGTTTTTTGGAGGGATTTTGGGCTCGTTTTGGGCTGATTTTTTGGGGGATTTTGGGGTGGTTTTGGGGTGGTCTATTCGGGAGTTTTGTACTGGTTTTGGGCTGATTTTTTGGGGAATTTTGGGGTGGTTTTCTGGAGGTTTTGGGGTGGTTTTGGGATGGTTTTTGTGGTGGTTTTTGGGGGGCTTTAGGCCGCTGTTTCGGGGGGTTTTGGGATGTTTTTTTTTGGGGGGGATTTCAGACTGGTTTTGCAGTCCCTTTTCAGAGACATTTTGGGCCATCCCTGAACCATCGAGCTCCCTTAAAAAAAACCCCAAAATCCCCCAAAATTTCCCCCCAAATTCCCCCGAATTTCCCCCAAAGCCCCAAAATCCCCCGAATTTGCCCCAAAGCCGCTCACCATGCCGGTCTCCGAGGTGAACACGACGATCTCGTAGAGCGGCGCCAGCTGCTGCAGGAGGTGCTCGATGCCCGGGCGCTTCTTGAACCTCCAGCCCGTCACCAGCTGCGTTTGGGGCAAATTCCCGGGATTTTGGGCAAATTACAGCGGTTTGGGGCAAATTATGGTGGTTTTGGGGCAAATTCTGGTGGTTTTGGGGCAAATTCCGGCGGTTTGGGGCAAATTCCGGTGGTTTGGGGCAAATTTGGGGTATTTTTGGCTGGGTTTTGTTGGGGTTTTTTTTTGGGGTTTTTAGCTGTTTTTGGGGATTTTGGGGTTTTGGTGTTTTTGGGGTGAATCGCGGGGATTTTGGGGGCGCTCACCGACCACTCGGGGTGCAGCAGGACCCCCGTGAGCTCTGTGACATTTCTGGGGTTTCTGGGCTGGTTTTAACCTGGTTTTTTGGGGGTTTTTTGGGGATTTCAGCCATTTTTGGGGGATTTCTGGATCGTGGTGATTTTGGGGTGAATCGCGGGGATTTTGGGGGCGCTCACCGACCACTCGGGGTGCAGCAGGACCCCCGTGAGCTCTGTGACATTCCTGGGGTTTCTGGGCTGGTTTTAGCCTGTTTTTTTGTGGATTTTTTTGGGGGTTTTTTGGGGTTTTTGGGGGATTTTTGGATCGTGGTGATTTTGGGGTGAATCGCGGGGATTTTGGGGGCGCTCACCGACCAGTCGGGGTGCAGCAGGACCCCCGTGAGCTCTGTGACATTCCTGGGGTTTCTGGGCTGGTTTTAGCCTGGTTTTTTGGGGTTTTTTTGGGGTTTTTAGCCGTTTTTGGGGGATTTTTGGATCGTGGTGATTTTGGGGTGAATCGCGGGGATTTTGGGGGCGCTCACCGACCACTCGGGGTGCAGCAGGACCCCCGTGAGCTCGATCACCAGCGTGTAGGGCGGTTGGTAGTACGGCTCCCGCAGGGGGTCCGGCAGCAGCTTGGGGCTGGTGGGCTCGATGATCATCTGGGGAGGGAGACCCCCGAAACGGGGAGAGAAACCCCGAAATTGGGACAGGAACCCCAAAATTGGGACATTGGGGACCACAAAATGGGGAGAGAAACCCCAAAATTGGGACAGGAACCCCAAAATTGGGAGGGAAACCCCAAAATTGGGAGAGAAACCCCAAAATTGGGACATTGGGGACCCCAAAACGGGGACAGGGACCCCAAAATGGGGACATTGAGGACCCCAAAATGGGGACAGGGACCCCAAAGTCGAGGTCAGCCCCCTCCCCAATTGCCCCAGGACCCCCCCCCCCACCCCCTCATCCCCTTCCCCAACCCCGGGGACCCCCCGGGACCCCCCAAATCCCCCCCAAATTCCCCCCAAACCTCCCAGGACCCCCCAAATCCCCCCCGAATCCCCCCCAAATCCCCCCGGGACCCCCTCCAGAGCCTCAGGACCCCCCAAATCCCCCCGGGACCCCCCCGGGACCCCCCAAACCCCCCAGCCCCCCTCACCTGCCTGTAGTCCTTGAAGTATTTGTAGGTTCTGCGCAGGTGCCGGATCCCCACCGGGTCTGGGGGAGCCCCCGTGAGACCCCAGAGCGACGGGAGAGACCCCAGACCCACAAAAAGGGACAGGGACCCCCCCAGGGACCCCCAGAAAGGGACAGGGACCCCCAAATACGGACGGGAGAGACCCCAGACCCACAAAAAGGGACAGGGACACCCCCAGAGACCCCCAGAAAGGGACAGGGACACCCCCAGACCCACAAAAAAGGGACAGGGACCCCCCAAAAAGGGACAGGGACACCCCCAGACCCACAAAAAGGGACAGGGACACCCAGGGACCCCCCCCAGGGACCCCCAAAGGAACAGGAGAGACCCCCAGACCCACAAAAAGGGACAGAGGGGACAGGGACACCCCCAGAGACCCCCAAAGGAACAGGAGAGGCCCCCAGACCCACAAAAAGGGACAGGGACCCCCCCAGAAAGGGACAGGGGCACCCCCAGACCCACAAAAAGGGACAGGGACATGCAGAGGGGACAAAGACCCCCCCCCAAAAAGGGACAGAGGGGACAGGGACCCCTCCCCCCCCCCCCTTTTGGGTCACACCGGGGCGTGAAAGGGACGGGGGGGGGGGTGGGGGGGGTGGCACCGAGGGGACAATGAGGGGACATTGGGGGGACAATGAGGGGACATTGGGGGTGGCACCGAGGGGGTGGTGACACTGAGGGGACACTGAGGGTGGTGGCACCAAGGGGACAATGAGGGGACATTGGGGGGACAAATGGCACCGGGATGGGGACACCAAGGGGACAATGAGGGTGGCACTGAGAGGACACTGGGGGGACACTGAGGGGACATTGGGGGTGGCATTGAGGGGGTGGTGGCACCGAGGGGACAATGAGGGGACAATGAGGGGACAATGAGGGGACATTGGGGTGGCATTGAGGGGGTGGTGACACTGAGGGGACACCGAGGGTGGTGGCACCGAGGGGGACAATGAGGGGACAATGAGGGGACAATGAGGGGACAAATGGCACCGGGATGGGGACACCGAGGGGACAATGAGGGTGGCACTGAGAGGACACTGGGGGGACACTGAGGGGACAATGGCAGTGGCAATTGGGGAGACACTGAGGGTGGCACCGAGGGGACACCGAGGGTGGCAATGGGGGGACACTGAGGGGACAATGAGGGGACATTGGGGTGGCACCGAGGGGACAAATGGCACCGGGATGGGGACACCGAGGGGACACTGGGGGTGGTGGCACCGAGGGGACAATGAGGGGACAATGAGGGGACATTGGGGGTGGCACCGAGGGGACAATGGCGGTGGCAATTGGGGGGACACTGAGGGGACACTGGGGGTGGTGGCACCGAGGGGACAATGAGGGGACATTGCGGGGGTGGCACCGAGGGCGTGGTGACACTGAGGGGACACCGAGGGGACACCGAGGGTGGCAATGGGGGGACACTGGGGGTGGTGGCACCGAGGGGACAATGAGGGGACATTGAGGGCGTGGTGACACTGAGGGGACACCGAGGGTGGCAATGGGGGGACATTGGGGGTGGTGGCACCGTCACCTCCCCTGTCCCCTCCCGGGGTCACTCACCGTTGTCAAACTCGTCGGGGATCTGTGGGGACAATGGGGGGACAGTGAGGGGACATTGGGGGGACACAGAGGGGACACAGAGGGGACATTTTGGGGACATTTTGGGGACATTGAGGGGACATTTTGGGAGGACATTTTGAGGACATTTTGAGGACATTTTGGGGACATTTTGGGGACATTTTGGGAGGACATTTTGAGGACATTTTGGGGACATTTTGGGAGGACATTTTGAGGACATTTTGGGGACATTTCGATGACATTTTGAGGACATTTTGGGGACATTTCGATGACATTTTGGCAGGACGCCGAGGGGACACAAAGGGGACACAAAAGGGACACGGAGGGGACACAGAGGGGACACAGAGGGGACACGGAGGGGACACGGAGGGGACAGGGCCAGCCCGGGACGGTGACAATTCACACGGAGGTGACACCGAGCCCCTCGCGTCCCGTCGTCCCCTCCCCCGGGCCGTTGTCACCCCGCTGCCACCGCCTTTGATGTCCCCGGCAGGGCAGGAAGGGGAGGGGGTGGCAAAAAAGGGACAGAGGTGACAAAAGTGACAAAAAAGTGACAAAAAAAAGGAAGGGACAGAAGTGACAAAAAAGGGACAAAAAAGGGACAAAAAAGGGTAAAAAAGTGACAAAAAGGGACAAAAAAGGGACAAAAAAGGGATAAAAAAGTGACAAAAAAAGGGACAGAAGTGACAAAAAAGGGACAAAAGTGACACAAGGACGGCCCCCCCTCCCCGCTCCCTGTGCTGCCACCCCCTCTGGGGACAGTTGGGGACAATTGGGGACAGTTGGGGACAGTTGGGGACAATTGCCACCGGTGGTCACCGATTGTCCCCACTGTCACCCCCACCCTCCCCGTTGTCACCTCACCTTGTCCCCGTGCTCGTCCACGGAGTTGCTGCCTGGGGAGGAAACGGGGACATTTTGGGGACATTTGGGGACATTTTGGGGACATTTTGGGGACATTTTAGGGACCCTTTCGGGGACACTTTGGGGGACATTTGGTGACACTTAAAGGGACATTTCTGGGGACATTTGGGGGAGATTTGTGACACCTTTGGGGACCCTTTTAGGGACACTTTTGGGGACATTTTTGGGGACATTCCTGGCGACATTTGGGGATATTTGGGGGACATTTTTGGGGACCCTTTTGAGGACATTTTGGGGGACATTTGGTGACCTTTCTGGGGACCTTTTTGGGGACATTTGGGGACATTCTGGGGACCCTTTCGGGGACACTTTTGGGGACATTTTGGGGGACATTTGGGGACCTTTTTGGGGACCTTTTTGGGGACATTAGTGACCCTTCTGGGGACACTTTTGGGGACACTTTTGGGGACAGTTTTGGGGATATTTTTGGGGACCCTTTTGGGGACATTTGGGGACATTCCAGGGACCCTTTCGGGGACACTTTTGGGGACATTTTGGGGGACATTTGGTGACATTTTCGGGGACATTAGCGACCCTTCCGGGGACACTTTCAGGGGCATCTCGGGGGACACTTTTGGGACATTCGGGGACACTCCAGGTGACATTCGGGTGGCACCTGTCACTCACCGAACACGTAGAGCACGGCCGCGCCGCCGGTGGCCGCCAGGAGCCCCCCGAGGCGCAGCGCCAGGAGCCGCAGCGAGCCCTGCGAGCCCTGCGAGCCCCGATCCTCATCCTGGGGAGCGGCGCTGGACACCTGGGCAGGTGAGACAGGTGAGACAGGTGAGACGCGGGACACCCGGTGACACCGGGACACACGTGGGGACACCCAGGGCACGCTCGGGCACACCTGAGCACACCTGAGCACACCTGGGCACACCTGGGCACACCGGGTGACCCTCGGGGGTCCCGCAGCCCCCCGGGCCCGCCCCGCCCGCCCCCTGCCCGCGTCCGCACCTGGCGCTGCCGCAGCCGCTCCCGCAGCACCGCGGCCGTGTCGGAGCCCGCGGCGGGGCCGTGTAGGGCGCGGCGGGGCCCGGAGGGCGGCGCGGGGGTCCCGGGGGTCCCGGGGGTCCCGGGGGTCCCGGGGGTCCCGGGGGTCCCGGCCCGGGCCCGCCGCAGCCCCCAGGCCGCCGCTCGGGCCGCCATGGACGCCGCCATGCTGCTGTACGGCAACGCGCCGGCGCGGCGGCGGCGGCCAATGGGAGCCGGGGGGTGAGTGAGGGGAGAGCCAATCAGAGGCGAGAGGTGAGGGAGAGAGGCGGGGCGGGGAGCGGTTTAGCCAATGGCGGCGAGGCGGGCGGCCAATGGGGGTGTGGGGGAGGCGGGGCCACAGGCGCGGCAGCCAATCAGAGCGGGCGGCGGCGAGAGGGGCGCGAAGGCGGGAAGGCGCGGAGGCGGGGCCGGGGCAATGGCGGCGTCAGGAGCCCCGAGAGCGGCCCCGAAATCCGCAAAGTGGCCCCAAAACCGGCCCCGAAATCCGCAAAGTTGGCCCCAAAACCGGCCCCGAGAGCGGCCCCGAAATCCGCGAAGTTGGCCCCAAAACCGGCCCCGAGAGCGGCCCCGAAATCCGCAAACTTTGCCCAAAACCGGACCCGAAATCCCCAAAGTTGGCCCTAAAATCCCCGAACTTAGCCTCAAAATGAGCCCCGAGAGCGGCCCCAAAATCCCCGAACTGCCCCCGAAACCAGCCCTGAAATCCCCAAACTTGGCCCCAAAATGGGCCTTGAAAAAGACTCCTTATCCCTGAAACTGGCCCCAAAATGGATCCCGAATTCAGCCCCAAGCCCCCCAAAACTTGTCCAGAAACCGGCCCAAATTTCCCCCAAAATGGGTCTGGAAACCAGGCCCAAACCCCTCTTAACTTGTCCCAAATTCCCCCAAACTGGCCCCAAAAAGGGCCCCAAAACCGGCCCCAAATCCCCCATAATGGGCCCCCAAACTTGCTCCAAAATCAGCCCAAGTGCTCCGAAACTGGCCCCAAAATCAGCCCCAAATCCCCTGAAACTGGCCCCAAAACCGGACACAAAATCAGCCCCAAATCCCCTGAAACTGGCCCCAAAACCGGACCCAAAATCAGCCCCAAATCACCTGAAACTGGCCCCAAAACTGGACCCAAAAGAGCCCCAAATCCCCTGAAAGTGGCCCCAAAACCAGCTCAAAAACTCCGAGTGCTGCGCCTTTATTAAACACCTAAAACTGGAAACAGCAACGAGGGGAGAGCAGGAACGGGGCAGAAACGGGGCAAAAAAGGGGGGAAAAGGGGCGAAAAATGGGGCAAAAAAGGGGGGAAAAGGGATGAAAAATAGGGGAAAAAAAGGGGGGGAAATGGGCAAAAAATGGGAAAAGAAAGGGGGGGAAAGGGGCAGAAAATGGCGGAAAAATGGGCAAAAAATGGCAAAAAATGGCCAAAATACGGGGGAAAAAAGGGGAAAAAAGAGGGAAAAAAGGGGCAAAGAGGGCATAAATGGGTCTGGGGTCCGCGGGGGGCTCAGGCCTCGAGCAGCTTGCCCAGGAAGCGCAGGTTGAGGATCTTGAGCTGCTCCTCCAGGTCCATGCGCACGATGCCGTCCTCGCCGTCGATGCTGAGCAGGATCCCGGTGGCCTCGCGGTCCTCGCCCAGGATCACCTTCACCTGAGGGGCAAAAATGGGGCAAAAACGGGAAAAAATGGGAAAAAAAGCATTTAGGGGGAGTCCCAGAGGGGTTTGGGGTGATTTGGGGTGAATTTGGGGTGATTTTGGGGGAATTGGAGGAGGTTTGGGGGGATCAGGAGGATCCCGGTGGCCTCGCGGTCCTCGCCCAGGATCACCTTCACCTGAGGGGCAAAAATGGGGCAAAAAGGGGAAAAAATGGGTAAAAAAAGCCTTTAGGGGGAGTTCCAGAGGGGTTTGGGGTGATTTGGGGTGAATTTGGGGGGATTTGAGGAGGTTTGGGGGGATCAGGAGGATCCCGGTGGCCTCGCCGTCCTCACCCAGGTTCATTACCACCTGAGGGGCAAAAATGGGAAAAAATGGGAAAAATGGGAAAAAATGGGAAAAAAAGTGTTTAGGGCGAGTTCCAGAGGGGTTTGGGGTGATTTGGGGTGAATCTGGGGGGATTTTGGGGGGATTTTGGGGAGGTTTTGGGGGGATCAGGAGGATCCCGGTGGCCTCGCGGTCCTCGCCCAGGATCACCTTCACCTGAGGGGCAAATATGGGGCAAAAATGGGAAAAAATGGGAAAAAAAGGGTTTAGGGGGAGTCCCAGAGGGGTTTGGGGTGATTTGGGGTGAATTTGGGGGGATTTTGGGGGGCTCAGGGGGGATTTGGGGAGCTTGGGGGTCCCCAGGTGTGTTTGGGGGTCCCAGGTGTGCCCAGGTGTGTTGGAGGTCCCCAGGTGTGTTTGGGGGTCCCAGGTGTGCCCAGGTTGTGTTTGTTTGGGGGTCCCCAGGTGTGTTTGGGGGTCCCCAGGTGTGTTTGGGGGTCCCAGGTGTGCCCAGGTGTGTCGGGGGTCCCACCTTGTTGCTCTTGGTGGGCGTGACGGGCTCCAGGTGCTCGCTGGACACGCTGACCACCTTCTCGCTGTCCTTCAGGTACACCGAGCACATCCCGCCCTGGGGAGGGGGAGTCAGCGCTGGGGACCCCCAAAATCCCTCCCAAAATCACCCAAATCCACCTGTGACCCCCCCAAACCCCCTCGCCACGTACCTGGCGCTGTCCAGGTACGAGTCCCTGACCTTCACCTGGATGTCCGTGCTCACCCAGACCCCCCAAAACCCCCCAAAATCACCCCAAATCTCCCCAATTTCCATGCCCAGGTACCGTGACGGATCGGATGACCCCGGTCTGGCCGACGGCGGCGCTGTCCAGGTACGAGTCCCTGGCCTTCACCTGGATGTCCGTGGTCACCCAGACCCCCCAAACCCACCCAAAACCCCCCAAAATCCCCCCAGTTTCCATGCCCAGGTACCGTGACGCTGCGGATGACCCCGGTCTGGCCCACGGCGGCGCTGTCCAGGTACGAGTCCCTGACCTTCACCTGGATGTCCGTGCTCACCCAGCGCCCCCAAAACCCACCCAAAACCCCCCAAAACCCCCCAAAATCACCCCAAATCCCCCCAATTTCCACGCCCAGGTACCGTGACGCTGCGGATGACCCCGGTCTGGCCGACGGCGGCGCTGTCCAGGTACGAGTCCCTGACCTTCACCTGGATGTCCGTGGTCACCCAGCGCCCCCAAAACCCACCCAAAGCCCCCCAAAACCCCCCAAAATCTCCCCAGTTTCCATGCCCAGGTACCGTAACACTCCGGATGACCCCAGTCTGGCCGACGGCGGCGCTGTCCAGGTACGAGTCCCTGACCTTCACCTGGATGTCCGTGCTCACCCAGACCCCCCAAACCCACCCAAAACCCCCCAAAATCCCCCCAAAATCACCCCAAATCCCCCCAAAAGCGCCCCCCAGGTACCGTGACGCTGCGGATGACCCCGGTCTGGCCCACAGCTGCACTGTCCAGGTACGAGTCCCTGACCTTCACCTGGATGTCCGTGGTCACCCAGTCGCCGCCCGCGCCCGCCTCGATGCCCGAGCCGGGGGTGTGGGGGTTGTACCCGCCCGGGGAGGGGGCGCCGGGGGTCATGGGGCTGTAGCCCACCGGGCTGGGGCTGGGGCTGGCCTGGGAGGGTAAAACAAGGGGGTTATTGGGGGCTAAAATGGGTCTGGGGGAGATTAAAGGGGGTTATTGGGGGGCTATAATGGGTCTGGGGGCGTCATGGGGCTGTAGCCCACCGGGCTGGGGCTGGCCTGGGGGGCAGGAGAAACAGGGTTATTGGGGGGCTAAAATGGGTCTGGGGGTGTCACGGGGCTGTAGCCCACCGGGCTGGGGCTGGCCTGGGGGGCAACACAAACAGGGTTATTGGGGGCACAAATGGGTCTGGGGGTGTCACGGGGCTGTAGCCCACCGGGCTGGGGCTGGCCTGGGGGGCAGGAGAAACAGGGTTATTGGGGCTAAAATGGGTCTGGGGGTGTCACGGGGCTGTAGCCCACCGGGCTGGGGCTGGGGCTGGCCTGGGAGGGTAAAACAAGGGGGTTATTGGGGGCTAAAATGGGTCTGGGGGTGTCGTGGGGCTGTAGCTCACCGGGCTGGGGCTGGCCTGGGGGACAGGAGAAACAGGGTTATTGGGGGCACAAATGGGTCTGGGGGTGTCGCGGGGGTGTAGCCCACCGGGCTGGGGCTGGCCTGGGGGGCAATGGGGACACGGTTATTGGGGCTAAAATGGGTCTGGGGGTGTCGTGGGGCTGCAGCCCACCGGGCTGGGGCTGGCCTGGGGGGCAATGGGGACACGGTTATTGGGGGGTCTGGGGGATTATTGGGGGTACAAATGGGTCTGGGGGTGTCGTGGGGCTGTAGCCCACCGGGCTGGGGCTGGGGCTGGCCTGGGAGGGCAACACAAACAGGGTTATTGGGGGCACAAATGGGTCTGGGGGTGTCACGGGGCTGTAGCCCACCGGGCTGGGGCTGGCCTGGGGGGCAATGGTTTCACGGTTATTGGGGGGTCTGGGGGATTACTGGGGGTACAAATGGGTCTGGGGGTGTCACGGGGCTGTAGCCCACCGGGCTGGGGCTGGGGCTGGCCTGGGAGGGTAAAACAAGGGGGTTATTGGGGGCACAAATGGGTCTGGGGGAGATTAAAGGGGGTCATTGGGGGGTTATTGTGGGGTTTGGGGGGATTAAATGGGTCTGGGGGTGTCACGGGGCTGTAGCCCACCGGGCTGGGGCTGGGGCTGGCCTGGGAGGGCAACACAAACAGGGTTACTGGGGGCACAAATGGGTCTGGGGGTGTCACGGGGCTGTAGCCCACCGGGCTGGGGCTGGCCTGGGGGACGGGAGAAACAGGATTACTGGGGCTAAAATGGGTCTGGGGGTGTCACGGGGCTGTAGCCCACCGGGCTGGGGCTGGGGCTGGCCTGGGAGGGTAAAACAAGGGGGTTATTGGGGGCTAAAATGGGTCTGGGGGTGTCATGGGGGTGTAGCCCACCGGGCTGGGGCTGGCCTGGGGGGCAATGGGGACACGGTTATTGGGGGGTCTGGGGTATTATTGGGGGGCTATAATGGGTCTGGGGGTGTCACGGGGCTGTAGCCCACCGGGCTGGGGCTGGCCTGGGGGGCAGGAGAAACAGGGTTACTGGGGCTAAAATGGGTCTGGGGGTGTCGTGGGGCTGTAGCCCACCGGGCTGGGGCTGGGGGGCTATAATGGGTTCACGGTTATTGGGGGGGGGCTAAAATGGGTCTGGGGGAGATTAAAGGGGGTTATTGGGGGGTTATTGTGGGGTTTGGGGGAATTAAATGGGTCTGGGGGTGTCACGGGGCTGTAGCCCACCGGGCTGGGGCTGGGGCTGGCCTGGGAGGGTAAAACAAGGGGGTTATTGGGGGGCTAAAATGGGTCTGGGGGACATTAAAGGGGGTCTGGGGGGGGCTGTAAAGGGGTTTGGGGTGGTACTGGGGGGCTTTGGGGGGGATTTTGGGGGGATTCGGGGGGTCTGGGGGGTACAAAGAGGTTTTGGGGCGATTTCAGGGGATTTTGGGGGCTGTAACAGGGTTCGGGGTATCAGAGGGTTTTGGGGCGATTTCAGGGGATTTTGGGGGGGTTAAAGGGGATCTGGGGGATCTGGGGGATTTTTGGGGGTCTCGGGACGGGGTTTTTTGGGGCCAGGGCCATTTTGGGGTGAATTTTCGGGATTTTGGGTACCTGGTAGGCCATAGGTGAGGGCGTGGGGTGGTAACTCACAGGTGAGTGCGTGTTCAGGTGCCCAGGTGGGTTTGGGGCAGTTTGGGGCGGGTCTGTGCTATCGGGACGGGGTTTTTTGGGGCCGGGGCCATTTTGGGGTGAATTTTCCTGTTTTTGGGTACCTGGTAGGCCATAGGTGAGGGCGTGGGATGATAACTCGCAGGTGAGTGCGTGTTCAGGTGCCCCAGGTGGGTTTGGGGCACTTTGGGGCAGTTTGGGGCAGTTTGGGGCGGGTCTGTGCTATCGGGACGGGGTTTTTTGGGGCCGGGGCCATTTTGGGGTGAATTTTCAGGATTTTGGGTACCTGATAAGCCATAGGTGAGGGCGTGGGGGGGTAGCTCGCAGGTGAGTGCGTGTTCAGGTGCCCCAGGTGGGTTTGGGGCAGTTTGGGGCAGTTTGGGGCGGGTCTGTGCTATCGGGACGGGGTTTTTTTGGGGCCGGGGCCATTTTGGGGTGAATTTTCCCATTTTTGGGTACCTGATAAGCCATAGGTGAGGGCGTGGGATGATAACTCGCAGGTGAGTGCGTGTTCTGGTACCCCAGGTGGGTTTGGGGCAGTTTGGGGCAGTTTGGGGCGGGTTTGTGCTATCGGGACGGGGTTTTTTGGGGCCGGGGCCATTTTGGGGTGAGTTTTCGGGATTTTGGGTACCTGATAAGCCATAGGTGAAGGTGTGGGATGATAACTCGCAGGTGAGTGCGTGTTCTGGTACCCCAGGTGGGTTTGGGGCAGTTTGGGGCAGTTTGGGGCGGGTCTGTGCTATTGGGACGGGGTTTTTTGGGGCCGGGGCCATTTTGGGGTGAGTTTTCGGGATTTTGGGTACCTGGTAGGCCATAGGTGAGGGCGTGGGGTGGTAGCTCGCAGGTGAGTGCGTGTGCAGGTGCCCCAGGTGGGTTTGGGGCACTTTGGGGTCGGTCTGTGCTATCGGGACGGGGTTTTTTTGGGGCCGGGGCCATTTTGGGGTGAATTTTCGGGATTTTGGGTACCTGGTAGGCCATAGGTGAGGGCGTGGGGTGGTAGCTCGCAGGTGAGTGCGTGTTCTGGTAGCCCACCGGGCTCGGCGCCACCTGGTGGTAGCTCTGGGGGGAGGGGCTGGGCTGGTAGGAGCCCTGGGGGGAGGGGACGGCGTAGGGGGAGAACTGCTCCGTGTTGTACCTGCAGAGACGGACAGGTGAGAGACACACCTGGGCACGGGTGGGGACAGGTGAGAGACACCGGGGCACAGGTGAGGGACAGGTGAGAAACACACACCTGGGGACAGGTGAGGACAGGTGAGAACACACACCTGGGGACAGGTGAGGGACAGGTGGGGACAGGTGAGAAACACCGGGGCACAGGTGGGGACAGGTGAGAAACACCTGGGCACGGGTGAGGGACAGATGGGGACAGGTGAGGGACAGGTGAGAGACACACACCTGGGCACAGGTGAGAAACACCTGGGCACAGGTGAGGGACAGATGGGGACAGGTGAGAACAGGTGGGGACAGGTGAGGGACAGGTGAGAAACACCTGGGCACACCTGGGGACAGGTGGGGACAGGTGAGCACAGGTGGGAACAGGTGAGGGACAGATGGGGACAGGTGGGGACAGGTGAGGGACAGGTGAGGGACACCTGGGCACAGGTGGGGACAGGTGAGGGACAGGTGAGAGACACCTGGGCACACCTGGGCACACCTGGGGACAGGTGAGAAACATCTGGGCACGGGTGGGGACAGGTGAGAAACACCTGGGCACAGGTGGGGACAGGTGAGAACAGGTGGGGACAGGTGGGCACAGGTGAGAAACACCTGGGCACAGGTGGGGACAGGTGAGAAACACCTGGGCACAGGTGAGGGACAGGTGAGAAACACCTGGGCACAGGTGGGGACAGGTGGGGACAGGTGAGCACAGGTGGGAACAGGTGGGGACAGGTGGGGACAGGTGAGGGCAGACCTGGGTAACACCTGGGCAGAGGTGAGCACAGGTGAGCACAGGTGGGCACAGGTGAGGACATAGCCAGGCTCACACCTGAGCACAGGGGAGAGCACATCTGGGCACACCTGGCTCACACCTGGCCCAGGTGAGGGCACACCTGGGCACACCTGGCTCACACCCAGGCACTGCCCAGGGCACACCTGGCTCACACCTGGGCCCAGGTGAGGGCACAGGTGAGGGCACACCTGGGCACACCTGGCTCACACCTGGGCCCAGGTGAGGGCACACCTGGCTCACACCCACCCCAACCTCCCCCCACACCAACAACGGAGATTCCGGGGTGACGTTTTGGGGCGATTCCGGGGGATTTCGGGCCGTTTCACTCACATGGCGGGGGTCCCGGGGGTCTGCGGGTTGTAGGGCTGGCTCACTTGGGGGGACGCGGGGTCGGGGTACCCGGGGGTCTGCGGGTTGGGGGTCCCCCCGTAGCCCTGGGGGGACGGCGTGGGCTCGTCCTCGAAGCCGTACTCGAAATCCTCGTCAGCCCTGGGGGGGGAAATTGGGGAGGGGTCCCAAAAAATGGGAACCCAGCCCCAGAAAGGGAAATTGGGGAGGGGTCCCCAAAAAATGGGAACCCGGCCCCAGGAAATTGGGGAGGGGTCCCCAAAAAATGGGAACCCGGCCCCAGGAAATTGGGGAGGGGTCCCCAAAAATGGGAATCACACCCCAGAAAATGGAATTGGGGAGGGGTCCCAAAAAATGGGAATCACACCCCGGAGAGGGGAATTGGGGAGGGGTCCCCAAAAACGGGAACCCAGCCCCAGGAAATTGGGGAGGGGTCCCAAAAAATGGGAATGACACCCTGAGAGGGGAAATTGGGGAGGGGTCCCCAAAATGGGAACGACACACAGAGAGGGGAAATTGGGGAGGGGTCCCCAAAACGGGAACAACACACAGAGAGGGGGAAATTGGGGAGGGGTCCCCAAAAAATGGGAATCACACCCAGAGAGGGGAAATTGCGGGAGGGGTCCCAAAAAACAGGAATGACAGCCCAGAAAATGGAATTGGGGAGGGGTCCCCAAAAACGAGAACCCCACCCCCCTTAGAGAAGGGAAATTGGGGAGGGGTCTCCAAAAACGGAACCACACCCCAGAGAGGGGAAATTGGGGAGGGGTCCCAAAAACGGGAATGACACCCCAGAGAGGGGAAATTGGGGAGGGGTCCCAAAAAATGGGAATGACACACAGAGAGGGGAAATTGGGGAGGGGTCCCCAAAATGGGAATCACACCCCAGAAAATGGAATTGGGGAGGGGTCCCAAAAACGGGAACCCAGCCTCAGAGAGGGGAAATTGGGGAGGGGTCCCCAAAAAAATGAGGAATGACACCCAGAGAGGGGAAATTGGGGAGGGGTCCCCAAAAAATGGGAACGACAGCCCAGAAAATGGAATTGGGGATGGGGTCCCCAAAAACGGGAACCCGGCCCAGGAAATTGGGGAGGGGGTCCCCAAAATGGGAATCACACCCTGAGAGGGGAAATTGGGGAGGGGTCCCCAAAAACGGGAATGACAGCCCAGAGAGGGGAAATTGGGGAGGGGTCCCCAAAAACGGGAATGACAGCCCAGAGAGGGGAAATTGGGGAGGGGTCCCCAAAAACGGGAATGACAGCCCAGAGAGGGGAAATTGGGGAGGGGTCCCAAAAATGGGAATGACACCCCAGAAAATGGAATTGGGGAGGGGTCCCCAAATGGGAACCACACCCAGAGAGGGGAAATTGGGGAGGGGTCCCAAAAACGGGAACCTGACCCCAGAAAGAGAGAGACCCCCCCAATTGGGGTTAATTTGAGGAGGGGTCTCACCTCGAAGGCGTGTTGTGGGTTATTTTGGGGTAATTTTGGGTTAAATCTGGGTTGTTTTGGTTAATTTGAGGAGGGGTCTCACCTCAAAGGCGTGTTGGGGTTATTTTGGGGTAATTTTGGGTTATTTTAAAGGCTGTTTTGGTTAATTTGAGGAGGGGTCTCACCGGGAGGGCGTGTTGGGGTTGTTGGGGTTATTTTGGGGTAATTTTGGGTTAAATTTGGGCTGTTTTGGTTAATTTGGGTGAGGGTCTCACCTCGAAGGCGTGTTGGGGTTGTTGGGGTTATTTTAAGGTAGTTTTGGGTTAAATCTGGCTGTTTTGGTTAATTTGGGTGGGGTCTCACCGGGAGGGCGTGTTGGGGTGTTGGGGTCCCAGGCCCCGCTCTGGGCCGGGGTCCGGCTCCCGTCGTGCAGGGGGGTCTGCGAGCCGTAGTGGGGGGGTGCGGCTCCCTGGGGACCCCAAAATTAACGAATGTCACCCCAAAATTAATGTACGTCACCCCAAAACCCCGAAATTAACGCATGTCACCCCAAAATTAATGGACATCACCCCAAAACCCCGAATCAACGAATGTCACCCCAAAATTAATGAATGCCCTCCCCAAAACCCCGAAATTAACGAATGCCACCCCAAAATTAATGGATGTCACCCCAAAATCCCGAAATCAACGAATGTCACCCCAAAATTAATGAATGCCACCCCAAAATCCCGAAATTAATGAATCCCACCCCAAAATTAATGGATGCCACCCCAAAACCCCGAAATTAACGAATGTCACCCCAAAATTAATGTATGCCACTCCAAAATTAATGAATGCCACCCCAAAATCCCAAAATTAATGAATCCCACCCCAAAATTAATGCATGTCACCCCAAATAATTGTCACCCCAGAATCCCAAAACTGATGTATGTCACCCCAAAATTCAGAAATCGCTGTCACCCCCCCGGGACCCCCGAGCCCCAAATGTCCCGAGAGCCCCAGAGGGACCCCGACCAAACTGCCCCAAAATTGTCCCAAATGTCCCCAAACTGCCCAGAATATCCCCAATCGCCCAAACTGCCCCAGAATATCCCCAAATTGCCCCAGAATGTCCCCAAATGTCCCCAAACTGCCCCAGAATGTCCCCAAATTGCCCCAGAATTGTCCCCAAATTGCCCAAACTGTCCCAGAATTGTCCCCAATGTCCCCAAATGTCCCCAAATTGCCCCGGAATGGTCCCCAAATTTCCTTGACCTGTCCCCAGATTGTCCCAGAATTGTCCCCAAATGTCCCAAAACAGCCTTGGAATGGTGTCCCCAATGTCCCCGGCAGTGTCCCCAGTGTCCCCAGTGGTGTCCCCAGTGTCCCCAGCAGTGTCCCAATGGTGTCCCTGTGTCCCACTCACCGTCATGCAAGGGGAGTCTGTGAGCTGTACATGGGGGTGTCCCCAATGGTGTCCCCAGTGATGTCCCCAATGGTGTCCCCAATGTCCCCAGTGATGCCCCCAATGTCCCCAATGGTGTCCCCAATGGTGTCCCCAATCCCCCCAGTGTCCCCAATGCTGTCCCCAATGGTGTCCCCAATGTGCCCAATGATGTCCCCAACGATGTCCCCAATGGTGTCCCCAATGTCCCCAATGTCCCCGTGTCCCACTCACCGTCATGCAGGGGCGTCTGCGAGCCGTACATGGGGGTGTCCCCAATGATGTCCCCAGTGTCCCCAATGGTGTCCCCAATCCCCCCAGTGTCCCCAGCAGTGTCCCAATGGTGTCCCCAGTGCTGTCCCACTCACCGTCATGCAGGGGGGTCTGGGATCCGTACATGGGGGTGTCCCCAATGGTGTCCCCAATGTCCCCAATGGTGTCCCCAATCCCCCCAGTGTCCCCAATCCCCCCAATGTCCCCAGTGTCCCCAGTGTCCCCAATCCCCCCAGTGTCCCCAATCCCCCCAATCCCCCCAATGTCCCCAGTGTCCCCAGTGTCCCCAATGGTGTCGCACTCACCGTCGTGCAGGGGCGTCTGCGAGCCGTACATGGGGGTGTCCCCAATGGTGTCCCCAATCCCCCCATGATGTCCCCAATGTCCCCAATGTCCCCGTGTCCCACTCACCGTCATGCAGGGGGGTCTGCGAGCCGTACATGGGGGTCCGGGACCCCGAGCCGTACATGGGGGTGTCCCCAGTGTCCCCAATGATGTCCCCAATGGTGTCCCCAATGTCCCCAATGGTGTCCCCAATGGTGTCCCACTCACCGTCATGCAGGGGCGTCTGGGATCCGTACATGGGGGTCCGGGACCCCGAGCCGTACATGGGGGTCTGCGAGCCGTACATGGGGGTCCTCCCGTAGGCCGAGGTGAGACCCCCGGGGCGCCGGGACCCTCTGCGGGGACACAATGGGGACAGTCAGGGGGGTCACACGGGGGTCACACAGGGGTCACACGGGGGTCACACGGGGGTCACACAGGGGTCACTCGGGGGTCACGCAGGGGTCACACGGGGGTCACAGAGACCCCAGACCCCCGGGGCACCGGGACCCTCTGTGGGGACAGAGAGGGGACACGAGGGTCACACAGGGGTCACGCAGGGGTCACACAGGGGTCACACAGAGAGACCCCAGACCCCCGGGGCGCCGGGACCCTCTGTGGGGACAGAGAGGGGACAGTCAGGGGTCACACAGGGGTCACGCAGGGGTCACTCGGGGCGTGACAGGGACAGGGACCCCTCCAGGAGCCGGGGGGGCTCCAGGACCCTCTCAGGGGTGTCAGAGACCCCCTCAGGGTCACCCCCAGACCCCAGGGGCGTCCCCAGGGTGTCCCTGTCCCTAGGGGGGTGTCCCCAGGTGTCCCCAGGTGTCCCCAGGTGTCCCCAGTGTCCCCAGGTGTGTCCCACTCACACGGTGGTCAGTCTCTGCCTGATGGTCTGGCACTGTCCCCAGGGTGTCCCTGTCCCTAGGGGGGTGTCCCCAGGGCTGTCCCCAGCCCCAGGTGTCCCCAATGTCCCCAGGTGTCACTCACACGGTGGTCAGCCTCTGCCTGTCCACGCTGATGGTCTGGCACTGTCCTGGGGCTGTCCCCAGGGTGTCCCTGTCCCTAGGGGGGTGTCCCCAGGGTGTCCCCAGGGTGTCCCTGTCCCTAGGGGGATGTCCCCAGCCCCAGGGGTGTCCCCAGGTGTGTCCCCAGGGGTCCCCAGGTGTGTCCCACTCACACGGTGGTCAGTCGCTGCCTGTCCACGCTGATGGTCTGGCACTGTCCCGGGGCTGTCCCCAGGGTGTCCCCAGCCCCAGGGTGTCCCTATCCCCAGGTGTCCCCAGTGTCCCCAGGTGTCCCCAGGTGTCACTCACACGGTGGTCAGTCTCTGCCTGTCCACGCTGATGGTCTGGCACTGTCCTGGGGCTGTCCCCAGGGTGTCCCTGTCCCTAGGGGGGTGTCCCCAGGTGTCCCCAGGTGTGTCCCCAGGTGTGTCCCCAGGTGTCCCCAGGTGTCACTCACACGGTGGTCAGCCTCTGCCTGTCCACGCTGATGGTCTGGCACTGTCCCGGGGCTGTCCCCATGGTGTCCCCAGCCCCAGAGGTGTCCCCAGGGTGTCCCTGTCCCTAGGGGGTGTCCCCAGGGTGTCCCCAGGTGTCCCCAGGTGTGTCCCCAGGTGTCCCCAGGTGTGTCCCACTCACACGGTGGTCAGTCTCTGCCTGTCCACGCTGATGGTCTGGCACTGTCCCGGGGCTGTCCCCAACGTGTCCCCAGGCTGTCCCCAGGGTGTCCCTGACCCCAGGGTGTCCCTGTCCCTAGGGGGTGTCCCCAGGTGTCCCCAGGTGTCCCCAGGTGTGTCCCCAGGTGTCACTCACACGGTGGTCAGCCTCTGCCTGTCCACGCTGATGGTCTGGCACTGTCCTGGGGCTGTCCCCAATGTGTCCCCAGGTGTCCCCAGCCCCAGGGCTGTCCCCAGGTGTGTCCCCAGGGTGTCCCCAGGTGTGCCCAGGTGTCCCCAGTGTCCCCAGGTGTCACTCACACGGTGGTCAGCCGCTGCCTGTCCACGCTGATGGTCTGGCACTGTCCCCAGCCCCAGGGTGTCCCCATGGTGTCCCCAGTGTCCCCAGGGTGTCCCCAGGGTGTCCCCAGGTGTCCCCAGGTGTCACTCACACGGTGGTCAGTCTCTGCCTGTCCACGCTGATGGTCTGGCACTGTCCCCAGCCCCAGGCTGTCCCCAGGGTGTCCCTATCCCCAGGTGTCCCCAGGGTGTCCCCAGGGTGTCCCCAGCCCCAGGGTGTCCCCAGGGTGTCCCTGTCCCTAGGGGGGTGTCCCCAGCCCCAGGTGTGTCCCCAGGTGTCCCCAGGTGTCCCCAGGTGTGTCCCCAGGTGTGTCCCACTCACACGGTGGTCAGCCGCTGCCTGTCCACGCTGATGGTCTGGCACTGTCCCAGGGCTGTCCCCAGGGTGTCCCCAGGTGTCCCCAGGGTGTCCCCAGGGTGTCCCCAGGGTGTCCCCAGCCCCAGGGGTTTCCCCAGGGTGTCCCCAGGTGTCCCCAGGTGTCCCCAGGTGTGTCCCCAGGTGTCCCCAGGTGTGTCCCCAGGTGTCCCCAGGTGTCCCCAGGTGTGTCCCCAGGTGTCACTCACACGGTGGTCAGCCTCTGCCTGTCCACGCTGATGGTCTGGCACTGTCCTGGGGCTGTCCCCACAGTGTCCCCAGGTGTCCCCAGGGTGTCCCTGTCCCCAGGTGTCCCCAGGTGTCCCCAGGTGTCCCCAGGTGTCACTCACACGGTGGTCAGTCTCTGCCTGTCCACGCTGATGGTCTGGCACTGTCCCGGGGCTGTCCCCAGGGTGTCCCCAGGGTGTCCCCAGCCCCAGGGCTGTCCCCAGGTGTCCCCAGTGTCCCCAGGTGTCCCCAGGTGTCCCCAGGGGTCACTCACACGGTGGTCAGTCTCTGCCTGTCCACGCTGATGGTCTGGCACGTCGAGTGCAGCTCCACGCGCGCCGTCGACTCCGTGGCGTCCTTCACCACGCCGATGTACCCTGCGCGTTGGGGGGCGTTTGGGGGGTCCCCGGGGGTCTCTGGGGGTCTCTGGGGGTCTCTGGGGGTCCGGGAGCCCCCCGAGGGGGTCCCGGGGATTTGGGGAGGGGTCCCAGGCGCGCACCCACCTTTGTAGGGCCCCTGCGAGATGCGCACCGTCTGCCCGATCAGGTCGTTGTCGCGCCGGCCGCGGCCCCGGCTGAGGCCCCCAGCCCCAAATGCGCCCCTCTGCCCTGGGGGGGGCACGGGGGGCTCAGAGACCCCTCCCCAAATCACCCCCCAGCCCCAAATGCGCCCCTCTGCCCTGGGTGGGCATAGAGACCCCTGAGACCCCTCCCCAAATCACCCCCCAGCCCCAAATGCGCCCCTCTGCCCTGGGTGGGCATAGAGACCCCTGAGACCCCTCCCCAAATCACCCCCAGCCCCAAATGCACCCCTCTGCCCTGGGGGGGGCACGGGGGGCTCAGAGACCCCTCCCCAAATCACCCCCTCTGCCCTGGGGGGGGCACAGAGACCCCTGAGACCCCTCCCCAAATCACCCCCCAGCCCCAAATCCCCCCCTCTGCCCTGGGGGGGGCATAGAGACCCCTGAGACCCCTCCCCAAATCACCCCCAGCCCCAAATGCGCCCCTCTGCCCTGGGGGGGGCACAGAGACCCCTGAGACCCCTCCCCAAATCACCCCCCAGCCCCAAATCCCCCCCTCTGCCCTGGGGGGGGCATAGAGACCCCTGAGACCCCTCCCCAAATCACCCCCAGCCCCAAATGCGCCCCTCTGCCCTGGGGGGGGCATAGAGACCCCTGAGACCCCTCCCCAAATCACCCCCGGCCCCAAATGCGCCCCTCTGCCCTGGGGGGGGGGGGGGGCATAGAGACCCCTGAGACCCCTCCCCAAATCACCCCCAGCCCCAAATGCACCCCTCTGCCCTGGGGGGGGGGGGGGGGCATAGAGACCCCTGAGACCCCTCCCCAAATCAACCCCTCTGCCCTGGGGGACGCACGGGGGGCTCAGAGACCCCTCCCCAAATCACCCCCCAGCCCCAAATCCACCCCCTCTGCCCTGGGGGGGGCATAGAGACCCCTGAGACCCCTCCCCAAATCCCCCCCTCTGCCCCGGTGGGGGGCACGGGGGGCTCAGAGACCCCTCCCCAAATCACTGACCGGCCCCAAATGCGCCCCTCTGCCCTGGTGGGGGGCACGGGGGTCCCCGAGCCCCCCAGACCCCTCCCCAAATCACCCCCCAGCCCCAAATCCACCCTTCTGCCCTGGGGGACGCACGGGGGGCTCAGAGACCCCTCCCCAAATCACTGACCAGCCCCAAATCCACCCTTCTGCCCCGGTGGGGGGGCACGGGGGGCTCAGAGACCCCTCCCCAAATCACTGACCAGCCCCAAATGCACCCCTCTGCCCCGGTGGGCGGCACGGGGGTCCCCGAGCCCCCCGGACCCCTCCCCAGGTCGCTCACCGGCCCCGCTGGGGTGCATGGGGCTGCTGATGCGCGGCGACATCGGCGCGAAGCCGCACACGGCGAAGTTGGTGACGTCGCGAGGCTGCGGGCGGCAAAGCGGGGTCGGAACGGGGGGAAAACGGGGGAAAACGGGGGAAAACGGGCAAATCCGGGGAAACGGGGAGGGGGTCCCACCTTGGAGCCCCCCGCCAGCACCAGGTGGCGCGTCTTGCACACGAACATGCCGCCGTTCTCCACCAGCTTCTTGCAGTGCAGGAAGGCGAAGCCGCGGAACAGGTGCCGGATCTCGCCCTCGCGGCCCTGGGCAGGGCAGGGAAGGGGCAAACGGAGCGGTGAGACCCCCGAGTCAACGGGGGAGACCCCCGAATTGGGGCGGGAGAGACCCCCCGAATTGGGGTGTGAGACCCCCGAGTCAACGGGGGAGACCCCCGAATTGGGGCGGGAGAGCCCCGAGTCAACGGGGGAGACCCCCGAATTGGGGCGGGAGAGCCCCGAGTCAACGGGGGAGACCCCCGAATTGGGGTGGGAGAGCCCCCCCAAATTAACGGGTGAGACCCGCCCCCGAGTCAATGGGGGAGACCCCCGAATTGGGGTGGGAGAGCCCCGAGTCAACGGGGGAGACCCCCAAATTGGTGTGTGAGACCCGCCCCCAAATTAACGGGTGAGACCCCCAAATTGGGGCGGGAGACCCCCGAGTCAACGGGGGAGACCCCCGAATTGGGGTGGGAGAGCCCCAAATCAACGGGGGAGACCCCCGAGTCAACGGGCGAGACCCCCGAATTGGGGCGGGAGAGCCCCCCCAAATTGGTGTGTGAGACCCCCGAATTGGGGTGGGAGAGCCCCCCCAAATTGGTGTGTGAGACCCCCAAATTGGGGTGGGAGAGCCCCCCCGATTGGTGTGTGAGACCCGCCCCCGAATTAACGGGTGAGACCCCCAAAACTGGGGCGGGAGAGCCCCAAAATTCTTGGGTGAGACCCCCAAATGGGGGCGGGAGAGCCCCCCCAAATTGGTGTGTGAGACCCGCCCCCGAGTCAACGGGGGAGACCCCCAAATTGGGGTGGGAGAGTCCCAAATTAACAGGTCAGAGCCCCAAAATTCCTATGTGAGACCCCACCCCAAATTAACGGGTGAGACCCCCAAATTGGGGTGGGAGAGCCCCCCCAAATTAGTGTGTGAGACCCCACCCCAAATTAACGGGTGAGACCCCCAAATTGGGGCGGGAGAGCCCCAAAATTCCTGGGTGAGACCCCCAAAATTCCTGAGGATGCCCCGAACACCCTGAGGACCCCCCAACCCCCCCCAGGACCCCCCAAATCTCCCCAAAATCGCCCCAAAACGCACGGAGTGGGGGCCGTCGATGACTTTGACGACGTCCTTGACGTGGATGTTGTTCTGCCCCCCAAACCCCCCGAATCTGCCCCAAAACGCCCCAAATCTCCCCAGAACGCACGGAGTGGGGGCCGTCGATGACTTTGACGATGTCCTTGACGTGGATGTTGTTCTGCTCCGAGTCCAGCGCCACGGCGAAGCGATTGTCCTTCTTGCGCGTCACCGCCTGGTGGCGCACCGTCACCACCTTGCCGTACATGTTCAGCACCTGGGGGCACAGGGACACACCTGGATACACCTGGGGTACACCTGGGTACACCTGGGATACACCTGGGATACACCTGGGACAGCCTGGTGGCGCACCGTCACCACCTTGCCGTACATGTTCAGCACCTGGGACAGGGCGAGACACACCTGGGGTACACCTGGGTACACCTGTGATACACCTGGATACACCTGGGGCTATCTGGGATACACCTGGGATACACCTGGGATAGCTGGGATACACCTGGGATACACCTGGGACAGCCTGGTGGCGCACCGTCACCACCTTGCCGTACATGTTCAGCACCTGGGACAGGGCGAGATACACCTGGATACACCTGGGTACACCTGGGTACACCTGGGACAGCCTGGGATACACCTGGGATACACCTGGGATAGCTGGGATACACCTGGGTACACCTGGGGCTATCTGGGACAGCCTGGTGGCGCACCGTCACCACCTTGCCGTACATGTTCAGCACCTGGGTCAGGGCGAGACACACCTGGATACACCTGGGTACACCTGGGTACACCTGGGACAGCCTGAGATACACCTGGGATACACCTGGGATAGCTGGGATACACCTGGGATACACCTGGGGCTATCTGGGACAGCCTGGTGGCGCACCGTCACCACCTTGCCGTACATGTTCAGCACCTGGGACAGGGCGAGATACACCTGGATACACCTGGGTACACCTGGGTACACCTGGGACAGCCTGAGATACACCTGGGATACATCTGGGATACACCTGGGATAGCTGGGATACACCTGGGATACACCTGGGACAGCCTGGTGGCGCACCGTCACCACCGTGCCGTACATGTTCAGCACCTGGGACAGGGCGAGACACACCTGGATACACCTGGGATACACCTGGGTACACCTGGGACAGACTGAGATACATCTGGGATACACCTGGGACAGCCTAGGATACACCTGGGATACACCTGGGATACACCTGGGACAGCCTGGGATACATCTGGGATACACCTGGGTACACCTGGGACAGCCTGAGATACACCTGGGATACACCTGGGATAGCTGGGATACACCTGGGATACACCTGGGACAGCCTGGTGGCGCACCGTCACCACCTTGCCGTACATGTTCAGCACCTGGGGGCAAAGGGACACACCTGGGATACACCTGGATACACCTGGGGTACACCTGGGATACACCTGGGGCTATCTGGGACAGCCTGGTGGCGCACCGTCACCACCGTGCCGTACATGTTCAGCACCTGGGGACACACCTGGGGTCACCTGGGAGGGGTTTTTGGGGGACTTTGGCCAGGATTCTGGCCGGCATTTTTGGGAGACTTTGGCCATGATTTTGGGGGTTATTTTGGGGAATTTTGGGGGGGGGTTTTGGGGGATTTTGGGGGGGATTTTGGCCAGGATTTGGGGTGGTTTTTTGGGAGACTTTGGCCAGGAATTTGGGGGGTTTTTTGGGGGATTTTGGGTGGTTTTTTGAGGGAATTTTGGGGGGTTTTGGGGGGGATTTTGGCCAGGGTTTTGGGGGGATTTTGGGTGGTTTTTTGAGGGAATTTTGGGGGGTTTTTGGGGGGATTTTGGCCAGGATTTTGGGTGGTCTTTTGAGGGAATTTTGGGGGGGATTTTGGCCAGGATTTTGGGTGGTTTTTTGAGGGAATTTTGGGGGGTTTTTGGGGGATTTTGGGTGGTTTTTTGAGGGAATTTTAGGGGGTTTTTTTGGGGGATTTTGGCCAGGATTTTGGGGGGGGGTTTGGGGGGGGATTTTGGCCAGGGTTTTTGGGGGGATTTTGGGTGGTTTTTTGAGGGAATTTTGGGGGGTTTTGGGGGGATTTTGGCCAGGATTTTGAGGGGGGGGTTTTTGGGGGGATCTTGGCCAGGGTTTTGGGTGGTTTTTTGAGGGAATTTTGGGGGGTTTTGGGGGGGATTTTGGCCAGGATTTTGGGTGGTTTTTTGAGGGAATTTTGGGGGTTTTTGGGGGGATTTTGGCCAGGATTTTGGGTGTTTTTTTGAGGGAATTTTGGGGTGGTTTTGGCCAGGATTTTGGGTGTTTTTTTGAGGGAATTTTGGGGGGTTTTTGGGGGATTTTGGCCAGGATTTTGGGTGGTTTTTTGAGGGAATTTTGGGGTGATTTTGGCCAGGATTTTGGGGCGTTTCTCGGGGGTCTCACCTGGAAGGTCTCGCGCTCCAGGCGCACGATGACGCCCACGGTTTGGGGGTCCAGCTGCACCAGCTCCCCCCACTCGTGCTGCCCGCCCACGTCCACGCCCGAGGCCGTCTCGGAGCAGAGCTGCAGGTCCCGGGGCAGCACCTTCAGCTGGGGCAGCAAAAGCGACAAACCGGCTGGGCGCAGGCCCCAAAACCGCCGCGTTTCACCCCAAAACCCCTTCGCCCAGTTCTCACTGCTTTTTCCCAGATTTTCCCCATTTTTTCCCTGGTTTTTCTCAGTCTTCCTCACATTTTCCTATTTTTCCACAGTTTTCCCCACGTCTTTCCCAGGTTTTTCCTGGTTTCCTCTGTCTTCCCTTTTTTTCCCAGTTTTCCTGTGAATTTTCTGGTTTTTTTCCCAGTTTCCCCCAGGTTCTTCTTTTTTTCCCCCATTTTTCCGATCTTTTCCCCCATTTTTCACCTTTTGTACAGTGAGTTCTGAGAACAGCATCACAAAGTTCTCCTGCCCCCTCCATTTCTCCTCATTTTCTCACATTTTACCCCCTTTTCCCTCAGTTTTTTTCCCGATTTTCACATTTTTTTCCCGTTTTTGCCGTTTTTCGCCCCATTCCCACCTCGAGCATGGTCAGGTCTGAGAACAGGATCACCAATTCTCCTCCCCCTCCATTTCCCCCAATTTAATCCTGTTTTACCCCCTGTTCCACTCATTTTTTCCCCCTTTTCCACAGTTTTTTCCCGTTTTTCCCCGTTTTCCCCATTTCTCGCCCCATTCCCACCTCGAGCATGGTCAGGTCCGAGAACAGGATCACCAGTTCTCCTCCCCCCCATTTTATGCTGTTTCACCCCATTTTCCCCCTGTTTTTTCCCGATTTTCGCTTTTTCTTCCCGTTTTTTCCCGTTTTCCCCATTTCTCGCCCCATTCCCACCTCGAGCACGGTCAGGTCCGAGAACAGGATCACCAATTCTCCTCCCCTCCCCATTTTATGCTGTTTCACCCCATTTTCCCCCTGTTTTCTCCCGATTTTCACTGGGTTTCCCCCGATTTTCACTTTTTCTTCCCGTTTTTTCCCGTTTTCGCCGTTTTTCGCCCCATTCCCACCTCGTGCATGGTCAGGTCCGAGAAGAGGATCACGAAGTTCTCCTCCACCCTGACGATGAGCCCGGTGTCCCCCTCGAACCTGCCCGCTATCACCTTCACGTGGTCGCCCATCCTGAAGTACTTGCGCAGCTCCTGCGCCGGGAACTCCAGCATGTCCTGCCGGGGAAAAACCCCAAATTCCCGTTTTTCCGCCCCAAAAAATCCGCCCGGGTCGGGGGTTTTTTCTGCCCACCTTGAGGTCCTCGTGCTTGGGCATGATGGTGATCTTGTTGCCGTCCACGCTGAGGATCTTGCCCTGCAGGTTGATGAGCTCGCCCTCGCACACCTCCACGTTGTCGCCGGGCTGGAAGTTGTGCTCGCGCTCCTTGCCTGCGGCGTTTTGGGGTGAATCCCGGCGCTTTTGGGGCACTCGTTGGGGGGGTTTGGGGACGGGGCGCTCCTCACCTGTGCTCTCGGTCACCACCTCCAGGTCGATGCCCTCGGGTTGGTCCTCGAACTTCTCCAGCTCGGACAGCGTGGGCTTGACGCCCTCCGTGATCTGGGTTTGGGGTGAAACCGCGGGTTTTGGGTAAAATTAAATGGTCTGGAGTGAAATCAAACAGTTTGGGTGAAACCCCGTGGTTTGGTGTGAAAACCCAGGGGTTTGGGGTAAAATCCTCGAACTTCTCCAGCTCGGACAGCGTGGGCTTGACGCCCTCCGTGATCTGGGTTTGGGGTGAAACCGCAGGGTTTTGGGTAAAATTAAATGGTTTGGGGTGAAATCAAACAGTTTGGGGTGAAACCCCATGGTTTGGTGTGAAAAGCCAGGGTTTGGGGTAAAATCCTCGAATTTCTCCAGCTCGGACAGCGTGGGCTTGACGCCCTCCGTGATCTGGGTTTGGGGTGAAATCGCAGGGTTTTGGGTAAAATTAAATGGTTTGGGGTGAAATCAAACAGTTTGGGGTGAAACCCCATGGTTTGGTGTGAAAACCCAGGGTTTGGGGTAAAAGCAAACAGTTTGGGGTAAAATCCTCAAATTTCTCCAGCTCGGACAGCGTGGGCTTGACGCCCTCCGTGACCTGGGTTTGGGGTGAAATCACACAGTTTCGGGTAAAATCAAACAGTTTGAGTGGAACAGGCCCATTTTGGGCTGGATTTTGGCGTTTTTGGGCTCAGCACAGCTGACACAGCGAAGCTCTTGAACAGGAAGCCCTCGCGGCACAGTTTGGGGTGGAACGGGCAGGTTTTGGGTAGAACGGGCGGATTTTGGACAGCGCAGTCACACTTTGTGATAGAAGGGGCAGATTTTGGGTCAGATTTGGGCAGTTTTGGGCTCACCACGGCCGACATGGCGAAGCTCTTGAACAGGAAGCCCTTGCGGCACAGTTTGGGGTGGAACGGGCAGGTTTTGGGTGGAACGGGCGGATTTTGGACAGCACAGGCACATTTTGGGCTGTGAGGGGCACATTTTGGGTCAGATTTGGGCAGGTTTGGGCTCACCACGGCCAACATGGCGAAGCTCTTGAACAGGAAGCCCTTGCGGCACAGTTTGGGGTGGAACGGGCAGGTTTTGGGTAGAACGGGCAGATTTTGGACAGCGCAGTCACACTTTGTGATAGAAGGGGCAGATTTTGGGTCAGATTTGGGCAGTTTGGGCTCACCACGGCCGACATGGCGAAGCTCTTGAACAGGAAGCCCTTGCGGCACAGTTTGGGGTGGAACGGGCAGGTTTTGGGTAGAACGGGCGGATTTTGGACAGCACAGGCACGTTTTGGGCTGCGAGGGGCACATTTTGGGGCACATTTTGGGTCAGATTTGGGCAGATTCGGGCTCACCACGGCCGACATGGCGAAGCTCTTGAACAGGAAGCCCTTGCGGCACAGTTTGGGGTGGAACAGGCAGGTTTTGGGTAGAACAGCCCCGTTTTTGACAGCACAGGCACATTTTGGGCTGTGAGGGGCACATTCTGGGTCAGATTTGGGCAGTTTCGGGCTCACCACGGCCGACATGGCGAAGCTCTTGAACAGGAAGCCCTCGTGGCACAGTTTGGGGTGGAACGGGCAGGTTTTGGGTAGAATGGGCGGATTTTGGACAGCGCAGTCACATTTTGGGCTGCGAGGGGCACATTTTGGGTCAGATTTGGGCAGTTTTGGGCTCACCACGGCCGACATGGCGAAGCTCTTGAACAGGAAGCCCTCGCGGCACAGTTTGGGGTGGAACGGGCAGGTTTTGGGTAGAACGGGCGGATTTTGGACAGCACAGGCACATTTTGGGCTGTGAGGGGCAGATTTTGGGGCACATTTTGGGTCAGATTCGGGCAGTTTCGGGCTCACCACGGCCGACATGGCGAAGCTCTTGAACAGGAAGCCCTTGCGGCTGTAGCGGTTGCCCTCGAAGATGAGGAAGTCGCCGTCGGAGGCCACGTCCCCGCCCAGGGAGCTGCGGGGGGACCGGGGGGATCAGGGGGTCTCAGGGGGTCTCGGGGTGGGTCAGGGGGTCCCGGGGGGTCCCGGGGTGGGTCAGGGGGTCCCGGGGGGTCCCTGGGGGTCCCGGGGTCCCCCCCGTTCCCGGCCGTACCGGATTTTCTCGGCGTCGAAGAGGCGCTGGGGCGGCCGCTTGAACTTCTTGCGCTTGGCGAACCAATCCTTCTGTGGGGGGAGAGGGAGAGAGAAAGGGAGGAATGAGAGGGATCCACTGGGAGGGATCCACTGGGAGGGATCCACTGAGCTGGGATCTGATTGGGGATCCGCTGGGAGGGGATCTGCTGAGAAGGGATCTGACTGGGGATCTGAGCTGGGATCCGCTGAGCTGGGATCTGACTGGGTATACTACAGGGGATCTGATTTGAGCTGGGATCCACTGGGAGGGATCCACTGAGAGGGATCCACTGGGAGGGATCCACTGAGAGGGATCCACTGGGAGGGGATCTGCTGAGAAGGGATCTGACTGGGGATCCTACAGGGGATCTGATCTGAGCTGGGATCTGATTGGGGATCCTACAGGGGATCTGAGCTGAGCTGGGATCTGAGCTGGGAGCAGAGAGGGGATCTGAGAGGGATCCACTGAACTGAGGGCATCTTCTGAGAGGGGATCTGATCTCAGGTGGGATCTGCTGAGCTGGGATCTGAGAAGGGATCTGATCGGGGATCCGCTGAGCTGGGGTCTGACCCAGGATCTGATCTGAGCAGGGAGCTGAGATCTGAGCTGAGATCTGAGCAGGGATCTGATCTGATTGGGGATCCGCTGAGCTGGGATTTGGGTGAGGATCTGACCTGAGCTGGGATCTGAGCGGGGATCTGAGCACGGATCTGATCCGATTGGGGGTCCACTGAGCTGGGATCTGCTCAGGGATCTTCTGGGGATCTGCTGGGGGATTCACAGAACTGGGATCTGACTGCGGATCTGACCAGGGATCCACTGACCCGGGATTCGATCGCAGATCCACCAAACCAGGATCTGAGCTGGGATCTGATGAGGGATCCACCAAGCTGGGATCTGCCCAGGGATCTGCCCAGGGATCCCCTGGACCAGGATCTGAGCTGGGGTCTGATCCAGGATCTGATCTGATCAGGGATCCGCCGAGCTGGGACCTGCCCAGGGATCTGCCCAGGGATCTGCCCAGGGATCTCCTGATCCCGGATCTGAGCTGGGATCTGCTCAGGGATCCACCGAGCTGGGATCTGCCCAGGGATCTGCCCAGGGATCCCCTGGACCAGGATCTGAGCTGGGATCTGCTCTGGGATCCGCTGAGCTGGGGGCTGAGCTCTGATCAGGGATCTGATCAAAGATCTGAGCTGGGATCTGACTGGGGATCCACTGAGCTGGGATGTGCCCCAGGGACCCCCTCACCTGCCCCAGGGACCCCCTCACCTGCCCCAGGTGTATTATCCCCCCCCTCACCTGCCCCAGGTGTATTATCCCCCCCTCACCTGCCCCAGGTGTATTATCCCCCCCTCACCTGCCCCAGGTGTATCCCCCCCTCACCTGCCCCAGGTGTATTATCCCCCCCTCACCTGCCCCAGGTGTATCCCCCCCTCACCTGCCCCAGGTGTATTATCCCCCCCTCACCTGCCCCAGGTGTATCCCCCAGGTGTATCCCCCCCTCACCTGCCCCAGGTGTATCCCCCAGGTGTATCCCCCCCTCACCTGCCCCAGGTGTATTATCCCCCCCTCACCTGCCCCAGGTGCATTATCCCCCCCTCACCTGCCCCAGGTGTATTATCCCCCCCCTCACCTGCCCCAGGTGTATTATCCCCCCCCTCACCTGCCCCAGGTGTATTATCCCCCCCTCGCTCACCAGGCTCATCCGGGCCTTGATGCGGTCGAAGTCGATCCTGGGGATCATCTTGAGCGAGATCTGGTTCTGGCTGGGCTCCACGTAATCCACCTGGGCACGGGCGGGGCGCAGGTGAGCCAGGTGCGTCGCTTTCCCCCAGGGCGTGTCCCCTCCCCGCAAGGTGCGTCCCCCCGTGTGTTCCTCAGGTGAGCCCTGCGCCGCCAGGTGTGGCCCCAGGTGTGGCCCCTCCTCCCCAGGTGTCCCCCCAGTCCCCCAGGTGTCCCCTGCTCCCCCAGGTGTCCCCAGGTGTGTCCCCAGTCCCCCAGGTGTGTCCCCAGGTGTGTCCCCAGGTGTGTCCCCAGGTGTGTCCCCAGGTGCGTCCCCCGCTCACCTGGGCGATGTCGTCCTTGTAGATGCCCCTCTTGAGGCGCACCCAGGTGTGTCCCCAGTCCCCCAGGTGTGTCCCCAGTCCCCCAGGTGTGTCCCCAGGTGTGTCCCCAGTCCCCCAGGTGTGTCCCCAGGTGTGTCCCCTGTTCCCCCAGGTGTGTCCCCAGGTGTGCCCCCTGCTCCCCCAGGTGTGTCCCCTGTTCCCCCAGGTGTGCCCCCAGGTGCGTCCCCAGGTGCGTGCCCCGCTCACCTGGGCGATGTCGTCCTTGTAGATGCCCCTCTTGAGGCGCACCCAGGTGTGTCCCCAGTCCCCCAGGTGTGTCCCCAGGTGTGTCCCCAGTCCCCAGGTGTGTCCCCAGGTGTGTCCCCAGGTGTGTCCCCAGGTGCGTCCCCCGCTCACCTGGGCGATGTCGTCCTTGTAGATGCCCCTCTTGAGGCGCACCCAGGTGTGTCCCCAGTCCCCCAGGTGTGTCCCCAGTCCCCCAGGTGTGTCCCCAGGTGTGTCTCCAGGTGGGTCCCCAGGTGTGTCCCCTGTTCCCCCAGGTGTGTCCCCAGTCCCCCAGGTGTCCCCTGCTCCCCCAGGTGTGTCCCCAGTCCCCCAGGTGTGTCCCCAGGTGCGTCCCCAGGTGTGTCCCCTGCTCCCCCAGGTGTGTCCCCTGCTCCCCAGGTGCGTCCCCAGGTGTGTCCCCAGGTGCGTCCCCAGGTGCGTCCCCCGCTCACCTGGGCGATGTCATCCTTGTAGAAGCCCCTCTTGAGACGCACCCAGGTGTATCCCCAGGTGTGTCCCCAGTCCCCCAGGTGTGTCCCCAGGTGTGTCTCCAGGTGGGTCCCCAGGTGTGTCCCGTTCCCCCAGGTGTGTCCCCAGGTGCGTCCCCAGGTGCGTCCCCCGCTCACCTGGGCGATGTCGTCCTTGTAGATGCCCCTCTTGAGGCGCACCCAGGTGTGTCCCCAGGTGTGTCCCCAGTCCCCCAGGTGTCCCCTGCTCCCCCAGGTGTGTCCCCAGTCCCCCAGGTGCGTCCCCAGGTGTGCCCCCTGCTCCCCCAGGTGCGTCCCCAGGTGTGTCCCCAGGTGTGTCCCCAGTCCCCCAGGTGTGTCCCCAGGTGTGTCCCCAGTCCCCAGGTGCGTCCCCAGGTGTGTCCCCTGTTCCCCCAGGTGTGTCCCCAGGTGCGTCCCCAGGTGCGTCCCCCGCTCACCTGGGCGATGTCGTCCTTGTAGATGCCCCTCTTGAGGCGCACCCAGGTGTGTCCCCAGGTGTGTCCCCTGCTCCCCCAGGTGTGTCCCCTGCTCCCCCAGGTGTGTCCCCAGGTGTGCCCCCAGGTGTGTCCCCAGGTGTGTCCCCAGTCCCCAGGTGTGCCCCCAGGTGCGTCCCCCGCTCACCTGGGCGATGTCGTCCTTGTAGATGCCCCTCTTGAGGCGCACCCAGGCCTTGGGTTTCAGGTTGGTCACCTCCTTGACCACCTTGAGCACGTCCGTCATCTCCTTGATGGGCACCATCTGCTGGTTCCAGTAGCCCAGGCGCAGGTTGCCCACGCCCTCGATGGCCTGCTTGACGTGCGTCTGCTTGTAGGCCTCCACGTACAGGTAACCCCGCACGTGCTCAGGTGCCACCACCGACTTGATCTGCAGGGGCTGGGGACACAGGTGTGCACAGGTGTGACACTGGGGACAGCCAGGTATAGCCTGGTACAGCCCCAGTGACCCTGTGTACAGGTGTGCCTCCACGTACAGGTAACCCCGCACGTGCTCGGGGGCCACCACCGACTTGATCTGCAGGGGCTGCGGACACAGGTGTGCACAGGTGTGACACTGGAGTGACACTGGGGACAGCCCAGTACAGCCCAGTATAGCCCCGGTGTCCCTGTGACCCTGTGTACAGGTGTGTACAGGTGTGCCTCCACGTACAGGTAACCCCGCACGTGCTCGGGGGCCACCACGGACTTGATCTGCAGGGGCTGGGGACACACGGGGACACAGGTGTGTTACAGGTGTGTACAGGTGTGCCTCCACGTACAGGTAACCCCGCACGTGCTCAGGTGCCACCACCGACTTGATCTGCAGGGGCTGCGGACACATGGGGACACAGGTGTGACACAGGTGTGACATTGGGGACAGCCCGGTACAGCCCCGGTGTCCCTGTGACCCTGTGTACAGGTGTGTACAGGTGTGTACAGGTGTGCCTCCACGTACAGGTAACCCCGCACGTGCTCAGGGGCCACCACCGACTTGATCTGCAGGGGCTGCGGACACAGGTGTGCACAGGTGTGACACGGGGGACAGCCAGGTATAGCCCCGGTGTCCCTGTGACCCTGTGTACAGGTGTGTACAGGTGTGCCTCCACGTACAGGTAACCCCGCACGTGCTCGGGGGCCACCACCGACTTGATCTGCAGGGGCTGGGGACACAGGTGTGCACAGGTGTGCACAGGTGTGACACTGGAGTGACACTGGTAACAGCCAGGTACAGCCCAGTATAGCCCCGGTGTCCCTGTGTCCCTGTGTACAGGTGTGCACAGGTGTGTACAGGTGTGCCTCCACGTACAGGTAACCCCGCACGTGCTCGGGGGCCACCACGGATTTGATCTGCAGGGGCTGGGGACACAGGTGTGACACAGGTGTGACACAGGTGTGACATTGGTGACAGCCAGGTATAGCCCGGTACAGCCCCGGTGTCCCTGTGACCCTGTGTACAGGTGTGTACAGGTGTGTACAGGTGTGCACAGGTGTGTCCCCATGCACAGGTGTGCCCAGGTGTGTCCCCATGCACAGGTGTGCCCAGGTGTGTCCCCAGCGCTCACCGTCTCCGTGTACAGGTGTGCACAGGTGTGCCCAGGTGTGCCCAGGTGTGTCCCCAGTGCTCACCGTCTCCGTGTACAGGTGTGCCCAGGTGTGCCCAGGTGTGTCCCCATGCCCAGGTGTGCCCAGGTGTGCCCAGGTGTGTCCCCAGCGCTCACCGTCTCCGTGTACTGGTACGCGATGAATTTCCGCATCAGGGCGATGGCCGTGGCGCGCTCCTCCCCGATCTGGGGTGAAAACGGCGGAATTTGGGCAAAATCAGCAGGGTTTGGGCTCACAGGGGGTTTTGGGGCAAAAACCCCAATTTTTGGGGGTTTAGGTCACCCCCCCCAGCACCCACCTTGCACTTGACTGTCCAGAGATTGGGGTCCCTGGGGAAACAGCGAAAATTCGTTATTTTGGGGGTCTGACCCAAATTCTGCCTGTTTTACCCCAGCTCAGTTCCCATTTTCAGGACCCCTGACCCAAATCCCCAGTTCTGACCCAAATTCCTCCGGTTTCACCCCAGCCGAGTTCCCATTTCTGGGAATTCTGGCCCAAATTTCCCCTTTTTCACCGCGGCTCAGCTCCCGTTCCCAGGACCCCAGCCCCAAATTCCCCGTTTTTCCCCCCAAACCAGTTCTGATTCTTTGGAATTCTGCCCCCAAATTCCTCAATCCTGCCCCAAAATCCCCAATCCTGACCCGAAATCGCTGTTTTTCTCCCCAAATCTCACTTGACGCCGGGCAGCAGCTGCTGCTGGGTGATGTCGTCCGAGAGCTCGTCGGAGCCGCCGTAAACTCTGCGAAAATGGGGAAAACACCCCAAAATCAGGGGGCGGGGAAAACACCCCATAAAACCAGGGAAAACAGCCCAAAATCAGGGGGCGGGGAAAACACCCCATAAAACCAGGGAAAACACCCCAAAATCAGGGGGCGGGGAAAACAGCCCAAAAAAACAGGGAAAACAGCCCAAAAAACGGGGAAAACAGCCCAAAAAACCGGGGAAAACAGCCCAAAAAAACGGGGAAAACAGCCCAAAATCAGGGGGCGGGGAAAACACCCAAAACTGGGGCAAACAGCCCCAAAAAACAGGGAAAACAGCCCAAAATCAGGGGGCGGGGCCAGGGGATGGGACAGATGGGGGTCACTCAGCGGTCAGTGGTCACTCTCAGTGGTCAGTGGTCACTCAGGGGGGTCAGGGGTCACTCAGCGGTCAGTGGTCACTCCCAATGGTCAGTGGTCACTCAGTGGTCACTCATTGGTCACTCAGGGGGAATCACTCAGTGGTCAGCGGTCACTCAGGGATCAGTGGTCACTCAGGCATCAGTGGTCAGTGGTCACTCTCAGCGGTCAGTGGAGTCAGTCAGGGAGTCAGTCAGGGGTCACTTTCAGTGGTCACTCTCAGTGGTCAGTGGTCACTCAGTGGTCACCCATTGGTGACTCAGGGGGAATCACTCAGGGTCAGCGAGTGATTGACCACTCTCAGTGGTCAGTGGTCACTCTCAGTGGTCACTCAGGGGGGTCACGGGTCACTCTCAGCGGTCAGTGGTCACTCAGGGGGGGGGTCAGTGGTCACTCAGCGGTCACTCAGGGGTCACTCTCAGCAGTCAGTGGTCACTCTCAGCAGTCAGTGGTCACTCTCAGTGGTCAGTGGTCACTCAGTGATCAGTCAGGGAGTCAGTCAGGGGTCACTTTCAGTGGTCACTCAGGGGTCAGTGGTCACTCGGGGGATCAGTGGTCACTCTCAGTGGTCAGTGGTCACTCAGGGGGGTCAGGGGTCACTCAGGGGTCAGTGGTCACTCAGGGGTCACTCAGGGGTCACTCAGGGGTCAGGGGTCACTCTCAGCAGTCAGTGGTCACTCAGGGGGGTCAGGGGTCACTCAGGGGTCAGGGGTCACTCTCAGCAGTCAGTGGTCACTCAGGGGGGTCAGTGGTCACTCAGGGGTCAGTGGTCACTCAGGGGTCAGTGGTCACTCACGTCTCGCCCACGGAGGACTTGGCGTATTTCTTCATGTAGTACTCGCCCAGCTCCTCCTCACGCTGGTCCCTGCAGGGAAAACGGGGAGAAATCAGCCAGAATCGGGAAAAACGGGGAAAAACAGGGGGGAAATGGGGAGAAATCAGCCAGAAACGGGAAAAATGGGAAAAAACCAGACAGAAACGGGAAAAACGGGGAAAAACAGGGAGAGAAATGGGGAGAAATCAGCCAGAAACGGGAAAAACCAGACAGAAAGGGGGAAAATGGGGAAAAACAGGGGGGAAAATGGGGAGAAATCAGCCAGAAACGGGGAAAATGGGGAAAAACAGGGAGAGAAATGGGCAGAAATCAGCCAGAAACGGGAAAAACCAGACAGAAACGGGGAAAAACAGACAGAAACGGGGAAAAACAGGGAAAAACAGGGAGAGAAATGGGGAGAAATCAGCCAGAAACAGGAAAAACCAGACAGAAACGGGGAAAATGGGGAAAAACAGGGGGGAAAATGGGGAGAAATCAGCCAGAATCGGGAAAAACAGGGAAAAACAGAGGGGAAAATGGGGAGAAATCAGCCAGAAACGGGAAAAACCAGACAGAAAGGGGGAAAACGGGGAAAAACAGGGGGGAAAATGGGGGAAAAATGGGGTGAAATCAGCCAGAAATGGGAGAAATAGGGAAAAATGGGGGGGAAAATGAGGCAAAAACGGGGAGAAATCAGCCAGGAATGGGAAAAATGGGGGGAAAACGGGGGGAAACAGGGGAAAATGGGGGGAAATCAGCCAGAAATGGGAAAAAAACAAGGGGAAAATGAGGGAAAACGGGATGAAAATGGGGAAAAATTGGGGAAAATGGGGTGAAATTGGGGAAAACGGGGAAACTGAGGGAAAATGGGGGAAAATGGGGGGAAATGGGGGGAAATGGGGGGAAATGGGGGGAAATGGGGGAAAATGGGGGAAAATGGGGGAAAATGGGGGAAAATGGGGGGAAATGGGGGGAAATGGGGGGAAATGGGGGGAAATGGGGGGAAATGGGGGAAAATGGGGGGAAATGGGGGGAAATGGGGGAAAACAAGGGGAAAACAAGGGGAAAACAAGGGGAAAACGGGGGAAAAAGAAGAAGAAACAGCAAAAATCAGGGAAAACAGGGGAAAACAAGGGGAAAATGGGGGAGAAGGAAGGGCAAGCAGCAAAAACTCAGGGGAAATGGGGGAAAACAAGGGGAAACTGGGCAAAAAGGTGGAAAAGGGAGTAAAAAGGGCAGCAAAGGGTGGGGGTGACCTCCAGAGGTTCTGCAGGCGCCGCGCCCCCGAGCGATCCTCGTCCACCATGACGTTGTCGATGTTGGACGCTGAGGAAGAGGAGCACAGCGGTTCCGGGGGGATTCGGGGCCATTTGGGGATTTTGGGGAGTTTGGGGGGGTTTTGGGGAGGGGGCTCTTACCTTCGATCTCCTCTGCCCCGGGGAGCGGGAGGAGGAGGAGGAGGTGGCGGTGGAGGATGGAGAAATCAACAGCAAAACCGGGGTTTGGGGGGAAAAACGGGGGTTTGGGGAAAAAAAATAACAGGAAACAAAAAAATGCAACGGAAAGAAACCCAGGCAGAGCGGATGAGATGGAGGGGATGGGGAGACCCCGGGGTTTGGGGGGAAAAATGGGGATTTTGGGGAAAAGGGGGGATTTAGGGAAAAGGGGGATTTGGGGGTAAAGGGGTTTGGGGGGAAAAACGGGGGTTTGGGGAAAAAAATAACAGGAAACAAAAAAATGCAACGGAAAGAAACCCAGGCAGAGCGGATGAGATGGAGGGGATGGGGAGACCCCGGGGTTTGGGGGGAAAAATGGGGATTTAGGGAAAAGGGGATTCTGGGGAAAAGGGGATTCTGGTATAAAGGAGATTTGGGGATAAAGGGATGGAGAAAAAGGGATTTTGGGGAAAATGGGGATTTGGGGAAAAAGGGATTTGGGGCAGGAAAGGGCACTTTTGGGGAAGGGCAGTTTTGGGGAGGGCAGTTTTGGGGAGGGTAATTTTGGGGCAGGAAAGGGCCGTTTTGGGGCAGGAAAAGGGGTTCAGGGTATTTGGGGAGGGGGCAGCAGGCACCCACCCCCACGCAGGGCCCCCCCTGTCCCTCCCTGCAGCCCCCCAGGTGTGTGGGTGGGTGGGTTTGGGTTTGCAGCCCCCAGGTGTGTGTGTGGGTGGGTTTGCAGCCCCCAGGTGTGTGGGTGGGTTTGGGTTTGGGTTTGCAGCCCCCCAGGTGTGTGGGTGGGTGGGTTTGCAGCCCCCAGGTGTGTGGGTGGGTGGGTTTCTGCAGCCCCCAGGTGTGTGGGTGGGTGGGTTTCTGCAGCCCCCAGGTGTGTGGGTGGGTGGGTTTGGGTTTGGAGCCCCCAGGTGTGTGGGTGGGTTTGGGTTTGCAGCCCCCCAGGTGTGTGGGTGTGTGGGTTTGCAGCCCCCCAGGTGTGTGGGTGGGTGGGTTTCTGCAGCCCCCTGGTGTGTGGGTGGGTGGGTTTCTGCAGCCCCCAGGTGTGTGGGTGGGTTTGGGTTTGCAGCCCCCAGGTGTGTGGGTGGGTGGGTTTCTGCAGCCCCCAGGTGTGTGGGTGGGTGGGTTTGGGTTTGCAGCCCCCCAGGTGTGTGGGTGGGTGGGTTTGCAGCCCCCAGGTGTGTGGGTGGGTGGGTTTGCAGCCCCCCAGGTGTGTGGGTGGGTGGGTTTGGGTTTGCAGCCCCCAGGTGTGTGGGTGGGTGGGTTTGCAGCCCCCCAGGTGTGTGGGTGGGTGGGTTTGGGTTTGCAGCCCCCAGGTGTGTGGGTGGGTTTCTGCAGCCCCCAGGTGTGTGGGTGGGTGGGTTTGGGTTTGCAGCCCCCAGGTGTGTGGGTGGGTTTGGGTTTCTGCAGCCCCCCAGGTGTGTGGGTGGGTGGGTTTGCAGCCCCCCAGGTGTGTGGGTGGGTGGGTTTCTGCAGCCCCCAGGTGTGTGGGTGGGTGGGTTTCTGCAGCCCCCAGGTGTGTGGGTGGGTGGGTGGGTTTCTGCAGCCCCCAGGTGTGTGGGTGGGTGGGTTTGGGTTTGCAGCCCCCCAGGTGTGTGGGTGGGTGGGTTTCTGCAGCCCCCAGGTGTGTGGGTGGGTTTCTGCAGCCCCCCAGGTGTGTGGGTGGGTGGGTTTGCAGCCCCCAGGTGTGTGGGTGGGTGGGTTTCTGCAGCCCCCAGGTGTGTGGGTGGGTTTCTGCAGCCCCCCAGGTGTGTGGGTGGGTGGGTTTGCAGCCCCCAGGTGTGTGGGTGGGTGGGTTTCTGCAGCCCCCCAGGTGTGTGGGTGGGTGGGTTTGCAGCCCCCAGGTGTGTGGGTGGGTGGGTTTGCAGCCCCCAGGTGTGTGGGTGGGTGGGTTTGCAGCCCCCCAGGTGTGTGGGTGGGTGGGTTTGCAGCCCCCAGGTGTGTGGGTGGGTGGGTTTCTGCAGCCCCCCAGGTGTGTGGGTGGGTGGGTTTGGGTTTGCAGCCCCCAGGTGTGTGGGTGGGTGGGTTTGCAGCCCCCAGGTGTGTGGGTGGGTGGGTTTCTGCAGCCCCCCAGGTGTGTGGGTGGGTGGGTTTCTGCAGCCCCCAGGTGTGTGGGTGGGTGGGTTTGGGTTTCTGCAGCCCCCCAGGTGTGTGGGTGGGTGGGTTTGCAGCCCCCCAGGTGTGTGGGTGGGTGGGTTTCTGCAGCCCCCTGCCCAGCCCTCACCTTTCTCCAGGATGTCCTCAGCCCCATCTTCCCACTGATCTTCATCCTCGTACTCATCATCAACGTCTGCCACAGAGGGGAGGGGGGGTCAGCGCCCTGGAGACCCCCGGAGACCCCCCAAGAACCCTCCCAGGCACCCCCAAAGCCCCTAGACCCTCCCCAAATCCCCCCAGACTCCCCACAAGCCCCTCCACAACTCCCCAAACCCCCTAAACTGCCCCAAAACCCCCTCAGAGCCCCCCAAATCCCCCCAAACTCCCCCAAAATTCACTCAAAACCCCCTCAGAGCCCCCCAAAGTGCCCCAAAACCCCCTCAGAGCCCCCCACGACCCCCCAAAATTCACTCAAAACCCCCTCAGAGCCCCCCAAAGTGCCCCAAACTCCCCCAAAATTCACTCAAAACCCCCTCAGAGCCCCCCAAATCCCCCCAAACTCCCCCAAAATTCACTCAAAACCCCCTCAGAGCCCCCCAAGACCCCCCAAAATTCACTCAAAACCCCCTCAGGTCCCCCCAAATCCCCCTCACCAGCCTCGTCCAGGATGAAGCCCCCGTGCCGCGGCTTCTTGGCCGGCCGGTCGTCGTCTTCCTCCTCCTCCTCCTCCTCATCGTACTCCTCCTCCTCCTCCTCCTCTTCCTCCTCCTCCTCCTCCTCCTCGGGCTCCTCCTTGCCGCTGCCGCCGCCGCGCTGCTCCTCGGGCTGGGGGGCAAACGGGGGCTCAGGGACCCCCAAAATATCCCAAAACCCCTCCAATACCACACCAAATCCCCCAAAACCCTCGCCAGTGTAATCCAAAATCCCACAAACGCCCCCCAAAATCCCCCAAATCCCTCCAAAATACCCCAAAAATTCCCCCCAAGATCCCCCCCCCAAAATCTCCCAAAACCCTACAAAATCCCCCCAAAGACCCCCAAAACTGCCAGAATCCCAGCCAAATCCCCCAAACTCCCCAGAAATCCCCCAAAATACCCCAAAGTCCCCTCAAAGTCCGCCAAAAACCACCAAATCCCCCCCAAACTTCCCCAATATCCCCTCAATTGCCCCCCAAATCCCCCAAAAAAAACCCGAAATCCTTCCCAAAATCCCCTCAATATCCCTCAAAACCTCCCCAAACGCCCCCCCAAAATCCCCCTCAAAACTCCTCCAAGCCCCAAAACCCCCCAACTGCCCCCCAAAAAAAACCAAAATCCTTCCCAAAATCCCCTCAATATCCCTCAAAACCTCCCCAAACGCCCCCCAAAATCCCCCTTCAAAACTCCTCCAAGCCCCAAAACCCCCCCAACTACCCCCAAAAAAACCCAAAATCCACCCAAAGCCCCCCCCAAAGAAACCCCAAAATCCGCCCAAACCCCCTCTAACATCCCCCTAAATCTCCCCCAAAACTCGCCAAAACCCCCCCATTACCTCCCCAAAATCCTCTCAAAATCCCTCCCAAATGCCAGAAATCCCCCCAAAATCCCCACGA
The DNA here is from genome assembly GCA_031885435.1 of Passerculus sandwichensis. Classification (NCBI taxonomy): domain Eukaryota; kingdom Metazoa; phylum Chordata; class Aves; order Passeriformes; family Passerellidae; genus Passerculus; species Passerculus sandwichensis. The sequence continues at coordinate 87,136 of JAVKUW010000025.1, forward strand.
ACACCCCAAAGTGCCCCAAAATCTCCACAAACACCCCCAAAGTGCCCCAAAACCCCCACAAACACCCCCGAAGTGCCCCAAAATGCCCACAAACACCCTCGAAGTGCCCCAAAATCCCCACGAAAACCCCCAAAGTGCCCCAAAACCCCCACGAACACCCCCGAAGTGCCCCCGAATCCCCACGAACACCCCCAAAGTGCCCCCGAATCCCCATGAACACCCCCGAAGTGCCCCAAAACCCCCACGAACACCCCCAAAGTGCCCCAAAATGCCCACGAACACCCCCGAAGTGCCCCGAATCCCCACGAACACCCCCGAAGTGCCCCGAATCCCCCCGCATCCCCCCGGTGCCGGCCGTGCCTCGTCGCCCTCGCCCTCGTCGCTGCTGCGCTCGCTCTCCTCCTCCGAGAAGTTGCTCTCCTCGCTGTCCGACATGGCCGCCGCCACCCGCGGGGCTCCTGAGGGGCCGGGGAGCGCCCTCAGGGCTCTGGGCGGCTCTGAGGCGGCTCCTGAGGGGGCTCGGGGGGCAAGGAGAGTGGAAAGAGGGGCCTGAGGGGTCCTGAGGGGTCTGGGGGCTCCTGAGGGGCCGGGGAGCGCCCTCAGGGCTCTGGGGGGCTCCGAGGGGGCTCCTGAGGGGTTTGGGGGCTCCTGAGGGGCCTCGGGGGGCAAGGAGCGTGTAAAGAGGGGCCTGAGGGGTCTGGGGGCTCCTGAGGGGCCGGGGAGCGCCCTCAGGGCTCTGGGGGGCTCCGAGGGGGCTCCTGAGGGGTTTGGGGGCTCCTGAGGGGCCTCGGGGGGCAAGGAGCGTGTAAAGAGGGGCCTGAGGGGTCTGGGGGCTCCTGAGGGGCCGGGGAGCACCCTCAGGGCTCTGGGGGGCTCTGGGGGGCTCTGAGGGGGCTCCTGAGGGGGCTCGGGGGGCAAGGAGAGTGGAAAGAGGGGCCTGAGGGGGCTGGGGGCTCCTGAGGGGCCGGGGAGCGCCCTCAGGGCTCTGGGGGGCTCCGAGGGGGCTCCTGAGGGGCCTCGGGGGGCAAGGAGCGTGGAAAGAGGGTCCTGAGGGGGCAAGGAGCGTTTAAAGAGGATCCTGAGGGGTCTGGGGGGTCCTGAGGGGCCAGGGAGCGCCCTCGGGGCTGTGGGCAGCTCTGAGGGGGCTCGGGGGGCAAGGAGCGTGGAAAGAGGGGCCTGAGGGGTCCTGAGGGGTCTGGGGGCTCCTGAGGGGCCGGGGAGCGCCCTCGGGGCTGAGGGGGGCTCTGAGGGGGCTCTTGAGGGGTCTCGGGGGGCAAGGAGCGTGTAAAGAGGGGCCTGAGGGGTTTGGGGGCTCCTGAGGGGGCTCGGGGGGCAAGGAGCGTGTAAAGAGGGTCCTGAGGGGTCCTGAGGGGTCTGGGGGGGGACAAGGGGTGTGTAAAGAGGGGCCTGAGGGGTCTGGGGGGTCCTGAGGGGCCAGGGAGCGCCCTCAGGGCTGTGGGCGGCTCTGAGGGGGCTCCTGAGGGGGCTCGGGGGGCAAGGAGCGTGGAAAGAGGGGCCTGAGGGGTCTGGGGGCTCCTGAGGGGCCGGGGAGCGCCCTCAGGGCTCTGGGGGGCTCTGAGGGGGCTCCTGAGGGGGCTCGGGGGGCAAGGAGCGTGTAAAGAGGGGCCTGAGGGGTTTGGGGGGTCCTGAGGGGCCTCGGGGGGCTCCTGAGGGGCCGGGGAGCGCCCTCAGGGCTCTGGGCGGCTCTGAGGGGGCTCCTGAGGGGGCTCGGGGGGCAAGGAGAGTGGAAAGAGGGGCCTGAGGGGTCTGGGGGGGGGCAAGGAGAGTGGAAAGAGGGGCCTGAGGGGTTTGGGGGGCAAGGAGCGTGGAAAGAGGGTCCTGAGGGGTTTGGGGGGTCCTGAGGGGCCTCGGGGGGCAAGGAGCGTGTAAAGAAGGGGCCTGAGGGGTCGGGGGGTGGGCAAGGAGTGTGTAAAGAGGGTCCTGAGGGGTCTGGGGGGGGCAAGGAGAGTGGAAAGAGGGTCCTGAGGGGTCTGGGGGGTCCTGAGGGGTCTGGGAGGTCCTGAGGGGTCTGGGGGGTCCTGAGGGCTCCCTGAGCGCTCCCGGGCTGCCCTGAAGGCTCCGCGGACGCTCTGAGAGGGCTTTGAGGGGACCCGGGGGGCTCTGAGGGCTCCGGGTGAGGCTCTGAGGGTGCCCTGAGGGATCTGGGGGGGATCTGAGGGGTCTGAGGGTGCCGTGAGGGATCTGGGGGGGATCTGAGGGGTCTGAGGGTGCCCTGAGGGGTCTGAGGGTGCCGTGAGGGATCTGGGGGGATCTGAGGGTGCCCTGAGGGATCTGGGGGGATCTGAGGGCTCTGAGGGTGCCCTGAGGGATCTGGGGGGGATCTGAGGACTCTGAGGGTGCCCTGAGGGCTCCGGTGCCGCCCCGAGCGCCGCCGCCGCCGCCTCCCTCCCTCACCCGCTGCCTTCCGCTCCGGGCCTGGCTCCGCCGCCGCCTGAGGCGCTCCCGGTGCCGCTCCTGCTGCGGTTCCCGGGCCCTGTCGCGGTTCCCGGGCCCTGTCGCGATTCCCGGTCCCGGTTCCGGTCCCGACCCGCGGCCGCTCCGCGCCGCTCCCGGGCCCCGCTCTCGCGAGACTTCCCGCCCTTCCTCTCGCGAGACTCGGTGGCGTCGGACGGCGGCGCGAGAGGCCCAAAACGCGCCGGGGCTTTTTTTTCGCGCTTTTTTTTTTTTTTTTTGTGACGGGGGTGTGACGTCACACCGCGGGCCGTGACGTCACGCCGAATCCCCGCCGGTCCCACGCTCCTCCCACACCCGTGACGTCACGCACAGAAAAAGCCGAAGAGCCGGTGTCTCAAAACTCGGGTTTATTTAACAAAAATCCAACGTTTTACCCCAAAACTCCTCAAACCGGGATTTGGGGTCCCAAAACCCTCAAAGTCCCCCAAAACTGCCCCAAACCAGCCCAAAATCACCCCAAACCAGCACAGCCCCTGCCTCAGTCCCCCCCTCTCCCACCCCAGCACCGCTCTGGGGGTGTCCTGGGGGTCGCAGCCCCCCCAAAACCCCATCAGGACCCCCCAAAATGGGGTCAGGATACCCCAAATCCCCCCAAAATCCCCCCAAAATGGGCTCAGGACCCCCCAAATCCCCCCAAAATCCCCCCAAATCCCCTCAGGGCCCCCCCGGGGGCGGCAATCTCCCCGTTATTTTGTTGGTGCCCTCGAGCAGCGCGTTGTGGATGTCCTTGGGACCCCCCAAACCCCACCAGGACCCCCAAAACCGCCCCAAATCCCCCCAAAATGGGGTCAGGACCCCCCAAATCCCCCCAAAATGGGCTCAGGACCCCCCAAATCCCCCCCAAATCCCCTCAGGGCCCCCCAGGAGGGGGCAATCTCCCCGTGATCTTGTTGGTGCCCTCGAGCAGCGCGTTGTGGATGTCCCTGGGACCCTCCAAACCCCACCAGGACCCCCAAAACCCCCCCAAAATGGGCTCAGGACCCCCCAAAATGGGGACAGGACCCCCCAGATCCCCCCCAAATCCCCTCAGGGCCCCCCAGGAGGGGGCAATCTCCCCGTGATCTTGTTGGTGCCCTCGAGCAGCGCGTTGTGGATGTCCCTGGGACCCCCCAAACCGCACCAGGACCCCCCAAATCCCCCCAAAATGGGGTCAGGCCCCCCAAATCCCCCCAAATCCCCCCAAAATGGGGTCAGGCCCCCCCAAATCCCCTCAGGGCCCCCCCGGGGGCGGCAATCTCCCCGTGATCTTGTTGGTGCCCTCGAGCAGCGCGTTGTGGATGTCCTTGGGACCCCCCAAACCCCACCAGGACCCCCAAAACCCCCCCAAATCCCCCCAAAATGGGCTCAGGACCCCCCAAAATGGGGACAGGACCCCCCAAATCCCCCCAAATCCCCTCAGGGCCCCCCCGGGGGCGGCAATCTCCCCGTTATTTTGTTGGTGCCCTCGAGCAGCGCGTTGTGGATGTCCCTGGGACCCCCCAAACCCCACCAGGACCCCCAAAACCCCCCCAAATCCCCCCAAAATGGGCTCAGGACCCCCCAAAATGGGGTCAGGACCCCCCAAATCCCCCCAAATCCCCTCAGGGCCCCCCAGGAGGGGGCAATCTCCCCGTTATTTTGTTGGTGCCCTCGAGCAGCGCGTTGTGGATGTCCTTGGCGCCGGCGATCTGCGCCTTGATCAGGGGCAGGTACTGCGTGTACGGGAGGCTCTCGGCGCCGCCCGGGACCCCCGGGACCCCCAGGGAGCCCCCCAGGGACCCCCCCTCGGCCTTGGGCGCCGCCGGCACCAGCGCGGGGGCGTGCTTGGCGCTGTCGAAGCTCTGCGCCAGGCACTCGTGGGCCAAACGCTGTAAGAGAGAGAAATTTGGGTGAAAAATGAGAATTTTGGGGTGTTTATGGGGGTTTGGGTGAGTTAGAGAGGATTTGGGGGGATTTGGGGGTGTTCATGGGGTTTTGGGGCGTGCTTGGCGCTGTCGAAGCTCTGCGCCAGGCACTCGTGGGCCAGCCTCTGTAACAAACACAAATTTGGGTGAAAAATGAGAATTTTGGGGTGTTTATGGGGGTTTGGGTGAGTTAGAGAGGATTCGGGGGGATTTGGGGCGGATTTGGGGGTGTTTATGGGGGTTCGGGGCGTGCTTGGCGCTGTCGAAGCTCTGCACCAGGCACTCGTGGGCCAAACGCTGAAAACAGACACAAATTTGGGTGAAAAACGAGAATTTGGGGGTGTTTATGGGGGTTTGGGGCGTGCTTGGCGCTGTCGAAGCTCTGCGCCAGGCACTCGTGGGCCAAACGCTGTAAGAGAGACAAATTTGGGTGAAATTGGGGCAAAATTGGGGATTTTGGGGTGTTTGTGGGGGATTTGGGGGGATTTGGGGGTGTTTATGGGGGTTCGGGGCGTGCTTGGCGCTGTCGAAGCTCTGCGCCAGGCACTCGTGGGCCAGCCTCTGAAAACAGACACAAATTTGGGTGAAATTGGGGTAAAATTGGGGATTTTGGGGTGTTTGTGATGGATTTGGGGGGATTTGGGGCAGATTTGGGGGTGTTCATGGGGGTTCGGGGCGTGCTTGGCGCTGTCGAAGCTCTGCGCCAGGCACCCGTGGGCCAAACGCTGAAAACAGACACAAATTGGGGTGAAAAACGAGAATTTTGGGGTGTTTATGGGGACTTGGGTGAGTTAGGGAGCTCTGCGCCAGGCACCCGTGGGCCAAACGCTGAAAAAAAAACCCCCAAAATTTGGGGTGAAATTGGGGATTTTGGGTTGTTTGTAGGGGTTACAGGGGGTTTGGGGGGGTTTTTGGGACTTAAAGGGGGTTTTTGGGGTTATCTTTGGGGTAGATTTGGGGATTTTGGGTATTTCTCACCAGGCACAGCTCCAGCCGGTCGCACAGGGGGTTTGGGGTTATTTTTGGGGATATTTTTGAGGTGAATTTTGGGGATTTTGGGGTTTCTCTCACCAAGCACAGCTCCAGCTGGTCGCACAGGGGGTTTGGGGTGATTTTGGGGATATTTTTGAGGATATTTTTGGGGTGAATTTGGGGGTTTTGGGGGTTTCTCTCACCAGACACAGCTCCAGCTGGTTGCACAGGGGTTCGGGGTTATTTTTGAGGATATTTTTGGGGTGAATTTGGGGGTTTTTGGGGTTTCTCTCACCAGACACAGCTCCAGCTGGTCGCACAGGGCGTAGAACTCCTCCAGGCTCTTGTCGAAGCGCTGCAGGGCCCCGTCGGCGCTCTTCCTGCGGGCACTGGGAGTGACTGGGAGCACTGGGAATGGACTGGGAGGGACTGGGATATACTGGGAATGGACTGGGGGGGACTGGGAATGGACTGGGAATGGACTGGGAGGGACTGGGAATGGACTGGGATATACTGGGGGGGACTGGGAATGACTGGGAGCACTGGGAATGGACTGGGATATACTGGGGGGGACTGGGAATGCACTGGGAGCACTGGGAATGGGGCTGGGGGGAACTGGTGGGGACTGGGGGGTCACTGGGTTATACTGGGTTATACTGGGAGCACTGGGAATGGGGACTGGGGGGCACTGGGAGGGAACTGGATTATACTGGGTTGTAATATACAATATATATCATATATATTTCATACACTGTAATACATAATATAGTGTTATAGTACAATAGTACAGAATGTAATAAGACATAATAAATATAATACAACATAAATAAAAGTATATATAAAATACATATATTTTTATATACATAGCATACATGTAAATATAAACTGTACGCATATAGAAATAAATATATTTAGATATAACAGAAGATATATAAAATATATACGCATAATATATAAACATATTATTAATATAATATAATAATTATAATATAATATATAATATATATAGTAAATGTAGTATATACTGGGAGGGACTGGGGGGCACTGGGAGGGACTGGGTTATACTGGGAGGGACTGGGAATGGGGCACTGGGGGGGACTGGTGGTCCCTGGGGGTCACTGGAGGGGGGTCATTGGGGGGGTCCCGGGGGTCCCTGTGGGTCCCTGGGGGGGTCCCTGGGGGTCCCTGGGGGTCCCTGGGGGGGTCATTGGGGGTCCCTGGGGGTCCCGGGGGTCACTGGGTTGTACTGGGGGGGTCCCTGGGGGTCCCTGGGGGTCCCTGGGGGGTCATTGGGGGTCCCTGGGGGGGTCCCGGGGGTCACTCACTGCCCGTTGTCGATGCTGGAGTTCTGCACCAGGTTCTGCGCCGCCACCTTCATCAGGGTCTGCGGGACGGGGGGGGGGGGGGTCACAGAGGGGTCACGGGGGGTCACGGAGGGGTCACGGGGGTCAGGGGGCGGAGCCGCATCCGCCCCAGCGCCCCCAGCCCCGGTGGGAAATGACCGGAGGGGAAAATGGGGAGGGGGGGACAGGGAGGGCCTGGGACCCCCCCAGGGACCCCCAAAACTCCGGGGGAGAGACACGCCCCCACGGGAAACCACGCCCCTTAGCGGCGGGAAACCCCGCCCATTCCCAGCGGCAAACCCCGCCCATCCCACGTCGGGAAACCACACCCACCCCGGCGGTAAACCCCGCCCATTCCAGGCGGCAAACCACGCCCATTGACGATGGCAAACCCCGCCGATTCCCGCCTAAAACCACGCCCAATCCAGGCGGCAAACTCCGCCCATTCTCGGCGGCAAACTCCGCCTAATATGGCCGGCAAACCCCGCCCATTCCCGGCGGCAAACCCCGCCTCTTCCCGGCGGCAAACCACGCCCAATATGGCCGGCAAACCCCGCCCATTCCCGGCGGCAAACTCCGCCCAATCCAGGCGGCAAACCCCGCCCAATATGGCCGACAAACCCCGCCCAATGCAGGCGGCAAACCCCGCCCATTCAGGGCGGCAAACCCCGCCCATTCCCGGCGGCAAGCCCCGCCCACTCCCGGCGGCAAACCACGCCCAATATGGCCGGCAAACCCCGCCTATTCCCGGCGGCAAACTCCGCCCATTCCCGGCGGCAAACTCCGCCCAATATGGCCGGAAAACCCCGCCCATTCCCGGCGGCAAACCCCGCCCATTCCCGGCGGCAAACTCCGCCCAATATGGCCGACAAACCCCGCCCAATCCAGGCGGCAAACCCCGCCCGTTCCCGGCGGCAAACCCCGCCCCTATCGCAGGCCCCGCCCACCTGCAGGCTCTCCTTCAGCTGGGGCAGCAGAAGCCGGAAGCGCTGCACGGGATCGAAGTCCTGCGCCTGCGCGGTCGCGGCCTGCGCGGGCAGCGCGGGGCCCTGCGCGGCCCCCGGGGTCGGTCCCGGCCCCGCTCCGGGCCCCGCCGCCGCTCCGGGCCCCGCGGGCGCTGAGGGCGGGCCCGGGCCCGGCCCGGCCGGAGGCGGCGGAGGCGCCGCCATGTTCTCCGCCACTTCCGGCGCGCGGCGGATTTGACGTAGTCAGGAGGCGCCGCGCAGGACCGGAAGTAGCGGGCCAAGATGGCGCCCACCATCCAGACGCAGGCGCAGCGCGATGAGCCGGGCCACCGGTAACGGGGCGTGACGTCACCGCCGTGACGTCACATCGCATCACGCACAGCCGGGGGGGCGCCCTCGGTGGCGGCGGGGTGGGGGCGGGGCGGGATTCCCCCGTGACGTCACCCCGCGCTGTGTGTGCGGGGTACACAACGGGGCGCCCCGTGACGTCACGGAGGCGTTCGGGGGTCCCCCGTGACGTCATGACGCGCCCCCCCCCCTCCCCGCAGGCCGAGCTCGCACCGGACCCTCCCCGAGAGGTGAGCGGGGGGCGGGGGGGGGTCCCGGGCGGGTTTGGGGTGAATTCGGGCGGTTTTGGGGTGAATTCGGGCGGTTTTGGGGTGAATTCGGGCGGGTTCGAGGCCTCCCCGCGGTTTGGGGGTCCCGGGCCCGGTTCGGGACCCCCTGAGCCCCCCCCGGTGCCCCCTCCCCAGGTCCGGGGTCGTTTGCCGGGTCAAGTTCTGCAACAGCCTCCCCGACATCCCCTTCGACCCCAAGTTCATCACGTACCCCTTCGACCAGAGCCGGTAACGGGGGGTCCTGGGGGGATTTGGGGGGTCCCGGGGGGTCCTGGGGGGGTTTTGGGGGGTCCTGGGGGGATCTAGGGGCGTTCTGGGGGGATCTTGGGGCGTTCTGGGGAATTCTGAGGGGGATTTGGGGGGTCCTGGGGAATTCTGAGGGGATCTTGGGGGGTCCCGGGGGATCTTGGGGGTCCTGGGGGGATCTTGGGGGGTCCTGGGGAATTCTGAGGGGGATTTGGGGGGTCCTGGGGGATTTCGGGGGTCCTGGGGGGGATCTTGGGGCGTTCTGGGGAATTCTGAGGGGGATTTGGGGGGTCCTGGGTGCTCCTGGGGGTATCCCTGGGGGTCCCGAGGGGTCCTGGGGGGGTTTTGGGGGGTCCTGGGAAGGGTCTGGGATGTCCCGGAGGGGTCTGGGGGTTTCTGGGGGGGTCCAGGGTGGTCCTGAGGAGTTCTGGGGGGATCCTGAGGGGAGTTTGGGGCTGATTTTGGGGTGGGTTTTGGGGCCAGTCCTGGTGGCTTTTGGGGTGAGTTTTGGGGTCAGTTCTCATGAGTTTTGGGGCCGACCCTGATGGGTTTTGGGGCTGAATTTGGGGTGGGTTTTGGGGCCAATCCCGGTGGGTTTTGGGGTCAATCCTGGTGGGTTTTGGGGCTGATTTTGGTGGATTTTGGGGCTGATTTCAGTGGGATTTGGGGCTGATTTTGGGGTGGGTTTTGGTTGAGTTTGGGGCTGATTTTGGAGCTGATTTTGGGGTGGGTTTTGGGGCCAATCCCGGTGGGTTTTGGGGCCAATCCCGGTGGGTTTTGGGGCTGACCCTGGTGGGATTTGGGGCTGATTTTGGGGTGGATTTTGGGGCTGATTTCAGTGGGTTTTGGGGCTGATTTTGGGGTGGGTTTGGGGCTGATTTTGGGGTGGGTTTTGGGGCTGATTTTGGGGTGGGTTTTGGGGCCATTCCCGGTGGGTTTGGGGCTGATTTTGGTTGGTTTTGGGGCTGATTTTGGTTGGTTTTGGGGCTGATTTTGGGGTGGGTTTGGGGCTGACCCTGGTGGGTTTTGGGGCTGATTTTGGTTGGTTTTGGGGCTGATTTTGGGGTGGATTTGGGGCTGATTTTGGGGTGGGTTTGGGGCTGATTTTGGGGTGGGTTTTGGGGCTGATTTTGGTGGATTTTGGGGCTGATTTCAGTGGGTTTTGGGGTTGATTTTGGGGTGGATTTGGGGCTGATTTTGGTTGGTTTTGGGGCTGATTTTGGGGTGGGTTTGGGGCTGACCCTGGTGGGATTTGGGGCTGATTTTGGGGTGGGTTTTGGGGCTGATTTTGGTGGATTTTGGGGCTGATTTCAGTGGGTTTTGGGGCTGATTTTGGGGTGGATTTTGGGGCCAATCCCGGTGGGATTTGGGGCTGATTTTGGGGTGCTGCCCGCAGGTTTGTGCAGTACAAGGCCACGTCCCTGGAGAAGCAGCACAAGCACGATCTGCTGACAGAGCCTGACCTGGGCGTCACCATCGACCTCATCAACCCCGACACGTACAGGATTGATCCTGGGGGTGAGGACCCCAAAACGGCCCGAAATCGCCCAAAAACTGCCCCAAAAACTGCCTCCAAAACCGCCCAAAAACTGCCCCCAAAACCGCCCAAAAACTGCCCCCAAAACTGCCCCAAAACTGCCCCAAAACCACCCAAAATACTGCCCCAAAACTGCCCCCATCGACCTCATCAACCCCGACACGTACAGGATTGATCCTGGGGGTAAGGACCCCAAAATGGCCCGAAATCGCCCAAAAAACTGCCCCAAAACCGCCCAAAAACTGCCCCAAAGCTGCCCCAAAATCAACCCCAAAACTGTCCCAAAAACAACCCCAAAATCACCCAAAAATCACTCCAAAATCACCCCCAAAACCGCCCTAAAATCACCCAAAATCACCCCCAAAACTGCCCTAAAATCAACCCCAAAACTGCCCTAAAATCACCCAAAATCAGCCCCCAAAACCACCCCCATCGACCTCATCAACCCTGACATGTACAGGATGCATCCGGGGGGTAAGGATCCCAAAACTGCCCTAAAACAGCCCAAAAACTGCCCCAAAAACTACCCCCAAAACCGCCCCAAAATTACCCCCAAAACTGCCCTAAAATCACCCAAAAACTGCCCCAAAAACTGCCCCAAAATCATTCTCAAAACCGCCCTAAAATCACCCAAAAACTGCCCCCAAAACTGCCTCAAAATTACCCCCAAAACTGCCCTAAAATCAACCCCAAAACTGCCCTAAAATCACCCAGAAACTGCCCCCAAAACTGCCCCAAAATCACCCCTAAAACTGCCCTAAAATCACCCCCAAAATTGCCCTAAAATCACCCAAAACCTGCCCCCAAAACTGCCCTAAAATCACCCAAAACCTGCCCCCAGAACTGCCCTAAAATCACCCAAAACACCCCCAGGGCTGACCCGAATCCCTTTGGACTGACCCCAAACCCTTTGGTCTGCCCCCATTTTGGGGTGGTTTCCCACAGTCTGACCCAAATTTGGGTTTTTTTGCCCCATTTCTGCAGTGCTGACCCCAAACCCCACAGTCTGACCCAATTTTGGGCTTTTTTCCCCCGTTTTCCCAGTGCTGACCCCATTTTGGGGTGGTTTCCCCCAAACCCCTTGGTCTGACCCCAATCCTTTGGTCTGACCCAATTTTGGGTGTTTTTCCCCCATTTCCCCCAGTGCTGACCCCATTTTGGGGTGGTTTCCCCCAAACCCCTTGGTCTGACCCCAATCCTTTGGTCTGACCCAATTTTGGGGTTTTTTCCCCCATTTTCCCAGTGCTGACCCCATTTTGGGGTGGTTTCCCCCAAACCCCTTGGTCTGACCCCAATCCTTTGGCCTGACCCAATTTTGGGTGTTTTTCCCCCATTTTCCCAGTGCTGCTGGACCCCGCGGATGAGAAGCTGCTGGAGGAGGAGATCCAGGCACCCACCAGCTCCAAGAGGTGACCCCGAAACCCAAAACTGCCCAAAACTGACCCAAATCTGACCCCAAACTGACCCAAATCTGCCCCAAAACTGCCCTAAACGGGCCCCCAAATCTGCCCCAAAACTGACCCAAAACTGACCCAAATGGGAACGCCAAAACTGCCCCAAATCTGCCCCAAAACTGCCCCAAAACTGACCCAAAACTGACCCAAAACTGACCCAAAACTGCCCCAAAACTGACCCCAAACTGCCCCAAAAACTGACCCAAAACTGACCCAAAACTGACCCAAATGGGAACGCCAAAACTGCCCCAAATCTGCCCCAAAACTGCCCCAAAACTGCCCTAAACGGGCCCCCAAAACTGCCCAAAACTGACCCAAAACTGACCCAAAACTGACCCCAAACTGCCCCAAAACTGACCCAAAACTGCCCCAAATGGGAACGCCAAAACTGCCCCAAAACTGACCCAAATGGGCACCCCAAAACTGCCCCAAAACTGCCCCAAAACTGCCCTAAATGGGCCCCCAAAACTGACCCAAAACTGACCCAAAACTGACCCAAAACTGCCCTAAATGGGAGCCCCAAAACTGCCCCAAAACTGACCCAAATCTGCCCCAAATGGGCCCCCCAGAACTGCCCCAAAACTGACCCAAAACTGCCCTAAATGGGCCCCCAAAACTGCCCCAAATCTGCCCCAAATGGGCCCCCCAGAACTGCCCCAAAACTGCCCCAAATCTGCCCCAAATGGGCCCCCCAGAACTGCCCCAAAACTGCCCCAGAACTGCCCCAAATGGGCCCCCCAGAACTGCCCCAAAAGTGCCCCAAATGGGAGCCCCAAAACTGCTCAAAAACTGACCCAAACGGGAACGCCAAAACTGCCCCAAAACTGACCCAAAACTGCCCTAAACGGGCCCCCAAAACTGACCCAAAACTGCCCCAAATGGGCCCCCAAATCTGCCCCAAAACTGACCCAAAACTGCCCCAAAACTGCCCCAAATCTGCCCCAAAAATGCCCCCCAAAACTGCCCCAGACCCCAAATCTGCCCCAAAACTGCTCCAAAACTGCCCCAAAACTGCCCCAAACGGGCCTCCAAAACTGCCCCAAATCCCAAATGGTTTTGGGGTGATTTTGGGCAGATTCTGTGCAGATTCTGTGCTGATTTTGGGCTGATTTTGGTGTAATTTTGGGCAGATTCTGAGCAGATTCCGTGCCGATTCTGGGCTGATTTTGGGCTGATTTTGGTGTAATTCTGTGCCGATTTTGGGCTGATTCTGCGCTGATTTTGGGCAGATTCTGTGCTGATTCTGTGCTGATTCTGGGCTGATTCTGTGCCGATTTTGGGCTGATTTTGGTGTAATTCTGGGCAGATTCTGTGCCGATTCTGTGCCAGTTTTGGGCTGATTCTGTGCCGATTCTGTGCCGATTTTGGTGTAATTCCGTGCCAATTCCGTGCCGATTCCGCGCCGGTTTTGGGCTGATTCCGGCGGGTTTTGGTGCCGCAGGTCGCAGCAGCACGCCAAGGTGGTGCCCTGGATGCGCAAGACCGAGTACATCAGCACCGAGTTCAACCGCTACGGCGTCAGCAACGAGAAGCCCGAGGTCAAGTCAGTGCCAAAGCGGTTTGGGGCAAATTCCCGCCGGTTTGGGGCTTCGGGGAAACTCAGGGACGTCTGGGGGAAATGGCGGCGGTTTTGGGGAGTTTGGGGGATTTTGGGGGCAGTTTTTGTGGGGAGTCCCAGAATTTGTGGGGGGAAATTTCAGGGTTTTTTTGGGGGAGTTTTGGGGGTTTTTGGGGCAGTTTTGGGTTTTTTGGGGGAGTTTTGGGGGTTTTTGGGGCAGTTTGGGGGTTTTTTTTGGGGGGAGTTTTGGGGGTTTTTGGGGCAGTTTTGGGGGTTTTGGGGAAGTTTCGGGGTTTTTGGGCAGTTTCGGGGTTTTAGGAGGAGTTTCAGAGTTTTTGGGAGAAATTTCGGGGTAGTTTCAGGAAATTACAGGGTTTTTGGGGGAAGTTTTTGGGGGGGAAATTTTGGGGGATTTTTGGGGTAATTTTGGGGTGAATCTGGGGTGATTTTGGGGGTGTTTTGGGGTTTAGTTTGGGTAATTTTGGGAGTGATTTTGGGGTAAATCAGGGCTGTGCGTTGGGGTGATTCTGGAGATGTTTTTGGGGTGGTTTTGGGGATGTTTTTGGGGTGGTTTTGGGGATATTTTTGGGGTGATTTTGG